>ML058499.1:0-391587 GCA_003013855.2 Liriodendron chinense
AAAACTTTGATAATTTTCCAGTAAAATTGCAGACGGTTAGTTATGTCGCGGTTGTCGAAGAAGAGCTATAGGTTTGTGAAACGAAGAAGCGCTATAAGCTATGAAGTAAGAGCACGGAAGTAACCTGAGCCTAAACCACCACTGAGGAGGTGGTGACTGCAGAGCCATGACTAGCCACCACACCCTGGGTGGTATTACATACACAGAATAGGAACGGAAAGTAGTTAAAAGAGTTGAGAAAAATCCCGTAATTCTTTTTTTATTCCGTCTGGGTTTAGAATCAACCTGATGTCGTATCCTTTATCACCACTATGAACGACCATCATTGAAACGTTTCTAGGGCCACTGTAACGTTTATTTTCCATCCAACATGTTGATTAGGTCACAGAGACCTAGATGAAGGTAAAACGTGAATATCATTTTTATCCAAGACTTTTGTGTCCCCCAATAAACTTTAATGGTGGAAGTTTAGTCGCCACTTTTTCTTGTGGCGTGGTCCACCTGAGATTTGGATCTAGTTATTATTTGGGATTATCCCCTAAAATGAGCTGGAAAATGGATGGGACGGGCATGATAAAACATATACATTATTATGAGGCCCACAGCACCGACCATGGACCCAGTACTGAGGGGTCACTACCGAATCTGAGTCCTCTTTTTTTCCCCCGCCCGAGGAGATCCAAATGTGTGTTCGGGTTCTCTTTTGAGGGACCGGAATTCTATTCCCCTCTGCAACAACGGTTTAAAACTTCCAAGCTTTGTGGGGCCCACCGTGTTTTATATGTACAACCACAAAAGATCAGCTCTTTTAACTATGATGGGCAGCACCAATGGGAACTATACAAGTTCATAAAGTGTGGCCCACCAGATATATGGATGAGCTCTTTTTCGAATTTTCCATTTAATATCCTGGTAAGTTACACATGATTAATGGATGGGGACTACCGACTAGGTAACTCAGTGCAAACTCATGGATCCCACCATAGTGTATGTGTCTTCTCCATGTTGCCTATCCATTTTTTTCATTTTAGGGCATCCATGCAAAGCTTCAAAGCCTATTTGGTCAGCAGGATTAAATGGGATGGAATTGCATTAGATGGGATTAACACCATTACATTATTGCATAATAATAGCATGTCTGGAAATACCAATCCAATCCCCAGGTTTGGGATTAGATTTTTCTCTAAAAAAAATACATTGTATTTAGCTAATTAACCATATTTGGTGGACCATAGAAGTATAATCGATGGACCAAATTCAAAATTGATGTCAATCATGGGCACGTGCATACAACTCAAATGTCACATTTAAAGAGTGCATATGGATGGACAGCAAGGATAAAACACATACGTCAATGAGGGTCCCACCAATGTAGTGGATTTCCATAAATCCCATAGGCGACCAAATGCAATTCCATCCCACCTAATCCCAACTCTTCCATCGCCTCCAAACGCAATATGGAATTTGCATAGAACCCAATGCAATTCCATCCCTCGTAATCCCACTTAAGTCGACCTATCAAACAGGCCCTCAATGGACAATACCAAAGAAGCATTGAGACTTGAATACCTATTGTTGAAACGTTTTGGGACGCCACATAATTTATGGATCAAGATGATGTTTGTGTTTATATGAATTGGGGGTGTCGTTATCCCCATTGAGTTTGGTGGTGTGGTCCGCTTGAACTTTGGATATACTTCAATTTTAAGCTCATGCCCTAAAATGAGCTTGTGAAAGGGACAGCCAAGTGTGGACAAGACGCATACATCATGGTGGCTCTACAAAGTTTACTCACATTGCATACTGTGCTAGTCAGTAGGCAATCCGTGTCCCTGACTAATTGCTTTGATGAATGATTCGGGCCATGGTGGTCCTAGAAAAAGACCCATGGTTGTCATTCTATTCCTATTGTTTCCTGGTAAGGCAGGCCTGAGTTGTGAATATGGGGATGCTTTTATCCATAAGTGCTTGTAATGCATCCGGACCAATTGCAGTTGGATTGCGTGGGGACATTAACCATTGGATCAGGTTTCTGTTAGAAAGAAAGTCAACCAACAGTACCATTTAGAATATGGTGGTGACTCATCCTCCTCACAAGTGGTAGTAATGTACAGAATCTTGACCACTCAAACTGTGGGTCCCATTTCTGATGGAGCAGATACCCAAAATCCCCCACTGATCAAGAAATCCTCACAATCCAAGTAGTGGCCATCAAATAAGATATTAAAAGTAAAGTAGTGAGTGGTCGAAATTAGAAGAGGAGAATCAGATGGCTGATGTTATCTTCTGATTGCAACTTCAAGGTATGATCCATCCGCAGTCGAGTCAAAGATTTTGGACGGTCTCGACTGCCGTGAAACTATGCCATGTTTACTGTCAAAGGGTCACCACCATTTTTTAAATGGAGCACTACAAACACAGAAGTCTAGGGTTATAGTCCAAGCACGACAAGTAGGTCAGTAGCTTCGACATGTCAATTTCTTGTCAGACTCTTCTGAGAAATCGGATGGGCACTCTACTGTGGTACACGTGTGCTGCAGGCAGGCCATTCATCAGGGCTGGTCCACTACATTTATGTCCCGGTCTAGAAATCAAGACGGCCCTCTCATGAAGTTGCATCAGTTCTTGTTCACCCTGGAATGTTGGTCAATCATTTTTCACCTTTGAATCGTTTGATGCATGTGTGGCCCACATGATGATCGGTCCATGCAGATTTTTCGGGCTAGACGGCAGTGCCACAAATATAGCAGAGACAGTGAAAAAATAACGACGATGTTATTGCAAGGTTTTCAAAAATTACCACATAGCTTTTACAGCAGTATCACCTTGAAAATTGTAAAATTACATGCACCCACAAACACATATACAGTGCTGTTAATGGGGCTGAGCTGGTCCGCCAGCTTTTGGGGCATGGCCTGCCTTGGGCTGGTGTATCAAGCCCGAGGGCTAGGACTTAAAATTCAAGCCCGTTTTTCAATTAGGCTAGGTTGGACGGCGCACAACAGCCGGTCCATCTGGCCCAAATCCCACTAGGCCTCGTTCATTAGGGTTTGGAAGGGTAATTTTGTAATATACCTCTGCTGAGAAAATCCACAACACAGAGGGAGTGGCAGCGATCTAAACCCATCTAGGGAGATTCTCCTTCCTCTCCTGCAGTACAAGGATCCCATCCCCAAATGATTCAGGCTAGTGTTCAGGTTAAACTCGGCTTGGCCTAGCATAAGCATGTTGGGATGGACTTAGCCTAGCAAATGTTGTTCATCTATTGTGTGTCCCACTTGGACGAGGGTTCATGACAAATTTCAAGCCATTCCAAAACTTAGGTGAACCCACCAAAAACTTTCAAGTGTTTTCGGTGTGATTTCACATGATTTTAGATGGTGTGGCCAGCCTGAGTTATGAATAGGCCTTTTTTTTTTTTTTTTTTTTTTTTTTTTTTTTTTTTTTTTTTTTTGGGACTTCCTATGAATTAGAGGGGAGCCACCAAATGCATGGTGTGTATGTCCTGCACACATCACACATCTGTGTATTAATATTTTTACTTTCAATGAATATCAAGAAAAATCATTAAATTTTGAAAAAAGGATTTTTATGTAAATGTACCTAAGGTTTCATACAATTGCAGGAATAGCGCTACTTTACAAATCGTTATTTCTTCCGCCTAAAAAAACATTTTTCAAATTTATAAGACAAAAATGCCCTTAACAACTTTTTTCAATTTTCTATGGTTGTACTTTCATTTATTACAACTCTCTAACTAACTCTTCTTCAACCACTGCACTTTAAGGATCTTATATGTTTTTCAACTATTCTTCAACAATCTTTTATGCATTTCAACTACTCTTTGCAGTAGAAACTCCACCAATCTTTCATGGTTTTCGACTGCTCTCTCTAGCAAAAACTCCCACCTTAAAAAAATTAGTTTTTTAAAACAGATAAAATGAATAAAAAGATAACAAAACTCTATTACTAGATAATGAATTCTTTTTTCTGTAAATAGTTTGCATGAATTGCTCTATTTAGGGAAAAACTAATGTGAGGAGAGAAGATATTAAAAAAAAAAAAAAAAACTTACTACTTTTAAAAAATGGGTTCTTTTTCTTTCTTCAAAAGATTATTATGCTTTAAATTTCTTTGCCAAGAGTTGGACTCTGATCCCATTTTTTAAAGGTCAAATGGTGTCTAAATGAGATGATTCCAATTTCGTTTAAAAGTTTGTAAAATTATCTTTTTAATGATTCCAATTTCATGATCATTTTTTATATGATCGTACGATGCTAGAAACGAGAGCAAATGCAATTGAACACCATCATGGACTTTAGGCCTACTTTAAAATAGTCAAATGATATTCAAATAAAATGATTCACAGGCCATTTAAAAGTTAATCAAATTATCTTTCCAACAAATACAAAATCACCTTTATTCGACTGCTAAAGACAGAGTTATGACCGTTCTGGTGGGATCGCCTAATGATGAAAATGAGAGCGAAGGCCATTAAATGCTATCATAGACTTTGAAAGTACTTTTGAAACAGTCAAATACAATCCAAATTAGATGATTCAAATGCCATTGAAAGTTCATGGAATTATCTTTCTAATAAGCACAGGATTACTATGATCTGACTTATAATAAGAGGGTTATGAGTGTTTTTATGGGATCGCGCAATGCTGGAAATGAGAGTGACCGTGACCAAACTCCATCATGGACTATGCACACTTTTGAATAGTTAAATGGTATTCAAATGAAATGATTCTAAAGTTATTTGAAAGTTTATTGAATTTGTTTCCAACAAGCACAAGATCACTCCGATTTGACTTGTAATGAGCGAGTCATAACTATTTTTATAAGATCACGTGATGCTGGAAAAGAGATCTAACATGCATGACCGAACATTAGCATAGAGTTTAGGCCTACTTTTGAATAAGTAAATGGTGTCCAAATGGGATAATTTAAAAGTCATTTGCAAGTTCGTTGATTTATCTCTCCAACGAGCATAAGATCACTTCAATCTAATCTATAATGAGATAATTATGATTTTTTTTAAGATCACGCGATGTTGGAAATGAGAGAAAATGTAACCGAACACCATCATTAACTTTAAGCGCACTTTTAAATGGTCAAATGGTATGCAAATAAGATTATTAAAAATTCAGTTAGAAGTTCAACGAATTATCTTTCCAACAAGTATAAGATCACCTCTATTCGACCTCTAACAAAGGAGTTATGATCATTTTTGTTGGATTTCCCTATGCTACAAACGAGAGCAGACATGACCAGACACAATCATAAATTTTAGGCTTACTTTCGAATATTCAAATGATATTCAAATAAAATTATTCTAAATCCAATTGAAAGTTCATCAAATTATCTTTCTAAAGAGCATAAGATCACCTTGATCCGACCTGCAACAAGAAAGTTATGATCATTTTTGTGAGATCGCGTGAAGATGGTACCTCGTGTTCGCTTTTGCTTTCTCGTTCACATTGGCTCTTGTTTTCAACATTTTGCAATCTCATGAAAACATTCATACCTCCATAATTATAATTCAGATTGAGGTGATCTTATATTTGTTGGAAATACAATTCAATAAATTTTCAAATGGAGTTAAAATCATCTCATTTGGATATCATTTGATGGTTCGAAAGTGAGCCCAAAGTCATTGATGATGTTTGGTCGTGTTTACTCTAGTTTTCAACATTGTGTAATCCTATAAAAAGGGTCATAACTCTCTCATTATAGGTCGGATCGGTGTGATTTTATACTCTTTCAAAAGATAATTCAATGAACTTTCAAATAGCTTTTAAATCATCTCATTTGACACCATTTTACTATTTAAAAATGGGCCCAAAAGTTCATGATGACTTTTGGTTACATAATTTGCTCTCGTTTCCAACATCACGTGGTCTCACAAAAACGATCGTAACTCTGTTACAGGTCGGATCGATGTGATCTTGTAATTCTTTAGAAAGATAATTCGATGAACTTTCAAATAACTTTAGAATCATCTCATTTAGATTTTATTTGGCTATTCAAAACTTGGCCCAAAGTTGATAATGGTGTTCGGTCAGGTTCACCCTTATTTCTAATATCACGTGATCCCATGAAAATGATCATAACTCCCTCATTACAGGTCGGATTAGAATAATCTTATACTTATGAAAAAAATAATTCAATGAACTTTCAAATGAATTTAGAATCATCTCATTTGGATATCATTTGACTATTCAAAAGTGGACCCAAAATTCATGGTAGTGTTCGCAAGCTGTTCGATCTCATTTCCAACATCTTATGATTCTATGAAGACGGTAATAACCCTCTCGTTACAAGTTGAATTTGGGTGATCTTGTGCTTGTTAGAAAGATAATTTTATAAAATTTCAAATGGCTTTGAAATCATCTCGTTTGGAGACTTTTTTACTTTTTAAAACTGGACCCAAAGTCCAGCTCATGTTTGTTATCATTTCCAGCATCACGCAATCCCACTAAAATGATTCGCCTTCGTCATATGTCGAATCGGGATCGGGGCGATCTTAGACTCATTGGAAAAATAATTCGACGAATTTTCAAATAAAATTAGAATTATCTCATTTAAACACCGTTTAACCTTTTAAATATGGGCGCAAAATCCATCTCCGAAAAAAGTTAATTTTAAGCCTAATCTTTTAAAGAAAGAAGAATCGATCTTCTAAAAATGGATTTTTTATCTCTCCTCTTATTATATCAGTTTCTTATCCAACAAATCTATCTGAGCACAATCTTTATAAGAAGAAGAAGAACTCTTCTAAAAGTGGAGTTTTTATGTCTCTTTTCTTTTCTTTTTATCAATTTATTTCTAAGAAGATCCATCTAAGTAGAATCATTTGAAAAAAGAAGAATCAATCTTTTAAAACTGAAATATTTTTTCATCTCATTTTCTTCCTAAACAAGTCTATTTCAACATAACAAGTAAAAAAGAAGAAGAAAAATTCATTTCTTTTAGGTCAGAGTTTCTACAATAGAGAATAGTCACAATGTACGAAAGATTGTTAGAGAGTAGTCAGAAATTATAAAAAACTATCGAAGTGCAGTGATAGAAGAAAAGTTAGAAAGAGATTTACAATAAATGAAGGTAAAAGCATAAACTTTAAAAAAGATGCCTAGGGGCATTTTCATCTCATAAATTTGAAAATTGTGTTTTAAGTATTAGAAAATAATGATGTAAAATATAGTATTATTTACACAATTCCACAAAACATTTCCTGCTGGTTTGATTTTTCAATTTCTTATGAAATGCAAAGTAAAAGAGTCAACATTATCATTTTTAGGTATTTGTCTAAACATTAACTTATGGCTCGTATATTAAGAGTCAATTACACCAATAAAATAAAAAGGGGTAAATAAAATATAATCATTACATTTTTCACACTAATGATCACGCAATTTTTCCCACTAGCAATCACACATCTACCAAAGTAAATAATCATGAATCATTTACAACTATTTAACATTCTAATTGAAAAATCAAACAGCCCTGGCTGTATTCACGTAGAAAGCTCTTGTGAAAATATTCCTGTAAATCTATTGGAAACTATGGATAACGAGAACCGTATGTGCGGCCGGCCCTATACAACGGTCATTGTACAAGGTGCGTACAACACGCGATCTCTGCGGGACGCGCTGCGTTATTTGTGTAAAATACACTCCATCCATAAAGTGTGAAAAGAGATTCTAGCAGATGGGAAAAAGATCATCCAGATCCACCACTTAGGTTGGCCGCATCAAAAGTGCCAGTGGGGAGTGGCTGCCAACCATAGGTTTGTGTGATGTCTCCCATTATTTATATTTTTCATCCAGACGGTTCATCAGGTGGGATTCACAAGAATGAGGGGGGCATGCCAAAAATTATCTTGATTAAAAACTCAGGTGGCCCATAATGCACGAACTTTTATTTTCAGTAGTAGTTTTGCATTGTTCTCTTGGTGTGGGCCACATTATTTTTGAATCAGTTTGATTTTCGGTCTGTACATTAAACATGTGACTCACCCACCTGATGGACAGAGTAGATGTCACAAACACAGTACAGTGTGCCGCACAAACCTCGAGTGTCGTACCCGCAGCATGCACCGGTGTTGCATGGAGTCAGACTCCAAATATTAGCATTGCGTGGTTCACACGCGTGGGTCTTGCGCATGTGTGAGGAATCTGGGTCATTCATCAAAGGGACACGTTGATGGTTATGTTACTGCCTAAAATCCATGCCGGGTCGTAAATCTGGTAGGCTAGGCAAGACAAAAACCTTGTGAACCGTTGGTGATCCTCTTTCAAACCATCAATTTCCTTGTGCATGTGATCCACCAGATATTCACAAAAATGTGGGTTAACTGGATTTTGGACCAAGCAATTGACGGTGGAAGAGATTCACAACAAAAATGAGGTACGTAGAGATGTCATGCACAACACACAGAAACATGCAGGCAGGGCTATTGACCTGCTAGGCTGCATACGAAGCCCAACACGCTAGGTAAAATCTAGGGCCATGGATTGAGCTTGAATCGAGTCACCACTTGCCCAAGTTAGCTGGGCTACCGACCCGTGCTGGTCTAAACCGAGTCCGAGTAAACTCGGACGAGTAGTGGTGTGGGGACTCGTGATGCCAACTTGTACCTGTCCCGACTGAGTATTATGAAAATGCCTTGAAATTCTTAGACAGGTCGGGGACGTTAATGAGCTTTCATACCCAGGTTGAGCCTACTCTGATTATTAAACGGGCTTCGAATTTTTATGCCCAAGCCCAGTCCAATGCGGCCATGCGAAAGAGCCCGATGACTACAAGCATATTTTTAAAACACAAAAAACTCGACTCAGCCTGCTGGGTCTAGTTGACTCGAAAACTATATCCAGTTTTCACTTAATTAGGCTCAATACTTAATAATTAAACTACAATTTAAAGTTATTATTTTTTGTTAGTCAAGCTATATAAGATGATGAAACTATGTATGCGTATGCTCCTTAATAGAGTTGAATATTGGAACATGCATCCAACCCAGTTAGTTGGGATAAGGCTTGGATGATGATGATGAAACTGAGCAGCAGTATGGTTAATGATGTGGTGATTATCAGTATTTTAACTTCTATCCATTACACTCAACGAGTGTATTAAAGATTGAGTCACACTACGAGTGAGCAGTAGTGACTTGGTTTGAAATTTTGTCTAGTAAACGGTCCAGATCTATTTCTTGTAATGCCCTGAATTTTCACCAACACGGCTGTTAGGTTTATTTTTTGGAACACGGGTCTAAAACTCAGGTTGTGAAAATTTAGGGCATTACAATTTAGGAGCGAAAATATCTCCCCCAACGCACGCTATCGGGTTTTAGGTCTTGAGAGAATGTACATGTCCCATGCTACACATGAGTGCAGGTGAGGTCTTAGGTGTCGTCCATCCAGTGTGTGCCAAGATGATTCCAATGATAAGAGATTTTGATCTTCAGGTGATAGATCTACATGGACACAGATGAATTTTGCGGTCTTGATTGACGAATTCAGCTATTGGAATTGTTGACTGGCAATTGGGACGGATAACACTTAAATATGGATGGTTTGAATTCATAAACGAAAACAGAAACGAGACTGATTGGTCCAGGTTGATGAAAGAACGGCTCTAAGCATAATCCATTTTGATTGAATGCTTGAAAGGGTTTAAATTCTACAATGACCAGTCAAGGGACTTACTATATACGAGCAAAGTGGTCCATAGGGCCTGCTAAAGTGTCAAGAAGTAGGTGTATGGCTGTCTGTCAGATTAACAGGCAAATTGTGACCTTATTGAACAAGAATGCATGATTTAGGGCATACACTCAATTACAAAATCTTTTTAGATTTAGGAAGTGTAGGATTCGTAGGATTACTCCCAAACGATCTGGTGTATTCAAAAATAGGTCTACTCGTGTCTCCAAAGAAGATGTAAACTAATAAATACGTCAGGGATTGCTTATAGATCATGATAAAGGTTGTTGTGTGATTTTTAGGCGGTGATAAACTTCTTCAATACGATAAAAAGTTCGTTGAATGGTTAATCCTATGAATTAAACTCTGACATTGATGATGTACAATTCAGGCAAGGTGATTAGACATTTAATAAAGTTTCATCATCGTTGGACTCTCACAGATAAGTTTACTGAAGAATTGTGTAGGATGGGATGACGTGCACCATAAAAACTTTAGATAATCATAAATGTATTTGTAGCCATTGAAATTAGATTCTAACAATGATGAATGTTCACTAATGAAAGGTTTGAATTCCGGATTGATTGATGTGAATGGCTTAAATATGATTTTTCATAAAATTTAAGTTAATGCGATGGTTTAGATCGAAATCAAACGGTTGGATAATTTAATTGGTTCCTGAAGACTAATCTCAATGGTTTAGATTGATAATGAATCAAGTATATTATGATATGTAAGCTCAGAGCGTATAAGGAAGTGTATATATACTTCAACTTTAGAGCGGGGTGATTGGATCGTGATTTCTATAGTGAAATATATATATATATATATATATATATATATAGGTGGTAGATAAGATGAACGGATCAGAATTACAAAAGGATATGTACATGAGTAGATGAGATGATCCTAAAGTTAGTTTACTATGATTGGGTGATCCAAAAATGAAGTGGACAATCGGATAGCTTTTCCTAGCGATGAGTAATTATTTCAAGGGTTGATTTGATGACTAATCGAGTATACGAATGTATATTAAGTTTTAAAAGTTGTTATGAAGTGTACATATATAGGTTTTAGTGTATGTAGATATATGTAAGTCTAAGTGTCATTCTCTTAAAAGCACGAATTCAAATTGGGACATAAAGATAAGTAATCGTATACATACACGAGCGTGAACATTTTCGAGGTATTACAGCATGGGACTAGTAATTACTAAAAGATTAGCGGACTGGTATTACACCGGAATGGCTAAAGTTAAGGAATCCCCAAAAAAACCTAAAATCTTATGTTTTGAGTTGAGCCTTGGCTAGTGGCTAGCAAATCCCCAGTGAAATCGCATGTTCCGTGAACATTACAGGTCACGCACCCGACTATCCCTCGCACTTTTCGCACTTGGCTTGTCGTTTCTGATTTTGATTAGGCGAAATGGGAGTGGTATTAACTTAGATATAGAATACGTTTATAATGGAGTCTCCACTAACCAAATGAAGCTTTTGAATATACAGCTGGCTAAAAACCATAGAATTGCTCGTGGGTTGAAGGATCGCAAGATTCTCCCAGTCACATGACACTTATAGTTTATTTGCACCGTAAATTTTAGGTAAGAGTCTCGTTTTGAAAAAGGAAGGGGTTAAGCACCCTTTTTCCGCTCGTGCAATGCATAGTCTCTACCTTATAGGATTTTATGATTTTTTTGTGATTCAATGAGGCTTCGGTGTTGTTACATTAAACCATACTTCATAGGGTATCAGGACCTCGAGTAGGCAAGAATAAAAACCAAAAGAAAAGTAGAAGATGTAGAAGAATAAAAATGGTGTGTGTGCAAATGTTATGGATATCTTACGAATGTGTGGAGTGGAGCATAAAGGATGTGAAAAGGAAAAGGGAAAACCAAACACCCTTTTCTAAAAAGGGGATGGTCAAATGTCTTCGATTCCAACCCTACTCTTCGAATTTAAGTAGCTTCTTCTATTTTAACCATTTTTTCTTTCAATTAGGAAAAGTAATAGTGTAGTTAGGCCCTTTCCAAGCCAATAGGGGATCAAAACAGATTCTAGCACATGCAGATATCAGTTGGTGACAATGTGTCAGCTTCGGCTTTCATTGGCACACACCTCAATCGGCTTGAATCACCCCTCCATCCTTCAGCCCTCACACCACTCTTAACTATTTTTTTGGTGTGTTAGGCTCTCTTTGTTGTAAGCCATCATTTTCTTTACTTTCATCTGTGCCTTTTCTCAACTAGCCCTTCAAGGGCCGATTGTGGAATTTACTTTTCTTCCAGCACATCAGCTGACGCATGAGGGCTCCTAAGGCTTTCCAGGGTCAAGGTGCATGATCTCATTTTACCATTTGTCTAATTTGGCATCAGCTGATCAGATCAGATGGTCATTTTTACAAGGTAACAAGGACTCTTTCAACCTAATTTTCATGGATTTTTTATACTGCTGGAGTTTGAATGTGTCTTAATAGTCTTGTAACTCTTGGGTACATGGGACAATCAGCTGACTTCCAATGGACACAGGGTGCGGGCCCACCAATCTAGTCCATTGATCATCTTTCGGCCTCGTCGAGGATCCTCACTGACCGGCCAATCCAGGCTTTTGAGGCCTTTTGGGCTAACCACTGGTGGATCTATCACAATGGAGTGCTTTTAAGTTTTAGGAGGACCCTAGTGATTTGGTCAGGATCATATTAGAGGGCCCTTCGATTTGTCGATCCAGCCTGTCAACTATTTCCAATGACTGCCTGGGTCATACCGTGTCCAACTTATACAACCATACGACGAGTGTCAAGTTGTATGAATGCTTTTAATTGAATCTTGATTGAAGTCAAAGAATAGTTTTAATAACATTTTTGGGTGGGGTGTCTACGGGTAGTATCTCCCCTTAGGAAATGGAACTGCAAGTTTCCCGAGGCAGTATAGATTCGGTCGGTCAGCTCAAAGCATAAGCTGAAGAGTGCGGGGCACTGGGTCTCATAGTAGGATTACCAAGTTAAAAGCAAGAGTTCCAAGGTCCTGACTAGGTGCACCAACACCTAGTGCAAGGGCACCAAAGTAATATCTTAGTGCACCACCTCCCAGAGTGGGGGAACTGGAGGTGTGGCAAGGTGCGCCACCCCCATAGAAAAAGTGTGATGAGTACTTGTTCGGGTGCCCTAGAAAACTGTCCAGGTGCACTGGACATTTTTTTAGTTTTCAAAAATCACCCAAGGGTTGCTTGAATTCTCTCCTTCATGAATTAAAACGATCCAAAAGTTCTTCGATCACCCAGATCAACTATTAATAGACGTTTTTTTACAGGATTGGACCACACATGGAAGAATCTAATTCATCTACATAGTCTCAAGCAACAATTGTACCATACCATGGTAGCAGACACGCATTGCCTTATGGTCGGGCCGACGCAGCGAATCCACCTCAGGCGCAAGATTGGTTGCTAGCAATAATGCACAGCTTTGGTATTACTAGTCCAATCGAGGTGATCTTGGTACCATTGGAAAGATAATTAGCCAAGGTTTCCAATAAGCTAAGAATCAGGATTGTCGGAGTCCATTTGGCCTATCAAATATTATTTCAACGTAAAGGGAGCTGGGGGACCCTTCGATTCTTCTATCAGGTCTGCACGTTTGCGAAGATGACGATGCAACTTCTTCAATATAGCTCTGTTTGGGATGAATTGGTATTATTTAAGAAGATTTTTAGATGACCCTTTCAATGCATCAACCAAACTCCCAGACATTACTCCACAATCAGGAGTTCTGGGGCTTTTTACTCTCAAGTAGAAAATTTGATGCATTGGTTAACAGCCGAGATCCTACAATCTCAAAGACTTGTTTTCATTTGACTCGTTGTAATCGAAATCAAACGATCTCAAATCCTCCAAAAAAGTTTTTTCGAAAGGCTTTCCAATGAGCTATGGCGCGTTATATTCTGAAACCGATTAGTCTCTCGTTCCTAGAGTCAAAGTTGATAATGACTCAGAAAATGAATTTTTCCGATATTAACAATGGCCACACTTGAGGTGCTTATATCTATGATCATGTCTAGTCCCACTTCAATAAGTGTAGTGACGACTATCATGTTCCTTTATTAGTGTCTCAATTGATCGGATCATCTAGAGTATTGTCCATGATCCATAATAGATATATGATAAGGTTTCGAGCTCATAAAGTGTGTACTAAATATACTTAATTTCTTGCATATAGAAAAATGCCATGAGTTACTCGAGTGGGAAAATGTTAGAAATTGTGAACCACACAAGGCATTTGCTAATCAAGTGTTAGATTGGAGGGTTAGGATTACTTAAATTGGGCTTTAGGTGGGACCCACAGAAGTGTGGTGTACAAAGTTATTACTAAGCTTTAGAGTACCATAATCAGTGTGTTTAAGCAATGTTTGGCTTATGTGGTGGTGGAGAAGTAGGCGAGCTAGGTAGAACTCGGTTGCAAACCTTCACAAGCTTAAAAAGGATGCCCAAACCTTAATTGATCTTCTCATGTGAAAAGTTTGTTCCCATCTGCAACATATGAGGAACAGGAGCAAGCGCCGATGTCGTCATCCCATTTTCCAGCCAGTATCATGGATGGCATCCATGGCAGATGCATAACATCAATGGGACAATAAATCAATTCTTTCATCAAAGGAATGAGTGTACTAATGGTGGCATAACTTCCTCTAGAATTGTCTATTGTAGACTTGACAATTATTTGGCATAGTCTACTTCACCATGTGGTTGGACTTTATGCTGAAATATGGCTAAATCATTCTACATAGTTATTTGATTTGATTAGTGCATAGTGTGTGCAACAAGGCTCATGGGTTTCTCCTACACCCATAACAACCTGCATTTAGTTCAAGAAAATGAGATTGAGTGATGTGCTTCAACCTTAATATACAATCAAGATGTTCATGATCTATATAGTTGAGTTACTGCACAGTTATAAAAGTAGCTAAAAATTATGTATTTGTATAGGAAGATCCCATGGCAGTCCCATATATGGTCTTAGGTATTTAGTACGTGCTTGCAATACATATCTGCATAGGTGATGTAGAATGTGGCATAGATGCATTCTTCACATAGATAGACTAAAAGAAGGCGAACCGTAAATAACATTTTATCTGAGCATTGTTACGTGACACACAACTTATGGATTTGGATCAAAACAAGCCATTTGGGCTAACCGACCCACAAGGTAGGTCGCATTAGTCCGTTTAGCAAGAAAATGTGCGGTTACTACTCAAAACAAAATTTTAGGGAAAAAAATATTTTATTAATAATTTTGATTTTTATAGTATTTCTTTATTTTTAGAGTTTTGTTTATTTAGAAATTTTTACTTTTGTTTAATAATAAGTTTTAGAAAGACACTACTTAGTAATAGCCTTTAGTTAAGAATTAACTATTTTTAGTAACTTTCCATTTCAAAAAATTTACGATTTTTAATAAGTTCGAATTTATATGATTTGTTTAGGAATATATAAGATTGTTAAACTCATTTTTCAATATTAATCTTCATATTATTCAATAAAATTCTAATTTTTACCACTTTTCTCTCATGGATTCAAGAATTCTCTTGTGAATTCAAGGTATTCATCCTTCGAGAAAGACGTGCGGTAATCATCCTCATCACATCCTTCCATGTGTCAATAGGCGTTATAGTCTTTGTAAATGTTTTTTTTTTTTTTCAAATTAGGATTGTGAAAAGGTCGTAGGTTGCATTTAATCACAATATTTGGTGCGACCAAACATGCTCATTTAAATTACATAAACAAATATCATATTTTCATAAAACAAAACAAAAAATTCAATTGTGAGATGAGATTTACTCGATGAGCCAGATAGGTGCACAAGTGTGCTCCTTGTTAATTTTAGATTGAGAGTCCATTCACTCATCAAAGTCATTACAGCCTATGGCAGACATTCCTGAGCTTAGTGTCGTGTGCTAGCCAAAGGAAGACTTAGCATGCTTAAACCAATTTTAGAGACGAAAGAGTCATGGTTGGTCCCTCGCCTTAGATTCATATATTTGAAAGATTTGTTTTAATCTTTGGACCAGAAATATGCCACGGCCTTACAAGTTCAAGCGGAGAATGTCAGTTGTAGGTCACTGTGGGGCCCATTTATGAGACCCCAAGTGGCTGGACCTAAGACTCCTGTGGCAGCGCGGAATAGCTACTGACATTGCCAGTAGCCAAATCGCTGCTGAATTGTGACGTCACCAAGTTCTATGGCCCCAACATGATGTATGGTTGTATACACAACGTCTATCCATTTAGAGAGATCATTTTAAGGAATGAAACAAAAAATGTAGCAGATCCAAAGTTCAAGTGGACCCACCACAGAAAACAGTGGGGACTGAATGCCTACCATTAAAAACTTTTTGGGCCTACAGAAGTTTTCGATCAAGCTGATATTTGTGCTTTCCCTTCGTCCATGTCTGTGTTAACTTATCAACAGGTTTGATCTAAAATAAACATCATGGTGGGCCCCAAGAAGGTTTCAACGCTGGGCGTCACTGTCCCCACTGTTTTCCGGGGTGGGGTTCACTTGAGCTTTGTATCTGCCGCACTTTTTTGGTTCATGCCTTAAAATAATGTCTCAAAATGGATGGATGGTGTGGATACAACACATACATCATGGCGGGCCCACAGAACTTGGTGACGTCACTTCATGAGCACTCTAGATTCGAGGAGGATTTTAAAAATTTTGAGCTTGAAAAGGGCCCGTTTAGCCAAATTCTAATTTCGGAATAGATCTATTGATAGCAGAAAATACTTCGTAATGGGTCCTATGAGAAGTGCTCCACCAATTGAACGATCAGGATTATCCATTGCAAAAGGAAAGGCACTAATCACTTCTTGTATGAGTAGATACCCACGAAGTATGAATGGCTAACAAATAGGTTGGACTGGGCCCACACCCAACTCACTTTGGGCCAGGGTTTAGGCTGCAGCTAGAAATTTTCAAGCTAATTTCACCTTGGGCGTGATTAGGGAATGGTTGGACCGACTTTGTGGGCCAGGGCCTTGGCCCCTGAACTCTGCTGGGAGCGGTTTAGGTGCCGCCTCAGCTTCACCCAACATGGTGCAGCCCTGACCGTGGGGTTCACATTGATGTATGTATCTTATATCCACTGTTCATCTGTCTTTCCAGCTCATTTTAGACCGTGAGACCAAAACTGAAGGAGATCCAAATCTCAGGTGGATCACTTCACATGAAATAGTGGTGATTGACCATTAAAATCTTCTTGTGGGCCGCAGAAGTTTTGGGATCAAGCTGATATTTGTTTTTTTTTTCCCTTCATCCAGGTCTGTGTGACCTAAAAATATAAATGGACAGTTAAAAAGACACATAAAGACACTGTACAAGGTCATGTGCTAATGAAACCAAACCTACAAGACATGGGACTTCTTTGTAGATGGATGATACACCAAAAAGAAAATTCTTGGACCAAGCTATTTTGGACATTTGATCGTTCAACTCCTTTCCTCACGGGGCTAACCTTGGCCCGGCCCACCATGTAGGGACAGGTCCAAGGTCTGAGCCTTTTCAAGCCCGTTAGGTCTAGGGCTGGGCTTGGGATCCTGGCCCATTGCCACTTCGAGTTTAGGAGGCTCAAAGTGTGAGGCCAAGATATTTCACGGCCATCGGATATAAATTTCGGACCAAGCATATATGAGCCATTGGATTAATAAACATCGTCAGGTTGGGATCCTCGCTTAACGGCTCATGGGCCGGGCTTGAGCTGCGTCCCCTCAGCTCATGGACTGATATTGGACAATCCTTGGCTTCACTGGATGTAGTTGCAATCTTACTTCTCCTTTCCAACTTGGACCCATATCCAACGGCTCTGTTCAACTCTGTTGAGCTACTTTATTCCGTCGGCCCAAGCACCGTACAATGTCATCCTCACCGCACATGTACTTCCATACCGTGATCTGGGCTATTGAACTGGAGGGCCACAACTTGGACGAGCCAAACTGGAACCGTTGTGATTGGACGACTCCTCATCATCCAGTGGTTGTGATTTAGAATATGGCCATCACATGGTGGCCCACTAAATAAATATTGCTAATCACTCAGGTGACCCTATTGAATGATTCTAAACGTACAATTTATGCATTGACAATGGATCAGAGGTCACGTATCTCTTGACCATCCATTTGTAAGCTTTCAATGGTTGGTATTATCGGATGAGAATCTCACCATAGAAGGCCCATCCAAGGTTGTTACTCAGCTGGGCTGAATTGTCCAGGTCGGAGCCCATCATAGACCGTGGAGCTAAGCAATGGGCCCCACAATGAAAAGGGCAACATCTACACTCTACGTTTGCGTTTTCCCTTCATAAAGGTCTGCGTGGCCTTGTGAACAGGTTGGATGACAAATAAACATCACTGTGTGCCCTAAGAAGGTTTCAACGGTGAATGTTATTATCCCCATTGTTTCCTATAGTGTGGTACACTTGAGCTCTGGATATCTTTAATTTTGGGCTTGTGCCCTAAAAAGAGCTGGCGAAACAGATGAACGGTGTGGATGAAACACATACATCACGGTGAGCCCCACAGTCTCCGAGTGTTGGGGTGATGGTATGGTTCATAAGATCATTTGCAATGACTTGATGTGAATTATGCTAGCTTGGTGGGAACGACTTGATGTGCATGAGATCCACGTGAGCCACGGACTTGGATTCGGTGGTGACCCCTCGGTACTGGCCGGTTCTGTGGGCCCACCATGATGTATTTATTTTATCCATGCCGTCCATCCATTTTCCCAGCTCATTCTAGGGCATGAGCTAAAAAAAAAAAAAAAACCATGCAGATATAAATCTCTGGTGAACTACACCACAGGAAACAGTGGTGATTGAACATCCACCATTTAAAACCTCCTAGAGCCCGCTGTAATGTTTATTTGCCATCCAACCTGTTGATTAGGTCACACTCGCTTAGTTGAAGGGAAAACACAAATATCAGCTTCATCCAAAACGTTTCTCCTCCAAGAAGTTTTTAATGGTGGGCCTTCAATCACCACTGTTTCCTGTGGTATAATCCACCTGAGATTTGGATCTGACTTCATTTTTTATTAGGTCTCACCCGGTTAGTTGAAGGGAAAACACAAATATCAACTTCATCCAAAACGTTTCTCCTCCAAGAAGTTTTTAATGGTGGGCCTTCAATCACCACTGCTTCCCGTGGTAAAGTCCACCTGAGATTTGGATCTGACTTCATTTTTAGATTAATCCCTTAAAATGAGCTGACAAAATGGTTGGACAACATGGATAAAACACATACATCATGGTGGGGCCCACATCACCGGTCACTAGCGAATCTTGGAGACCTTGTGCCACCAGTGTTTGGCCCGATCTTAAAATTCAGGCCATCCAAAACTCATGTGGGCCACCCAATAAAAAAACAGTTGGAACGGAGATTGCAACCATTAAAACCTTCTGAAATTGAGATTAGGATCCATTGTGGGGAGCATACACCGTAAAGTCCTGGCCCTGCCGGGATGATGGGAATTACCAAACTTCAGGCCATTGAAAAAACTCTCTTGGCCTTATAATATGAATTTAGAGATTATACGCATGATTTTACACTGTTCTTGCAGTGTTGCTCATCTGAGCTTTAGGTGGTCTTGAGTTTTTTGGATCCACGGTTGAAATGAAGCTGCACAATGGATGGAGGGGTGGATTTGATGTACGTTTCTCAAGCATGATGGTCATGCGCGCCTACTACAATTCACATTGGCTTGACCCCACCATATTACTAATCCGTACTGCCTCTTTGAAATTGGGAGATGATAGGGTGGAGGGGGAAGAAGCCTAGTGTGGTAGAACTATCTCTCATAGGACACAAGGGTGATATACTGATTGGGTCCACCATATATGACAATAGGAAGGATGGCTTATATTTTAAAAGTAAAATACCAGGCAATCCTATCTATTACTTCTCTATTTTTTATCCCAATGCACACTCAATGGGTCCACCAGATACTGACAGACATCAGAAGGATGGCTTATATTTTAAAAGTAAGATACGAGGCAATCATTACCATTACTTTTCTATTGTTTATACCAATGCATACTCGACATTAACTGTTATTATTTTCTATTGTCACTTTAATGACCCAAGATGAGATGGAGCTAGCTCGGCTCGGATTGGTTTGAAAAAGCTTGGCTTGGATTGGTTCGAATGGAAGCTCAAACCAAATCAAGCCCCAGAGTCAAGTTTATTTGAAAAAACAAACCAAACTCAAACTAGGGTAGTACCGGCTTGGCTCAGTTCAAAGCTTGATTTGATTCCGCTCAGTTTGATTAGGCTCGGAGACTGTAAGCACACTGTTTCATATGGTGTGATCCACTTGAGCTTTGGATATGATTCCATTTTGGGATCATGTCCTAAGATAATACATAATACATATACATGGATGCGCACTGTTTCCTTACACTTGTAAAATTATGCTAGTGTACTTTTGTTTGGAAAATGCTCTTACATGTCTATTTTGAATTTGCACTCCTTTGGAGGATGTTAAACATCATATAGTAAGATACTTTTGTACTTTTTTTCTAACTTCTTAAATTATTTTCTATTTAAATAAACAAGTAAAAAAAGAGTCGCCACCTATTGGAACTCAGCTCAGCCCGGTTCGAAAATGTTCAACTAAATCAATCCTGGCTCAAACCAGATTTTTCTGGAGCAAACCAAACTCAGGCCACATAGGTCGGCCCGAAACCTAAACCAAGCCGATCCACAAACTAAGGTGGCACAAAAACAAGCCAAGCCAAACCAAACTAGGGCTAACTCGGCTCGGCTAAGCCCAGATTGTTTCCCACCTCTAAATGGGAGTGAATTTTCAAATATAAGCCATCCTTGCTGAGACCCTACATATGGATGGAGTTTATGGGCACATCACTTGCTTGTTGAACTACATTGGACTTGCTTACAACCATTCACCACAACCAAATCAAATGATTTAGTAGACGCCATGTGATAGCCATATCATTAGTGGTGTAGATGAACTTTAAATGGTGTTTAAATTGTGTACATATAAAAGTATAAAATGCTTGAATTCTATCAAAAGCAATTCTTTGCAAAAGTAAGATCTCATCAAGGTAAATCTTGCTATAAGTATTAAATGCTAAAAGTCTCATCAAAGCAACCCTCGACAAAGCTTTTTATGCAAGAGTCCAGTGACAACAAGATTCCAGCAAAGCTTCAAACGAGTGTCACAAGACCGAAACGATAAAGGGCATACACGATCTCTTGTACATGTGGTCATACACAATTGGCTACAAGAATTAAGGAGATTCACACCGCCAACTATCTAAATTTCTCACATTATGGAAACTTACATGCAACAACTGTCTCTCCAAGTCTATAAAAGCAGCACTAAAAAAAAAGCTCCAGGCCTCACACCATCACAACCAAATACAGTGCAATGCTGATTAATCTATCTATCCACCATGGATACTTCTCTTTACTTTATTTTAGTTTAGTACTCCATCGTTGCTTATAACATGGACCCTAGCTTGTATCCTTAGTTTACCTCTTCACCCTTTAACCGCAACATCCCCCTATATTGCAAGAAAAATCGCTCAATTTCAAACGAAATGTTGTTGGGCTTTCTTGCTACATGATAAGTAATTCCACCGGCTATCTCGCAATGCCACGTGCTTAGTTCCCACTGAGCTCATGAACAGGCTGTTACCCCACCGGCCATCTCACCACGAAGTCCAGCTTTGACCAAACGACGAACAAATTGTCGAAGATCCGCCTTCAATCAGTTGTCTAATTGCAAAGCCAAGTTTTCGATCGAATAACAAACAGACGACTATCCCCGTACATTACGACCGTCTTACTACGATGCTAAATCCACATTGGGCAATAAATGGATCATGGTCCCTCAAGTCAATTATGAGTGTCAATTTTGTAAAAATCATTAATAAAATACTTTTAACTTTTATCTTCTTCTTCTATTATCTATCGTTGAACTCCAGTTGCAATCATACAAATATTGAAGTCCTTTCAACCAAAATGTGAGAAAAATGAATTCATTTGAAGAACGAACCCTCTCCTTCTCAAATCTCTTAATCTTATATGACCAATGGCTGATTAGATAGCCGATGATCACAAATCTAGTCTTAATCAATCTATCTTGGTGACTAGGGTCACAAGGAGTTCAGTTTGATTCAAGACACATCTGGCTCTAGCACGCCCGACACTCACGCGTGAATGAAGTTGAGCCAAACAAGACTTAAATTAGGTACCACCCTTACCTCTATTAAGCTCGATATATGTCACGCTCCAAATTCGGTTCTCAACGTCCATTCGCTGTAATTCGAATTCAGAAGTGGCAGCATCCGCAGTACCCCGATCTCGGATCCTAACCACACACGCCAAGTTCCAATCCTGGGATACCATAAGGAGGTTTTTAGGGTCTGAATTTTTTTTTTTTTAAACATGAGCATCACCATATGAGTACCATAAAAGACAAACACAATATTTTCACTAAGTCATTTCGTTTACATACAGTACTGAAAAGTAAATACACAATGCGTGAATATAAAAACTGTGCACAATCCGGCACCTCCTGCTACTGCACTCCCAACTCCAACTCAACGTTGCTGATACATTCTGATATAACCTGCAGCGTAACAAACGCGCATAAGCTTCGAACGAATCTTTGTGAATGCGTGTGTGAAGCTTTGTGAATGCGTGTGTGCGTGCGTAATGCGTATGGCAAACATGATAAATATCAGAGTAAGCAGTAAAGCATGATGAGAAATTTAAACCAAAACTTAGCCTAATTAGGCTACACGATCATGTGATATGAATAACCAGCCTACCACGGCTATGCAAGCATGCAATACAGATAACTAGCCTGCCATGGCTATGCAAGCATGTAATACAGGTAACCAGCCTACCAAGGCTATATACTCATACTATGCAATGGCCTACAGGGCCTAATTTCACATGCAATGATCCAATGCATGTATGCAAATCACCACCTCTCAGTACAGTGGTCCAGATACGAACAGTCATATCGCGATCGCCCAAGCAATGCAGGACTCGGAACTGGTAGCTCGCCCAGTGTGGTAGCTCGCCCAGGCTTACAGCCCCGCCCACGTCAGGACCGTCTCACACCATACAGAACATCAGTCACATCACTGATACCAATACCATCTCTGAAACGGAACATCACCGAGGTCTCACAGACCTCACTACTCACCAGTAGAATGCCAAAGCCTATCTGGTGCAATAGCGGACCCACTCACAGCTGGTCAAACTCAACCCACTTTACCAACACTCTTCCGGCAGGTTAGGTCAGACCTCCTTCCAAACTGACTACGTGCAGTGGAAAACACCACCGTTTGGTATTCGGCATACTGGTGTATGATTAAACCACTCGGTCCTTGAATGGAGCACCCACCTTGGTACCAACGGGATCAGGGACTTTCAACAGGGACATCTTTGGCATCCAGTTTAAAGATCACATATTTTCGGTGTTTTGCAAACCACGATGGAGCTGTGGTTACAACGTAGTAAACATGCTATATGCGGCACAAGCAGACGGTGCAAAATGAAACCATGCATACAAACGTGGGACGACATGCCCGTGCAAGTCTCCAAATAGCACCATAAAGCTATAAGGTCTCAAATACAATGTCACCGTCAACTGGTAATGAACTGCACGACAATCGCGGCAAAATTTGGCCGGTTGATACAAGACAATCAGATGAGCCACGCATTCATGATGCATGAGCCAAGCATACAGTATGAGTGCCAATAAGTAGTCAATCTACCACGATGGCAATAAAACAATCTAGTCCAACCTATTTGAGATATGATTAAAATGAGGGGACACATATGAATGATCGAGTCATAGTGCGGGATGTCGCTAGCCAGGGAATCTCGCACCAAAGGCTATAAGGTATGCTAAGCTATTCCTACCATACAGTGTAAGTCAGGATGATAAACTCCTGTCCTCGCATAGTCCCATACCTATTGGAGAGGTTTGCGATAGAGAGCACATGAATTACATTTGCGCGACTACATCTCGAATGCTTTATGAATGCGTTTATGCCCTAGTGGTCCCCAACTAACAATGGTGATTCGGGATGCATACTCATTACACATGCATGGTGGTCGTCGAAGCATATAGTATAAAGATCACATATGAGTATTCCAACAACACTATGTGTGGCAACAGACATACTAAAAATATCATAAAAAGATAATTCACTTATAACATAAACAAACACAAAGAGATAGGACCCTAAATGGATGGTATACAACAACTCAGATGGTCCAACAATTGAACGGTGTGGATTAACCTTCAACATTCAGATAACCCAAATGGAAAGAAAAATGATTGAATACACTACCGACACATCAGAGGTAGAACCGACTTGAGCGGCAAGAGTAGAATACCCAAAATCATGCCAAGACCCATAGTCCTGTAGTACAGTTGAGATAAACACAATAATAGTCCGTAAAAGGAATGTCATAGAACGGGTTGCAAGATAGACAGGTCATAACAGAGAATCATACATGGTAGGGTAATCTGAGATAGATGGTCAATACGATGAGGTCCAAAAAGGGACGACAGGTCTAACCTCATACTGCAAGATAGGCTCCATATAATGGATGGCCTAGATGACATACTAACGTTGAGGATGAGCCCCACACTCGTCCTAAAGGTAAACGGACGGTGTGAATGAGATATACACGATATGGTAGTCTTTAATAGTTGGGTACAAGGGTAGGAGGGGTGAGTCATATGAGTATACAACAAGCTGAGTTACCAGGATCAATCAACATGGTGAGTCAACAAGGTGAGTCAATAAAGCAGGTTGACAAGGCGGGTCAACATGGTGAGTTAACAAGGTGAATTGACAAGACAGTTCAACAGGGTGAGTTTAAGAAAGTAGCCCTGTGACTTGGATCGAGCGAACTTTAGGGATGACCTTTCAATAAGGGTTTACACAACTAATCATCAAGGTGGATCCACGGGATGGACAACGCGGTCATTCGAACACACACACTAAGGTGGTCCCAAGGCAATCCTGTACATAACATGCTAGGGTCCATTCATTTTGATGGTTTGGATCAAGCACAAAATTAAGGCGGTCCTAATGGATGGCCAACATACATATCACACCATGGTGGCCAATGGCTGACGTGGAAAGAACACATGCATAACAAGGTGGACCCGTGGTTGGGGATAACCGCACAAAGGAGTGGGGAAGCCACATACATCAATGGGCCCCAACAGTTTGGGATCAACCCGATATTTGTGCTTTCCCACTAATCAAGTGAGATGGCAACCGAACACCATGATGGGGCCCGCACACCACACGTGTGGAACCCCACCCATGGCTGGGCAACTTATGAACAGGAAGAATGGCAAATAAACATAACAGGTGGGTCCTGTAAAGTTTCCAATGGTAGGCGTTCAATCACCCTTATTTTCTACGTGTGGCCCACTCAAAACTGGGCCCACACCCCTGTCAAGAAGAACAACAAGGTATACCCAACATTCATCAAGGTGGGATCCAAAGTTGGGCCCCATCACCTTTGGTTAGATGGATAAATAAACATTACAATGGCCCCAAGGAAGGTTTCAAAGGTGGGCATCAATGACCACTGTTTCCTACAATGTGGTCCACTTGAGGTTTGTATTTACCTCATTGTGAGGGCCCACGGCCCTAAAATAATATGGAAAAATAGATGGTCAGCATAGATAAACCAGATGCATCGTGGTGGGACTCACAGGGTAGGCCACCTGCTGGGCAACGTGCCAAAGCACGCTGCTTGGAGCGTGGCACCCAAATGAGCCCCAAGAGTTTTGAATCAAACTGATATTTTTGCTTTCTCCTACATCCATGTCCATGTGATCTTACGAACAGGTTGAATGACAAATAAACATCACTGTAGGGCCTAGGAAGGTCTCAACGGTGGGAAATCATTATTCCCACTGTTTCCTGTGGCATGGCCAACCTGACATTTGGATATGCTTAGATTTTGGGCTCAGCCACTAAAATGAGCTGGAAAAACATATGGATGTAATAGATGAGGCACATACATTCTAGGTGGGTCCCACTAGTGGGCCACCTGCTGGGCAGCCCAGCCAACCCACGGCCAGCGCCCCCTTCCTCACCTTTTTTTTTTTATATTGATCTCATCAAGTGGGCCCACAGAAGTTTTCGATCAAGCTGATATTGTTGCTTTCCCTTCTTCACACGCATGTGTGAACTTATGAACAGGTTGGATCTTAAATAAACATCATGGTGGGCCGTAGGAAGGTCTCAACGGTCTGTCACTGTCCCCACTATTTTCTCTCAAGTGGGGTCCACTGGAGATTTGGATCTGTCTCATTCTTCAGACCATGCCCTAAAACGATCTCCTTAAATGGATGGACGGTGTGGATATAGCACCCACATCATGGTGGGACCCATACAGTGGGCCACCAGCTGGGCAGCGAGCCCAGCGTCTGTGGACGCTGGTACTCCCAGCGTCAGCGACGCCTCTCCTTCTTTCTTTCTTTCTTTCTCTTTTTGTTTTTCATGGTTTTGATCGAGTGGGGCCCACATAAGGGTGATCCACTCCGTCTATCAGGTTCCCCAGCTCATGGGGGACCCAACGAGCCCAATATTGGGTGGTTGGATTGGTCTACAAACATCAATGTGGGCCGAGGAAGTTTCGATAGTGGGCATCCTTACCTCCACTGTTTCATGTGGTGCGGTCCGTTTAAGATTTGGATCTGGTTCATATTCAGGCCTTGGCCCTAGAATGACTTGGGAAAACAGATGGACGGTGTGGATACAACATAAACATCAAGGTGGGTCCCACGAGTGGGGACCCCACTCACCGTCCAGCCTTCTGACGACGCTGGACTGTTCCAGCGTCTCTGACGCTGTGAACGTCCAGCGTCACAAACATGCATATATATTTTTTTTTCTTTTTTTTTTCTTTGTCTATATCAAGTGGGGCCCACATGGGTCTGATCCACTCCGTTCATCAGGTTCCCCGTCTCATGGGGGACCCAATAAGCCCAATATTGGGCAGGTGATTTGGTCCAGAAACTTCACAGTGGGCCAAGGGTTTCAGTAGTGGACATCATTATCTCCATTGTTTGTTATGGTGTGGTCCACCTGAGATTTGGATCTTCTTCATTTTTGGCGTCCAGCCCTAAAATGGGCTGGAGAAACAGATGGACGGCGTGGATCAAATACATGCAGCAAGGTGGGTCCCACAAGTGGGGACCCTGTTCAACGCCCAAAAGGGGATTTAGCCCATGCGCTGCTGGGCAGCGACGCTGTCTGTCCAGTGGCACTCTCTCCTCTTTTTTTATTAGCAAGTGGGGCCCATTCATGGATGATCCAGCCCATCCATCTCATTGCCCATCACAAGGTGGGCCCAAGGAAATAAAATGAAAGGTAAACGAGAAAAAGGGGGAAAGTTTGCACTCACAATGATGGTTGGACGGTTGAATTACCGATCAAACAGTCTGGATGATGATCGGGGTCCTCCAAGCTAGATCTCCTCCGTCAATCTCTCTCTTTCTCTCTTGATCTCCCTCTCTCTCAAATCTCTTTCTCTCTCATTTCTCTCTTTCTCTTTCTCTCTCCTTCCTCCTTAGAAATCATATGGACGAGTGGTGCTTGGGGTTTTTCTAGAGGAGAATGGCTAGCATGGGAGGGGGTACATGAGGTAATGATGATGATGATGGGAGAGGGCATGTGAGGTATGGGTTGCATGATTAGAGTTGACTTTGGAGGTGAGAGAGTGATGGGGTGGGTATGGTGATTGATTTGACACATTGTTGGGACTTGTGCAAATGGGGCCCACGCCACACGCGCGTTGCGCGGCGCACCTCGGATTGCGCAAAAGTACGCATCTTTCACACCGGGTATCGCAATGGGGCATGCCGTGCGGCGTTGAAATCGCAGCGCCTGCGCGGTCGCCGGGGTATAGGTCTTGGGTCAATGCAATACTAAAATAGGGTCACAATTAAGGCTCGCTAATCTGGTTCATCTGAGACGTACTGGTACCGAAAACTAAACGTACGGAGGGTAATTCAAGGTACGGGTCTTATAATATAAGCTTGATTGGTGGTGGGATTTGATTGAATAGCAGGCTATTACTGTTCGAGATGGGCCCACTTGAGTAGGTACTCAACAAAACAACTTAGAAAGCCCCAGATTTGATAGCAACCTGTCGTCTAATCAATCCGCCACATGCCTTGTTGGGTAAAGGGACAATAAATCTTTCATGTTCTAGTTCTTTGGCTCTACCATATTATCTAGAGCCATGTAGGAGCTATCTTCTGGTCTTATTTATTTTGCTGATTTTCATTGTAATATAATATAAATAGGGCATCATTATTATTTTATAATGTTTGTTTTGAATAAATATTATGATACATAATTTGAGGGTCAAATGCAGATGCACTAAAAGATAGGTAAAGAAAATTGTAGTCATTACAATTTTACATTGCAAAATGATCCTTTTACAATTTTATAAGTAATGTTATTGTTGTAGTCAAATGAAGTTGATGTCACCGGATAGGTAAAGTAATTTGTATATTATTTCCTTAATGATGTAATTCGTGAAATATATCAACTCTTAAATTAGTCTTACTAGTTTTAATATCACCTGACGTTTACACCCTTAGAAATGTATTAACATGTTACTTGTGGATAAGATCCAACCCATACATCAAGTAAGCCCCACCAAATGTCCTAGGCCAGAATAGCATAAGTCAACTCGACAGGTCTACAAAAATATACGAAAGAAATTGACTTATGAAAAACTTGATCAAGTTTTCTCAATCCGTCCACTTAATGGACCTGATGAAATTGATTAGTCTGGTTCTTGGTGTTGTGATGGTGAAGACCCACCGTCCTTAGGTTTGACGTCTCTCAATGGGAGATTATCTCTCTCTAACTTCCCTCTTGTTATGGTCGTGCCTCCATACGCCTGTATATATGTGAAGCCCAACTTCTTTAGGGCTTGTGATATGCTCTCTCACATGATACTATCTATATAATGAGGGTCACAAGTAGGGAGAGATGGTCAATTCCATTATATTCATCTTTTGGGATATTTCTTGATATAGGATTTCTTATACAGTGGGACAAAGGAATGTCTTATATTTTTGTTTCTCTTGTTTATAGTGAAGAAGAAAGCTTTGTGTTGCTGCCCAGTGGAATATGTATATTTCCAAACCACAAAAATTCTTGTGCCTCTTGTCTCTTATTTTGGTTTGACCCTTTTGGCTTTTTATTTGACCATCTTTCTTTTGTGTTTTAGTTTTGCCTACATTGATCATATGTGAGTATTTTTCCGTAACGATCGACATCAGAGCTAAAGGTTGAGAAACCTTTTACCACATGATTAGTTTTTACATTTTTTTTGCAATTGTGTTTCAAATTGCTAGATCGAGTTCTACCAGATTTGAGGGGCTGAAGTTTGAAAGATCCGATTACATGTTATGAAAACTAAAGATGAATGCGATGTTGGTAAAGGAAGGACATGCAATTGTGATTCAAGAAAAAAAAAAAAAAGAAGCTTGTAGAGATGAAAGATGAGGTATTTGAGGAAAAAAATCAATTAGCCATGACGGACCTTCTTCTTATTTTGAATGATTCAATTTTATTCAATGTGTTTGATCAAACTACTGTAAAAAGGTTTTTGAGATAAGTTACAAAACCCATATGAAGGTAAATCGATATCGAACATGATATTTCTCCGACAACAACTGTACAACTTAAAGATAAAGGAAATGTCCTCTTTACCAATAACATTTTAATAGGTTTAACACCCTAATTAGCAGATTAGCAGTGATCAATATGATGATTGATGATGAAGAAAATGTCACACTTCTGCTTCGTTCGATACTAGATTCATGGGATGGTTTGATCATGAATTTCAGTAATGGTCCAAATCTCAATATGGAGTTAATCCTATCTTGCTTACTAATTAAAGAGTCTCCAAAAAAATTCATGGGGAATCTGCGAGTGATGTTATGATGGTTAGGAGAAAATCTACTAAGAAGGGTACTAATGGGAGATATTAGACGATATTCAAGTCGAAAGGGCATAAAACAGGTAAGTGTTAGAATTGTGGAAAGAAATGCCACTTGTGTAAAAATTGTAAACTTAAAAAGTAAATTAAGAAAATTACAACTTGATTCGCATGATCAAATGTCATATTCAAAGGGTTCTCAAGAAAATTTAGTTAAAAAAGAAAATTCACACGAGGATGAAAAAATGTTGTCTGTAGTGATTCCACGAGAGAATCTGCTCCATCAATAGATCTTAGATTTAAGCATTTCATTTATATGACTCCACACAGGGATTATTTTAACACATATTAGTTGTATGATGGCGGCATAATTTACATGGGTGATGATGGAAAGTGTAAAATTGTGAAGATTAGAGATATCAGAATTATTATATTTGATGGTATCACACTGTGGACCCTCGCCGTTTTCCGCGCTCCCACACGACGTTCTTCTCGTCCCTTCCCCTTTCCTTTCGGAAAAGATGGAGATGAGGATGCGTGAGTGCGAAATCGCCGTTTGTGCCACTGGCTTGCCTCGTTCTCGAGGGCTTTGTTTGGTGGTCGTGTTAAGCTGGATGTGTTTAAATGAGTTTATATAAGATCAGAGTCGTCACTAGCCAATTACTTCGAATCTACAGTCGGCTAGACCCCGTAGAAACGTTAGAGAAGGGGATCCGAAGATTCCTTCCTCTAAAATGACTCCTTTTGATCTGCGGCCAGAGATTCAAGGTAAGGGATCACAGTTACAAGGTGGGAAGAGGTTAAGCACCCCACACACTGCCCGTACCGAAGTACGGTCTCTACTTCACAGAATCGATCGAATACTTGAAAGTCTAGTTTAATCCTCGTATATTCTCATGGATGACATGATGCATGAATGCGGGTCTGAACAGTAAGAGTTTCTGATGGGCAGGTTCCAACAACGGGCAAGCCCAGAGCATACGCTCGAACTGACAGGTGCTTAATTTAAGACATATGCAGTGTGCTTGAATAATCAAGGTGCTTGTAGTGAAGCAGGGGGGTTGGAAGAAAAGTAAATGTTGCACTTATGCTAGATGCGAATGAGATGATGCTAGAAAAGAGTAGCTGGGTGGACGGAGGTGTCGCAAGGATTGGCTTCGAGTGGCTGGATCAAGACTTGGATGGCTTGGGAGGCTTGGACCAGTGGTCAGGCTGGGCTGGACCAGGGCTAGGCTCTCCTCACTCGGGCTCTCCTTGGTGGGAAAATGGGCTAAGGGGTGAAGGAGGACTCGGACCACACCCGGACTGGCTAGACTTGAAGGGATGCTGAAATGAGAAGGGGAGGGGGGTATTTATAGCAGCGAGCAGTGGCAGAGCTCGTAATTTATTCCGGGCGGCCTGCTATGGGCCGCCCGTACGGCCGCTCCTTGGTTTCCAGCGATGTACGGTTGTTACCTCGGGGCTGCTGTTTGACTCGCTGGGTCGACTCAGTGAGTTGACTCAGTGGGTCGACTCGGTGATTTGACTTGACGGGTTGACTCGACAGGTTGACTCGGTGTTTTGACTCAGCGGGTTGACTCAGCGGGTTAACTCAGCGGGTTAACTCAGTGGGTTGACTCAGTGAGTTTGACTTTTTTGGGATTTTTTGACTGGCTTTTCTTATGGGGGGTTTTTCAAGCTGATATTTAGGACTGGGTTGACTGGGTTCAGGCTTGAACTGGGCTATGGAATGGGGCTTACAAGGGTGAGTTTGGCTGAGTTTGGACTTGGGATTTGGGGGTATGGTCCTCCATTCTTCCAGCTATCTCTACCAACATTGTAGCCGAAGGTGGGGTGTCTACAGATGCCCCTCTTTGGCGGAGGTTGCTTGCAACCGAATGCCAAAGCGAGTGGACACCCCACTTCTGACCCGGTCATTCATAAATCATGTTCTGAAATCTTTGCTTGCCTTTGCATCTGTGCTAGTTGATCGTTTGGAAACCGATCACTCGCACATACCGCGGGAGTTTGGAGAAAACGTTGCGATTGTCCCTGCATGCGCTGCAACCTGGGTACCCAATCGCAACCCTTCCATTCCAAATCGGTACTAACATCGGAAAGGTACAGCAGAGCCTCTGCGTCGACAGTCTTACGAGGATGCTGACCCTAAGACTGATTGTGTGATGTTTGATGTTTTCCTAGATCACTCCAGGAGTACTTGTTTCGCTTGACTGTCAAAGTGGTTAGACGCCCTGCGTCAGATAGTCTTACGGGATTCTACTACGCCGACTTGGACTCAGTTAAGGTACTTCAGGCATCCACGCCTAGGTATGTGCGGGTGAACTCTTTCCACCCAATCTGCTGATTTTGATACTTGGGTTACAATTCATCGTTTCCACCTGTTCAAATGGTTTCTGTGACCGAGCCTTTTGGCTTTCATCTTTTGTATCTTGGCATGTGGTACGACCGTACTGACACTGGAGTTCAGTTCGACCGTACTTTGAGTGCATTGGATCCGATGGTCTCCGGGGAAACCACGAGACATCGGATCTTATTTGATTTTTGCGTCGGCACCTACCCAGAGATATGGAAGATCTCCTAGTTTTTTGGAGGCAGAACGCTCTACTGGGAAAATATTTTTGGATTTTTGAAAAGATACCCACTCTGGGGAGTGATACTCCGTGGGGTTTTTATTTGCAAAAAGGAATATTTTTTTTTTATCTTTTTGAAATGGAAATCTGGTTTGCATGCGCCTCCACTAGGGATGCCTGTGGGGCCTTTGGCTAACCGACTTTATTTTGAAAGCAGGTAAACATGATGATTAATGCGATGGATGCTGATGCATGGAGATGCAGGATGAATGCATGGTTTGGCTCATTCTCTTTTCAGTTCGATGATTTTGCTTTTGCTATGGGTGCAGAGAACTTTGAGCTTATTGCTTGCAGGGTTGTGCTCCCTGGGGATTTTCTTTTTAATGCGGATGTTTGGTCAGCGGGTTGGTCAAGATCCCGACCCGTGATCGATCAGGTCCATCGTCCCAATATGCTGTTTCTTTGCTAATGAAAATGTACGAGGATATTACCCGACTTCAAGATGTTCTTCTGGTATAAATGCGATTGAGACGGTGTTTGGTCGCCAGTTTTGGTCAAGATTCCAATTTGCGGGCGATTGGATCCGTCATCCCATACTGTGAAGTGAGCGGAGTTCAAGACTCCTGAAGTGTAGTGCTGGGGATACTGACAATTTTTGTGATTTTTGTGAATATGTGATCTGAATCTTTATCTGAGTGGTCAGGATAGAGATCGGTTATTGAAAACAAGGGAAATATTTTTTGTGATTTTCGAAATATTTTCTTTGAAAGCAAGAGAAATATTTTTGTGATTTTTGACAATATTTTGTTGAAAGCAAGGGAAATATTTTTGTGATTTTTGACAATATTTTGTTGAAAGCAAGGGAAATATTTTTGTGATTTTTGACAACATTTTGTTGAAAGCAAGAGAAATATTTTTGATTTTTGAAAAGGTGATTTTGCAATGTTTTTGTATTTTTGTGATTTTTATGAAATGCAGGGAAAAGTATGGAATTTTCATCCACTTCCAGCTTCTACTGCTGGTAAGGTACCCGATCCATTTTACGTCAGCGAGCAAGACGAGTCTCACACAGTTAAGTGCCGTAGTTTTACATCTTCGAATGAGGGGATCTTGAGGGTTTTCAGTCAACACACCCACAAAGTTGCCTGTTCCTCATGTGTAATGCACATAGACCACGTATCGTCCGACGGACTCCTTCGGCCACAAAATGAGCCACATCCTCACATTTCCCTTAGTCAATCCAGTTTGGGGCCTTACGTTGCTCACAATTCCGTGAGGGTGCGCTCCACCTCCTAACAGCCTTAATCCCCTTCATGAGTTTTAGGAACAGGGAACATCCGTCAGATTCAACAGCGACTTCCAAATCAAGGTTGTCTATCACGGTGCGTTCAACACGAACAGGGTTGCGGAGTTCTGCCTGCCTTAGCCCTTACCTGTTTAAAAGATTCCGGACACCCGTATGATCAAGTGTCAGCCATGTCCGGAACAGGTTAGGAAAGAAAGCCCCCGAGAAGTTAATCCCAGTGTAGTTTTAGGTCTTCGGATCGCTGGGGATGAATTTGTGCAGTTGAAATTAATGGCAAAAATTTTTTTATTTTTTATTTTTATATTTTTTTGTATTTTAAAAAGCGTTCCAGAGTTCAACTCAAGTAATCGAAGATGACACTGGTTTTATGGAAAGCTTGAAATCTTTTTGGTATTTTTGGAAATGATCCGGGTTATCAAACCTTGATCCCAACGGTCGAGGCCGATGCCGGTTTTTAGCTGAAAGCGAGAAAAGGTCCCCCGAGAAATTAATCCCAGTGTAGTTTAAGGTCTTCGGACCAAAATCTGTACATGCTGAAAATACGTTCCTTTTTTGTGATTTTTTTGAAATGATCCAGGTCATCAGATCTTGGCCTAAACGGCTGGGATCGATGCTGGTTTTTATTAAAAATCTCTCGAGATGTCGATCCCGACGTAGTTTAAGGTCTTCGGACCCAATTTTGTAAAAGAGGGGCTGGTAATACATTTTTGTTTTTCGAAATGATCCAGATCATCAGATCTTGGCCTGAAAGGCTGGGATCAATGCTGGTTTTTATTAAAAATCTCTCGGGATGTTGATCCCGACATAGTTTAAGGTCTTCAGACCACAATGCTGTGCAAGCGAGCAGCAATCCAGGTTGGAGACTACGGGAATTCTCCTTGGAATGGATCATCAGGTCATACCCTTGGATGGCTAAGATCACTGTTTGACCAAGTCAATCTTTTTCTTTCTTTTCCTTGAAAATCCCATGGAACTTTTCCACATCATCAAGCCAATTTCTCACCAATTTCTCTCATGGTGAGATTTTGGTGAGATCTCTTCCTTTTTCTCACCATTCTCTTCCATCACTTCATTCTTACATGGAGGTACAAGATTCACTTGCAACCACCCTTCCCAAGGAGGAGTTCTTCCCAAGGAGAAGGGGAGAGAGGTCGTTTCATATAGGTAGGGGTTAGGACGGCCTCCTATGGGCCGCCCGGACGGTCTCTGACCCCTGGTCTTTTCAGTGGGCTGGGTAAAAGGGTGCCCTCCCCTTTTCTATATAACATGGGGCACCCTTGCCCCCTCCATCGTGCAATCTCTCTCTTCTCTCTCTCATACTCTCTCTTTTTCCAAGTTTTCTCTATCTTCTTTGATGGTCCTTTGCTTCTCTCAAGTGGTGGCCCTTAGAGATATTTTGGGACAGCAAGGTGGTCCCTCTTTGGTGAGTGGTAAAGGTATGAACCACTCCCTTTCTCTTTCTTGTCCTTTTCCTTCTTCATTGTCTCTTCTCATGACTCTTTTCTTTTTCCATGTAGTTATTCCAAGAAGAGTGAGGGTGGGCCCAAGTGCTTTTGGCCACTTTCTAGATCTCAAGTCCTTTTCAAAGGTGGTGCATGGAGAAGGACATTGCAAGCTTTCCACTTCATTTTTCTTTCTTCTTTTCACACTCCCTTCATATGTATGTAAAGGGTGATTTTGCCATGTCATCAAGTGTGCATGGCAAAATACTCTATCTTTTTCATGGGAGTTGGGCCTCTTTTCATATGTATCAAATGGGCTCAAAGTGAAGTCATGGCCCTTGGTGTATTTGATGGGCCCAATGCTTCATTTTGGGCTCCCTCATGCTTTCTTGCCCTTGTCATTTTTCCTTAATGCTCTTCCTTTCTTTTCCATCTTCTTTTCAAGGTTTGGGCCCATGGGCATGGTAAGGCCCATCTCAAGTTTTGGGCTCATGGGGCTCACTTTGGGTGACCCCATCTTTCTTCACATATGTATGGACCAAGATGACTAGCCCATTCTTCATTTGGATCTCAAGTGGGCTAGATTTTCTAATTGGGCCTTTATGGACAAGTGGCTCAAATCTTCCACTATCTCTTGATTATGATGTACATCCTTGTACAAGGTGTAGTGGGCTCCTTGGAGTTTTTCATGTGGATGGGCTTTTGGGCACTTCTTTGAACCATGTGTGCCCCACTACACTTTGTTCATGTAGGATTTTTCTTTTCATGCTTTTTCTCTTTTGATGGATGGAGGACTTGAGTTACTTGGTCATCTACAAGTCCCATGAGTGAGTTGTTCCATCAATCTCACTAAGTTCAAATGGTTTTTCCTTGTGGTAGGGATGTGGTTCTCAAGAGTTTCCCCTTAACGTTATCAACCTCAAATGGATGATCCTCAAGTGAGCTATCCATACAACTATGGCTCCTTGATCTTTTTCTTTGGGGGCTTGGTGGGTCATCTACCATCATTCTCAGATATGAGTGATTTTTCTTTCAATTTGTGGGAAAGAATGATACCCATAAGTTGCCCATTTTTGTCCCATGCCTTGGGACATTTTGGATTTTGATCTTCAAGTGGGCTATGTGTACCATTCTTATCCATTTTCATGATGGTTGGGTGACTCATCAAGCCATGCCCTTGTGTGCTCAAATGGTCTCCTTGTTTTGTAAAGAAATTGGTGCACATAAGTTGCCCAAACTTGCCTTTTCATGGGCATTTCCAACTTTGACTCCTCATGTGGGCTATGTGCATCAAAATTCTTACCATTGGCCTCTTTAATTCATATGTTTGTGGGTAGACCTCCTTGTTGTATTCTCATGGTCAAAACTTTCATAAAGATGAGGCACATAAGGTTGCCCATGGTTATCCCATGAATGGGTCCTCATATTCTTCAAAGTGGGCTATGTACTCTCTCCAATCCATTGAGATGAGGCATTTGGGTTGCTCTTGGGGGCCCACTTCCCCCCTATCCCCCACTTGTCCATGCACATGTGTAAAAAGATGGAAACATCTTAAGTGAGAATCATGGCCTTGGCATAAAAGTGGATCAATCTTTTGGCCACATATGGACTTTGAAGAGGGGCTTCATGGGAATTAAGATCCTTTGTTGATCTCGTGGCACTTGAGTACATTTGTTGTCCAAAATGTGTCCTTGGATGATAGACTTCTTGCCTAAGGCATGCCATGCCACCTTCTTTAAGGTGGGCCTTACTTTTTCCAATGGGCCCAACACATATCCTAAGTGACACATGGAGTTGGATTTTAGATTTTGCATTTGAATGTGAGTCCAATCCCATGGGTTTCTTGGATGATAATTTGGATTTTAATGGGTAATGGATAGGGACTTACCTTGCCAGGCTTGTAGGATTCAATGGCGGATGGTACCAGAGGTCACCGAGTGATTGATGAAAATGATCCTGCCTTCATTGCCCGCCGAGGGGACCACATGTGTTCCTTAGCTATGGAGCATCAACCTCTTTCCGCTATCAAGGGTCGAGGTAATAGGGATCGCTGGGACGACTGGGTGAAGGATCCACAGCCCTTGCTTGAACGAGTACTGGATGGTACTCCTTTTGCTGGCCTCCTCACCTTACGTTTCCATAATAACGATGCTAACCGCATGATGCTCGCGGCCCTTTGCGAGAGGTGGCGGGATGAGACCCACACCTTCCAGCTCCCTTGTGGTGAATGGGGAATAACCCCCTTGGACATTTATATGCAAATAGGCTTCCCGTTTCATGGAACAGTTGTTCCTCAAGTCAGCTCTCTTGCTCCCCTCACTTCCACCGACTGGCTACGGCTCGTTGGTGACGTCCCACCCGAGGGTGAATTCCAAGGCCATCAAGTAAAGATGCGATAGTTTTACAACACTTTTGCCTCCGTCATCCCCACCACCGAGCGAGAGGCCTTCCACAAAGCTCGGGCCATGATCACTTATGCCTTCGGGTCCTTCCTTTTCTGCCATGTGAATGAGAGGGTTGATCCTAAATTTCTTCGTTTAGTCGAGGATCTTCATCATCCCTATAACTGGAATGGGGCTATCTTAACCCGTATCTTTCAAGGCCTAGACAAGACTTGTCAGCATAGCCGGTCCTTCACAGGTTTCTGGCCTGTCGTTGAGGTATTTCTTCTTTCACCTTCCTTGGAGTCATTTGCCTTCCTTTCTCTCTCTGATCATTAGATGTGCTTTTGTCCAGACCTGCTTTTATGACCATTTTCCCCATCTCGCGCCGAGGATGCGAGATGATATTGAGCCCTCTCAGTATCGCCACATGTACTGGCACCAGCAAAACCGTCAGCGGAACTCCCGAGTTCCTGGGGACAATTGGCATGCTGACATAGACGGGTTAACCGTGGAGGACGTAAGTATTTTGCTTTCCCTACCCCTCGTGCCGTACTGTAACTGATCGTAGTGACCTCATTTGCTGCAGCTCGCTCGGATGCCGTATGCCAATTTCCCTCTCTACTATACCCCCCAACGTGTGGAGGCATATGATGCTTCATGTCTCTGTATCATGCTTTCCGACGCTGAATCTTTTCAGTGGTACCTGGGGGAGAGGTTGCTTCGGCAAGTCACTGGGGTGGCTCGGGTCCCTTGTTCTGCGCCTCCTCCAGCTGCTCGGATGCTGGTTGATGAGAGAGTTGAGGCTCTCGTGGGCCAGCCCGGATTTCGTTTCACGATCCCGGATCGTGATTATGATGAGTAGTATTTACTGTTCGGCCAGGGGCCTCTGCTTCCTTCGCTTTATGTTCCAGGTGGCCGTCGCAGATATGCTGGAGGCTCGGTGACTGCTCCTTTGATGGACCTTTATCGTCGGGAGCGAGACGCGAGGAGGGACGATGATGACTATGTTGGCGACTTGTAGCCTGCTTGTGTGTTCTTACTTTTGTATGGCCTTGTACTTTTTGCTTTCATCTTCTTTTGTATCAAGCCTTTTGAATGAATATACGGTTCTTGACTTGTCTCAAATTCCTTGATGATGTCTGGATGCTTTGACCTTGGACTTGTTCCTTCATGATTTGAGTCTTCTTAGCTGCATGGACGATGACTTGAACGGTTCGGATTGCTTGTTTAGGCCTTGAGAGCCCTCTTGATGATTAGATCTTGGATTCTAGCCCTTCTTTTGATGATTGAACCTTTGATCTTGCCGCTACATGACTTGTGTAAGCTTTCCAATGGTTTGGATCCTGATGATCTAGTCCTTGAATGGTTCAGATTGATAGATTCGGCCCTGTGGGCCCACTTGAGACCTTAGCTTTGCTTTGGGGCACCTCTTTAGATGACTTGTGAGGCTAAGAAGGCTTCTTATGGTATGGATGACGGCTTGAATATCTCAGATCACTTGACTTGGCTTTGTGGGCCCACTTGATGATTAGATCTTGGATTCTGGCCCTTCTTTTGATGATCAGCCCTTTAATCTTGTTATTTGATGACCCATGCGAGTTTTTCCATGGTTCAGATCATGATGATCTGGTCTTTGAATGGCTTGGATTGCTTGTGGCCCCCACTTGATCACCTTTCCTTCTCTTTGACTTGATCAGCCATGTTCTGGCTGCATTGCTTCGTGATTGGACCGGTGGGGCACCTTTTATATGATCTTGATCAGCCTCAATCGAAATCTGGAGTGGACCGGAGCCTTGGGCGGCCCACGGAGTGCCATCTGCTGACGTGAACTGTCAGCCTCACCTACCAAGAATCCTGGAGCCAATCCCGCGGAGAGAGAGGAACCGCGTCCGTACGGGCGGCCCAGAGCAGGCCGCCCAGGGCTCGTCTCTTGAGCGGCCTGGGCTGGCTCGTGCTCGGACATTCCCTGGTCCCTGTTGCTGCTGTCCCCACCTGCTCTGTACGTTCAGGTTCGATTCCAACAATGAATCTTCTCTTTGTCTCCTCTTTCCTCATCATCTTGTCCTCATCTTGCTTTGTCCTTTCTTGGGCCATGGATGGTGGAGATTTAGGGGCTGTGGGGGCTGCCCATGGTGGGTCCCACACTTCAGATTTTCAACTGAGCTTTGATAATGGGGAGATGCCTTTAATGGATGGGGTAGATGTGGCATTAAGAGGGGGCATTGATGAAGACTTAAGCTTGGTGGTTGGTGGAGCTTTGAATGGCTCCATTAATGGTGGGATGGCTGGAATTTCAGATTTGAATGGGCCCTTCATTATGGGAGAAATGGATGGTATGGATGGGATGGGGAGATGGGACATAGGTGAGGCTATGCATCCCTTGAGTGTGGGCCATATGGATGATATGGTTGATGGAGGTGATGGGACCATGACGGACATAGATGGGCTGATCTCATGTCTGGATGGGATGGATGGCTTAGATGATACCTTTGACGGTTTGGATGCTCTAGATGAGGGCCCAGATGTGCGGCATACTTGCTTGGGTGGCCTTGATGTGATCATTGATGATACCCCCCTCATGATGGACGGTGTAGATGCTTCGATGATCCCTTTGATCGGCCAGGATGATGATTGGATTCATGATTTCGTACTGGAGAGGGCCGCAGGTCCAGATCTGGCCATTGATTCTTCGATCGGGGTTGTCGGGACCCTTTTTTATGGTTCAGATGTATTCTTCGACGGTCAGATTAGCCAGGATGCCACGATGTGCGGTGTGATCTTCACTGATAGTCCTTTTGATGGGGAGCATTGTCCTTCTCTTGGTCATCGGTCCTTTGCGCACTCCGTTCATGAGGTGGGCGAGTCTTCCCGTGCGGCTGAGGTTGTGACAGTTTCCAATAGTGATGCGACTATATCAGACTTAGCCGTTACTGAGGGCAAGTCAGGGGCTGTCGAGTCTGCAGAGGTTCTAGCTTTTCCTTCTCCTTCGCCTGTTGACCTTCAGATCCTTGATGAGCTGTCATTGATTTCTGGGCCTTTTGTTCTGGAGGGGGTACCAGTGAGGACTTGTCAGCTGCTTCCTCGTCCTTCTTGCTCGCCACGACTGCTTGCTTGGCTTGACAGCTTGTCAGCTTATGAGATTCGGGAGTTAGAGTCCTATGGCTTTGGCAGTCTGGTCCATATGGCTAGAGTTGATATTGATTGGAGGATGCTTGGAGCTGCCTTAATTGACTGGATCCCTTCGTTGAACTTGTTTGCGTTCAACGATATTGAGATGGGGCCTTCTTTGGAGGAGCTTGCACGCTTGACAGGCTTGCCCTGGGATTATACTCAGTATTTCTCACCGAAGACGTCGTCGAAGACTGCCACACCGCAGAACTGGTTCGGGATCCCTTATCTTGTTCATCCTGCAACTGCCGGCCAGGATGCTGCAGTGTTCTCCTTGGACTTACTGTATGATCTTTTTTCGGGTCCTTGGAGTGTGGCCGGTTCTACCTTTGCTCGGAACGCACTGATGTTCTGCTTGATTGCTGAGGTGCTGTTCTCGGGATGGCGCAGGTCCCAGACTCCTCTGCTTTTTGAGGTGATGAGCCGAGCTATCCGACGGCAGGGGATCATTTCTCTTATCTTAGCCGAGCTGTTCAATGGGCTGACTGACTGCGCCCTGGGCCGCACTCGTGTCCTTCGCGGCTGTTGTGCCTTTCTGCAGGTATCCTTTCTGCACCATTTTCTTCTTGCTTTGCTAGGAATTGCTCTTCTCTAGCTGATCTTTTTTTCCTTTTTGTGATCAGGTCTGGCTATGGGAGCGTCTTTCGCTGACTGTTCCTGTACCTTTTCCTGACACTCGTCGCCCAGACCTTATGCGACACATCATGGAGTTTCTTCCTTATACGGCTAGGATGAGCGAGCCCTTGTATCGCAGGATGTTCGCTGAACTTCGTGACTGGAACGTTCGTTGGGAGTCATCTTGGCTTTCACTTCCTCCAGTGCTTTGTGATGCACACCGCCTTCCTTTGATGTTGGTAGGCTTTCGATCTTACTTTTCTTACCATCCCATTCAGTTCCTGCGGCAGTTTGGGTACGAGCAGGATGTTCCTCTTTTCACTTTCACGGGTATCGGGCGTCGAGCACTTCCATCCAGATCCTCTGACTTTAGGACCCGAATTGATTGTTCTTGGGCGAGTTACTTGACTGCTGATTTGCTCGGTTTTGAGCTGCGGACTTTTCCGATGGCAACCGCCCCATATCAGTACTGGGTTGCTGAGCAGTCTTTGTATCGACGTATCCCTTGCTGGCACTAGACTGCTGATGAGGATGAGCAAGATATCCTTGGAGATGCTGGCTCTTCATCTGGTTCATATGAACCCTTTGAGGAACGCCCGTTTATCGATCCTTGCTTCCTTTTGGCCACTCATGGCCATCTGCTGTCTTAGATCTCTGCACTTTGGTATCATTGTGAGATGATGTCGAGGAGATTGGCTGCCGATCAGAGATTGTCTGATGAGGAGACAGCGATCCGTACCCTTGAGCGCGATGAGGCGCATTACCTGCGTATGGAGGTGAGCAGGTTGAGAGCGAGACTATCTTTTTATGAGTTAGAGGACTTACCTGATGTGGCCGAGGAGGAGGGTAGAGATTGATTGTGTTGGCCACCTACACATTCCTTTTTTGCATATATGATTGATGATGATGCATTTTTGTATTCTTTTTTTTTGGAAAAAGATGATATGATATGTGTAAAAGAAATATGATGCATTTAATTGAAAAGAAAACTGTTTGAAAATCTACTGTGCCATGAGTTGTCTTGTGAGTGTGTGTCTGGATTTTTGTGTCGGGATATAGGAATCAGAACTGGGGCTCGGTCAATGATTTGACCGATGTCTCGAGTTTTGACTTGCTTGATCCGTTGGTTCCCTAGAGGTGTAGGCAATGGAAACTGTTGCTTCTTGAGATTGTCAGAATTTACAGAGTTCTTTGCTCCTGACCGCACTTCTTCTTGTTCTTGAACTGTAACTGCTTGAACCGTTCTGAGCTGTCTGGTTTCTTGATACCTGCACTTTTTTTTTCTTTTTTTTTTTTTTCATTTGAGCCATTTTTGCCTGCAGCGCTCTTTCGAGTTTTCACTACAGCCGGCCTTTTCCCGTCATTTTTGCCCGTGGCGCCCTTTCGGGTTTTCACCACGTCCCAGGTGTTTGATCTTGCCTGCCCCTTGGCAGCTATGCTGTTTTTACCCTCGGCGCCCTTTCGGGTTTTCACCGAGTCCGCTGTATGCCCACTGTTTTTACTCGGAGCGCCCTTTCGGGTTTTTACTCCGCCCTCTTTGTTTAGGCACACATTTTCTTTTTTTCTCTTTTTTTTTCTTTTTTTTCTGAATCCTTGGATAACTGCGGCGGCTAGAGGTCGGGAATCTGTCGTTGCCGGCCGATGGCAGTCTTTCAGCCCTTATCCTGAGTTACGCTAATAGAGCTGTCGGTCTTTGCTAAAGACCCCTCTGAGATGAATGGATGGATGACTGTGTTTCTTCTTGGACTGATTTTTTTTCTTGGGTGCCTTGCTTTGGCTTCCCTTTTTCCTTCTCTTCTCTTCCTTCTTTTTTTTTTCTTTTGTATTCTTTTTTCTCTCTCTCTCTTTTTTTTGTCTTTTCCTTTTGAATCCCCTTTTTTTTGTATTTTCCTCTTTTTGAATCCCCTTATTTGAAACACTTGTTGGTGGACGGAAATGATTTCTTAGAGGTCTTAGCTTTGACCTCTTGACTTCAGCTCTATTAAAGTAACTCTTGATAAGGTCAGAATAACTTACCCGTGAAAGATCTTCACGTTGTCGGGTTGGTTGGCTCAGGAAGATCCACCCCTCTCACGCTGGTGAGTCTGAGGGCACCTCCGGGAAGTACTTCTCTGACGATCAGTAGCCCGTCCCACGAGGGTTTGAACTTTCCTCTGGGATCCGGAAGGTGCGACGGTAGAATCTTCTTCATGGCCATGTCGCCTACCTTGAAACTTCTTTTTCGGACTCTCTTGTTGTAAGCCCGAGCGATCCTTTTCTGATAGCACTGTGAATGACTTAGTGCACGCATGTGCTTTTCATCTACTAGCTGCAACTGATCGAATCTGGCCCGTTGCCATTCTCCTTCTTCAATTCCGCTTTCTAGTAATACCCGTAATGATGGTATTTCCACCTCGACTGGTAGGACTGCTTCCATTCCGTAGGTAAGCTCGAAAGGAGTAACGCCCGTAGCAGACCGTACAGACGTTCGATAGGCCCAAAGTGCATATGGGACCATATCTGACCAATCTCGATAGGTCACGACCATCTTCTCGAGTATCCTGACGATTGTCTTGTTTGCGGCTTCTACCCCACCATTCATCTGGGGATGGTAGGGGCTTGATCGATGACGTTGGATCTTGAATTTGCTGATGAAGTCATCCATCTTTTTGTTGACGAACGGGGTCCCATTATCTGTGATGATAGCATTGAGGATTCCATACCGGCATATGATGTTGTTCTTCATGAATTTGATCACTTGAGATGCTGCAATCGTGGTGTAGGAGGCTGCCTCTACCCACTTGGTGAAGTAGTCGACTGCCACAAGTATGTACTCATGACCATTTGATGCTTTGGGACTGATCTTGCCGATGATGTCGAGCCCCCCACATGGAGAAGGGCCAGGGGGTGGTCAGGTTGTATAACTCTGATGATGGGGCATGGATTTGATTCGCATGCTCCTGACACTTGAAGCATTTTCTGACGTGCTGGCAACAGTCTGTCTCCATGGTGAGCCAATAGTAGCCGAGTTGTAAAATCTTCTTTGCCATCATGTGCCCGTTCATGTGTGGGCCACAGATTCCTTCGTGTATTTCTTTCATGATCTTTGCAGCTTCTGTTTCATCGACGCATCGAAGGAGGATGTGATTATAGGATCGCTTGTAAAGAACTTCGCCACTGATGGTGAACTGGCCGGCCAAATGCTGGATGGTTCGGCAATCTGTTGCTGTTGCTGACTCTGGATACTCCTGGATTTCGAGATATTGCTTGATTTCGGCATACCAGGGTTTGTCAGGGACAGCTTCGGCTTCTTCTATTTGCAGGCAAAAGGCAGGTTCATCTTGAGCTTTGACTGTGAGCTCCCATTCTGAAGCTCCTTTCGGGATCTCGAGCATTGATGCGAGTGTGGCGAGAGCATCTGCAAACTGGTTCTTGGCTCTGGGCATGTATGAGAAGGTGACTTCTTTGAATTCTTCGATCAGATTTTCAAGATACACATGATATGGTATCAACTTCTCGTCCTTGGTTTTCCATTCGCCATTGGCCTGATTGATGATAAGCTGTGAGTCTCCAAATACTCGCAGCTTCTTGACGCCCAGGATTATGGCTTCCCTTAAGCCAGCGATGCATGCTTCGTACTCTACCATGTTGTTGGTGCACTCGAACGCTATGCGCCTTGAGATAGGAATAGGGACGTCATCTGGAGAGTAAAGGATTGCTCCAATACCACTCCCTTTAGAATTTGCTGCGCCATCGAAGAATAACGCCCACTCACCTTTCTTCCTCTTTTCTTCACTTTCGACAAGCAAGAGATCTTCATCAGGAAAGAACGTCTTGAGCGGCTGATAGTCTAGGAGAGAGTGAGCCGCAAGATGATCGGCGAGGGCCTATCCCTTGATTGCCTTCTGAGTGACGTAGGTGATGTCGAACTCAGACAAGAGTAGCTGCCATTTAGCTATCCTTCCAGTGAGTGCCGGCTTCTCGAACAGGTACTTGAGCGGATCCATGTGAGCGAGGAGGAGAATAGGGAATGCAATCATGTATTGACGGAGTCGTTGAGTTGCCCAGACTAGGGCGAGGCAAGTCTTCTCGATCGGGGAATACCTGGTCTCATAGTCGGTGAACTTTCCACTCAAATAGTATATTGCTTGTTCCTTCTTCCCGGTCTCGTCGTGTTGGCCGAGGACACAGCCAATGGCTTCTGCTGCCACTGAGATGTATAACAATAGTGGTCGTCCGGGAGTGGGCGGCACTAGGACTAGAGGATTCATGAGATATCTCTTGATGCGATCGAAGGCGACTTGGCAATCATCATTCCATTCTTTTGGGACGTTCTTCCGAAGGAGGTTGAATATGGCTCACAGATAGGTGTGAGCTGTGCGATGAAGCGACTGATGTATTGAATTCTGCCGAGGAAGCCACGAATTTCTTTCTCTGTTCTAGGAGGGGGCATCTCGATGATTGCGCTGGTTTTGGTCTCGTCGACCCTGATGCCATCCTCGCTCACCATAAAGCCGAGGAGCTTACCTCCCATTGCACCGAAGACACATTTCTGAGGGTTGAGGCGGAGCTTGTACTTTTCTAATCTGTTGAATAATTTCTTCAGATCTTCAAAGTGTCCTTCAATTGTGCGAGATTTGATGATCATGTCGTCCACATATACTTCAAGCTCTTTGTTCATCATGTCGTGGAATAGTGCTGTCATTGCTCGCTGATATGTTGCTCCTGCGTTCTTCAGACCGAACGGCATTACCCTGTAACAGAAGGTTCCCCAGGGAGTGATGAACGATGTCTTCTCGCGATCTTCGATGGTCATCTTGATCTGATTGTAACCTGAGAACCCGTCCATGAATGAGAAGATCTTGTATCCAGCAGTGTTGTCGACCAGAGTGTCGATATGTGGCAAAGGGAAGTCATCTTTAGGACTGGCTTTGTTGAGATCTCGAAAGTCGATGCACATTCGAACCTTGCCGTCCTTCTTTGGTACTGGCACGATGTTGGCGAGCCATTCAGGGTAGTTGGAGACTACCAAGAATCCCGCGTTGTACTGCTTGATGACTTCATCTCGGACTTTCAGAGCCCATTCTGTCTTCATTCTTCGAAGTTTCTGCTTCACTGGCTTCATATCTGCCTTGGTTGGCAGATGGTGTACAATGAGCTCTTCATCGAGCCCCGGCATGTCTTCATATGAGAACGCGAAGTTGGACAATCTTGGAGCTAAGAACTCTATCATTTTCTGTTTCATCTCAGGTGGCAACGATTTTCCAATGCGTACTTCCCTAGGGATCTCAGGTGTCCCCAAGTTTACTATCTCAAAATCATCGGCTACAACATTGGCTTTAGATTCAAACTTTTTGAGGAGATCCTCAAGTTCGGGAGCCGGATCATCATCTTCCTCGTCCCGAGCTTCGTCCAGACCCATGAGCTCGAAGTCTAATTCGATGTCAAAATCATATGATTCGACTTCAAACTCATGCGACTCTTTAGACAAACTTGGCACACTATTGAATGCAGGAAAAGAAATATTTTTTGGTTTTTGAGATTTTTCTGAAATGAAAATGCTAAATGTTTTTGGCTTTTGAAAATTTTCTATTTTTTTGGATTTTCGAAATTCATGGGACTTTGAACAAGTGGGCATTGCAGACCATGATTGAGCCCAACTTGTTCCAACGTTCCGGTCGCTGCTTAAACAGGCATTTTTTTTTTGGAAGCCAGAGCCCTCAGATGGCTCTTTGGCTGATTCAAAAGTTAGGGGAACAGATGACCATTCAGGACCCCACACTTCCCCCCCTAGAGAGGTGGGGGTTGATGATTTGGGCGAAGGATCATGATCTGGCCCAATGACCATGACTTCTCGCTGGTCGGGTTCGAGATCTGAGTCGCACTCAGTCCCTCCCGGGTCACTTACTTCGCATTGTAGTTCGTCTGGTTCCACGGCTAGCCACAAGTTTGGAATCTGGACATCAAACCAATCTAGGGCTGGCCACTTCCCTTTCTTGGTCCAATGGATGGGCTGCTTCTGCCCCTGGCTGATGATTGATGAAGTTGACTTTGCAGAGATGGGCAAGTCGTGCCCCTTGCTGATTGATGCTGAGATGGGCAAGTTGTGCCCCTGACTGATTGAAGTGGGCAGGTTGTGCCCCTGGTTGAGAGAAGTGGGCAGGTTGTGCCCCTGGTTGGGAGCAGGTGTCAGAGTAACCTGATCCTGAAGCTGCTGTATTTGACTTCCTTCTTCATCTCCTTCTTCTTCTGGAGGCTTAGACGGTTCGAGAATTTGATCCCATCGAATGGGGGGCCATGTGGCCCAAACTAGGCTCATCGGGAGGCCTTTGTGTAGTGCAGTCGGTTGATTCCCTCCTAGATCTTTGCAAGGTTCTCCTGACTTGACGAATTGGATGGGTGAGCACCGAAATTTCTTCCTCCTTTTGTCCATGAAGGTTGCCCTGTATCCGAGTCCCCATTTGCGTTGGTTATATACCAGCGGTATCTTTCTGGACTTGAAATGATTCTTCATTCGGTATTTGAGACTCAGACGTTCTGCTGGTGAAAAGACACGGTCCACCCTTATCAGTTCTGGATTGGCGATAGAGTTCACAGTCTCGAATTTGAAACTATGAAACGGGATGTCTTCTTCAGAGTGCTGGATATCGATGACCGGGATGTCTGGTTCAGTGGCAGCAGTATTGAAAGGAATGATGAGCTCCTTCTCTGCATGGATACAGATCACTTGATTTCCACAGATATACTTCACTCGTTGATGCAAGGTTGATGGCACAGCTCCAACCTTGTGCAGCCACGGTCGTCCGAGCAACATGTTGAAAGAGGCTGATATATCCAGGATTTGGAATGTGATAGTAGAGACTTCCGGACCTATCTGTACCTCTATGTCGACTTCCCCTTCTACTGATCGACGAGTGTTATCGAATGCTCTGACGCATATGGTGCTAGGTCGGAATGAAGAAGGACTGATTCCTAGACGTTCCGCGGTCTTGAGCGGGCAGACGTTTAAGCTTGAGCCATTATCGACAAGGACCAATGGGACGCAAAGGTCCTTATATCGTAAGGCTATGTTGAGGGATCGCCCATGATCGCGCCCTTCTGGTGGCAACTCATTATCTGTGAAGGTGATGGCGCGTGGAGCCAGGAGTTGTCCAATCATCAAAGCTATCATTTCTGGTGCCGTATCAGAGGAGACGTGAGCATCGTTCAAGGTCTTGGCAAACATTTCTCGGTGTATGCGAGATGTACAGAGTAACTCCCATACTGAGATTTGTGCAGGGATTGACTTGAGCTGAGTCGCCACATCGTATGCGGCTTCATTTTTGTTGCCGAGGCCTGAAAGGGCGCCTTTGGGATCTCCTCTGTTCTGATTATCTCTTCGGATGCAACGCCCATTGGGATTCATGTTTCCCACTTCCGCACATTCTGGATAGTGCCATGGAACCTCTTTGTAGTTTTCCTCCCTTTTGCCTTCTAGGACCACCGGTTCTTGCAACGGTGCTGGTGTGGGTACCAGATCTTCCTCGTATGGAGCTTTTGCCTTGAGAACTACATTGTTGCCTGTGCTGAAGGGGTAATATCGAGGCTTGTCTTCATAGATCACAAAAGGTCGTGGTCCTGGCTTGACTGTTCCTGGGGCAGGAGGCTCCCATGGAATGAATACTGGTCCTCTTGATATGGTAGGAGGTTTCTCTGTTCGTCCCAGCTGTCGTAGTGTGATTGACACGCCTCCGGGATTTGCCCCTTGCAATATGACTGGCTCAATTGGAGGAGCTCCTTCCAATACAATGGGTTCTTGCTGCTGATGAGTATGGTTCCTCCATTGTGGATTGAATTGTCCCTGTGCTGAGATTGCCCCTTGCAAGACGACAGGTTCGTATGTGGGCTCGATGTATGACTGTGCTCCTTCTAGGACGACTGGTTCCCAACATGAGGGGTGGTAAGATGCCCCTTGCACAACTGGCACATCGTATGGAAGTGCTCCTTCGAGTACTACTGGCTCGAGGACTGGAGGAGGAAAGGGACTTGCCCCTTGCATGATCGGAGGAGGACTTGTCGGCTCATAAGTGTAGGCATGAATAGATTGGATGGGGGAGAAGAAGCGATCGAGATGGTCCCCTTCTTCTATACTATTGACTGCAAGGCCACGAGACGAACTGGAGTCCGTCGGATGTTGAGGCAGAGGATTCTGAAGGATGTTGGTGGAAGCTACTGGAGAAGTTCTAGTGTAACGCCCCAAATTTCAGGAGTCGAGCATGACCTCGACTCTTGAGATTTCGGGTGCCACTATGCTTATGCGGAAGCGTGATTAATGCATTTATGATTTAGAGTATCATGTCGCAAGTTTAAAACTAAATAAACTTTAAAGTAAGGACAAAAGATAAGTGCATACCTGGTCCAGCATTTACAAATGTACATTATAGTCCAAAATAAAGGGGGCCACACAGCAAGAAGCCCCAATATACATGTCTAAAAGAATTGGGCCATTACACATCTAGCCATCAAACGGCCCCAAAACATCAACTAAAAGATGCCAGTGCATCTTATTCTCTACCATCCGAGAACTGAAAATAACTGACGTCTTCTACAAAATCTTCTAACTCATTCTGAAGAACGTCATCATCCATAGTACCTGCTTCTACATTAGAGTCTGGTTGATGTTTTTCCAAACGCCACCCAGGATTGAGGGGGTGAGTAATCAACTCAATGCTGCTATAAGTCTAAGTTTAATAATCAATCAAGCATTCAAGCATAGATAATATATCAAACAAAACATACAAGAGTCCTAGAATAGTTGTACTAAGGCATGAATGTTATGAATTCGCATACAATGCATGTCCCGGGCAGTCACAACAGAATCCACATGGATACAGTATTCCCCTTACTTATAAACCAACTACACATAATGCAAGTATGAAGGCTCTCACGAATGCCCTGGCCTTTCAAACAGTCAGCCAGTCACCGAGATTGCCGATGACATGTATGCATGGTTAATTTGGCCTTTCTTGGTATTAATTTCATTCAGCAAGATTAGTGATGCTGATTTACTAATGTCATACAGTAGGTCCTGAACAGGACCATCTGGCTCCCGACGGTGCGAATGTCTATCATCGCCAGTAGCCCACGAATCCCATCTCCAACTTCCAATACATTAAGAACACAAGAATCATTATATTCAAATCAGTACCTCGGCTATTTAGATTTATCCAAAACAATCTGACGCCCTTACAATAGATTACGGTCACTACGGGGAGGCTTAATGCCACAGCGTAGGCCGACGGCACGAACACGGTGTCCCATACCACCATGCCCGGCCCAAGGAGATTTCATAGGATCGTGTCGCACATACGTTTATCATTGGACGCTTCATTTAATAACATTAGTATTCCAGATTCGGGACAAGTCATTCATTACAAGCTATCTACCACCCAACATGTCTTGACTTTGGATATGGCTGTTTGATACAGAGAGAATATTGACCAAACCGGCATTGGGCACAAACGACCCGTGTAGTCCAAACTACTGTCGATCGGTCAAGTTCACCCCGTCAACCAGCCTACCCTGAATATCCAATCCAACTAGGATATCCACATTATTCGATTGGCCCCTTTTTACTCATGACAATGTGCGTTAATCATACAATTAAACATATTAGAGACAGATTTCATCATCTCAACGAATTCCACAATTCAATTGTAACAATTAAATCATTTACCCATTTCATCAAACAATTGAGCCATGTAACACACATGCATGTTGAACTGAGGCATACAATCAGATAAGAAACTCAAAGTCCTACTCTATGACTATAAGAATCATGTCTAAAACCCTTAGGAATGTTAAAGAAAAGAACTGAATTATAGCCCGCACCTTAAGGTCTAGGGTTCCTCGCCCGTCCAACGGTCTAGGGTTAGGGTTAAAGAAAATCAGCTATTCCTACAAGAAAACCCAATTAGGATGAGATTTTCAGTCTCAAACCTAAGATAGTTCGAAATTTTAAGGTAGGATTCGATTCTTACCTCCAATCGCAAAGAGAACCACTCCAGCGACGGAATCGACAGGCCAGAGCAACCTCCTACTTCAAGAGGAAAGGAAGAAGGACTCTGTAACCTCATTTCTTCTTCTTCTCTCGATTTCTCTCTCTTTCTCTCTCTTCCTCTCCCTCAATTTCTCTCTTTCTCTCTCTTTCCCTCCTGAAAAATCCCCAAATCGATTTGGGGATTTCTCAGCAACAGGTTTATATATAAAAGCTGAGAAATTCACCCAAATGGCCTTATAGGAATTAGTGGGTAGTTTTCTGACCCAAGTGAAGTTAGTGGTTTATGTATGTAGCCCTCCAGAAGGCTATTTAGAGTAAGGGCCATAAAGTTTACAGAATGGTAACCATCTAGCCCAATTTGTACTAATTAATCTTCCTCTTCTAGGTTAGAGATTAGGAAATCTAATTAATTAAGATGTACGGTCATCCGTACACTATTATATGTACGGAAATTTACGGGACGTTACAATCTACCCCCCTTAAAGAAATTTCGTCCACGAAATTGTACCTTTTCGTATTCTTCTAATATCTGTGGGTAGTTCTTGCATACTTCGGCTTCCGTTTCCCATGATGCTTCTTCTTCTGTATGGTGAGTCCATATCACTTTTACCAAAGGAATAATTTTGTTCCTTAACACTTGTTCTTTCCGATCTAGAACCCGAGTCGGTCGCAAAACATAGGTAGCACTTTCATTCAACTCCACCTCCTCCCATTTGATTATGTGCGTCGGGTCAGGCACATACTTTTTCAACATCGATACATAGAACACATTGTGCACACCAGCGAGAGGAGTAGGTAGCGCGAGACGATATGCAACTGCACCAACTCGATCCAATATCTGAAATGGGCCGATGAATCGTGGCGCAAGCTTTCTTCTCTTTCCAAAACGTAGCAAACCCTTCATCGGAGATACTTTCAGAAATACATTATCATCCTTCTCGAATATCAAATCTCGCCTTCGTTTATCAGCATAACTCTTTTGACGACTCTGCGCTGTTAAAAGGCGTTGTCTAATTATCTCAATCTTTTCGAAAGTCTGCTGAACTAATTCTGGCCCAATAAGGCTTCTTTCACCAACTTCCACCCAACAATTTGGAGATCGACACGATCGTCCATAAAGAGCTTCATAAGGCGCCATTCCTATGCTGACTTGGAAACTATTGTTATAGGCGAATTCAGCAAGTGGAAGGCATTCATCCCAGCTGTCTTTAAAATCTAATGCACATGCCCGTAACATGTCTTCCAGAATTTGGTTTACCCGCTCGGTCTGCCCGTCCGTTTGAGGATGAAAAGCTGTGCTAAATTTTAACTTTGCACCCATTGCCTGTTGAATCTTTGTCCAAAATATTGATGTGAAGCGGGTATCCCTATCAGACACAATCTCTAAAGGTACCCCATGGAGACGTACAATCTCTTTAATGTATAATTTTGCTAGGTCCTCTGTCGATGTAGTCATCCGAATGGGTAGAAAATGAGCTGATTTTGTTAACCGGTCAACTATCACCCAAATCGAGTCGTAACCCTTCTTTGTCTTTGGCAGACCGGATATGAAATCCATAGACATGAAGTCCCATTTCCATTCGGCGATTGGCATGGACTGTAACAGTCCTGGAGGTCGTCGATGCTCTGATTTGACTTGTTGACACGTGAGACATCTTGCAACATAGTCAGCGATTTCTCTTTTCATATTATCCCACCAGAACGAGCATTTCATGTCTTGATACATCTTCGTACTTCCTGGGTGTATCGATAATTTCAATCGATGAGCATCTTCTAAGGCTTCCTGTTTTAGCTCATAAGAGTCTGGGAGACACAAATGTCCCCTAAATCGCAAACCATCTGTCGAATCAACGTACCATTCGCTGCTTTCTCCTCGGTCAATCTTCTCTCTTATTGCGATCAACTTGGGGTCATGTTTCTGAGCCATGATTATTCGGCTAACTAGGTCATGTTCTGCTCGTGTATGAGACATTCTCAAATCTAAGTCCGTGAGGGTGAGCATCCCACTAAACTCATCCACAAATGTGAGCATATCCCACTCCCTTAACATGAGTGGGGCAATAAAGCCCTGAGCCTTCTTACGGCTCAACGCGTCTGCTACCAAATTTGCCTTTCCGGGATGATAGGATACTTCAAAATTGAAGTCTTTAAGTGTCTCCATCCACCTACGTTGTCTCATGTTCAAATCCCGTTGTGTAAAAATGTACTTCAGACTTTTGTGATCACAAAATAACTCAAATTCTTCACCATACAAATAGTGTCGCCATAACTTTAATGCGAAAATCACTGCCGCCAACTCCAAATCATGAGTGGGATAGTTCTCTTCGTGCTTTTTCAATTGCCGTGAGGCATAGGCGACCACCTTACCCAACTGCATCAACACACATCCCAACCCAATTTGTGACGCATCAGTATAGATCGTGTACTTGACTCCTAGCTCAGGCAACACTAACACAGGAGCTGAAGTTAATTTGTCCTTCAACTCTTGAAAAGCTGTTTTAGCTCTCTCATTCCATGCGAAGGGCACATCCTTTCGCGTGAGTTGAGACAGAGGCTTCGCAATCCTAGAAAAATCCTTGATGAATCGCCTGTAATAACCGGCTAGTCCAAGAAAACTACGGACCTCTGTAACAGAAGCGGGCTGCTCCCACATTTGTACCGCCGCAACCTTAGACAGGTCTACTGATATACCTTCACCTGATATAACGTGCCCAAGGAAATCTACCTCTTGTTTCCAAAAATCGCATTTTTCATACTTAGCATATAACTGATGTTGTCTCAACGTTTCCAGAACGGCCCTCAGATGTTCCTCATGCTCGTCTCGAGTCTTGGAGTAAACCAATATATCATCTATGAAGACGATAACAAACCGATATAAATAAGGCCGGAATACTCTGTTCATAAGATCCATAAATACTGCAGGAGCATTAGTGAGTCCAAAGGACATCACTAAAAATTCATAATGCCCAAAATTTGTTTTAAAAGCTGTTTTCGGAACGTCTTCAGGTCTTACTCTTAGTTGGTGGTAACCAGACCGTAAATCGATCTTTGAGAAACACTTGGCACCACATAATTGATCGAACAAGTCATCTATTCTAGGAAGAGGATATTTATTTCTGACTGTGACTTGATTCAGCTTTCGATAATCAATACATAGGCGTAACGATCCATCTTTCTTCTTAACGAATAAAGCTGGAGCACCCCAAGGTGAAACACTCGGACGGATAAATCCTAAATTTAGAAGTCCATCGAGTTGACTCCTCAACTCTTCCATGTCACATGGGGGCATGCGATATGCTGGTTGCGAACATGGCACTGTACCAGGAATAAGATCGATAGTAAACTCGATCTCTCTTTGAGGAGGTAATCCAGGTATAGGCTGAAACACATCCTCAAAATCCTTTACCAATATGGTATCCTGAAGTTCCGATTGTTTCATTCCTTCCTTCCTAATGGTATATAAGTCGACACGGCCCTGACGACTGATTTGCATTGGAAATGTGAAAGCCGACTCCCCTGCAATATGTACGGTGACGGTCCTAACATCACAAATGATTTTCGCCTTTGCAGGAGTTAACCAATCCATTCCAAGAAGAACATCTATGCGAGGAATCCTTGCTACTACAAAATCAACCATCACTTCCTTATCTCCTAAGATAAGGGGACACTGTGGACACAACCACTGCGCATCAAGTTTACTTCCCGAGGCAGTGAATAAGGTGACGAGACTCATCGGCACGACAGGCAGTTTAAGTCGTTTAACAAGTTCAGAAGAAATGATAGAAACAGAAGACCCAGTGTCTACCAATAAGTATACAGGAATACCGCATATATATGTCGTACCTTGAAATGTTTGAGGAAGAACATCGTCCTCATTGAGGTCTACAGCAGTGATAGCATGAACTCGGGCTTGTTGTGGCTTGTTTGGTGCATGAGCACCCAGACGGTGATTTAGATGATTTGGGTGTAAAGGAGGGCGAACAGTTTGTAACGGAGGAACTGAAATTGTTCGCTGCGGTGCACGGTTAATCTGCTGCGGAGGGGTGATACCATTATCTCTCATACGGGCAAAGCAGAACGGTTCTATGTGACCTGGCTTGCGGCAATACGTACAATATCGATTCGCTTTAGCCGTGGAGGTAGGAAATGAGTTACGAACGGTTGACGGTCCTATCCGAGCCCTTTTATTAAACGATTGTTGTAACACCATATCGTGCTTAGTCTTTTGCCCCATTTGAAATCGCGCCTGTGCGAGACGAATACCATCCTCTTCAGATCGGAAGGCTTTCTCTACCATTCCAGCATAAGTATAAATATCGGAACAACACATTTTGGTATGTATTCCAGGCCTCAAACCCGCTGCGAAACGACGCATCTTTGTCGCTTCGTCGTTCACTATTGTTGGTGCGTATTTCGAGAGCTCTGTGAATCGACTCTCATACTCTGCTACAGACATATTTCCCTATTGTAGACTAAGAAACTGTTTCTCGCGTCCGAGGCGATAGGTGAGAGGATAATATTTGTCATGGAACTTAGTTTCAAAGTCCTCCCAAGTCCACACATAGGTATCTGGGACTGATTTACAGACGCCTTTCCACCAAATATTAGCTTCTTTCTCTAACATAAAGGTTACCAGATTCACCTGTTCCGATTCAGAACATTCCATCTGCTGAACCATCTTCAACATTCGGTCTAACCAATATTCTGCCTCGGCCGGGTTATGAGAACCCATAAAGGTGGGCGGTCGAAGTTTCTGGAACCGCTCAAATGGACCCTCCCGAGGGGTTGGGGTGGTCTGATACACTGGTCGAGGGGTGGATGTCGAAGCATTCCCAGTATGAGTAATCGCCCCAACCAGAGCAGCAAGAGTCTGCTGATGCTGTAGGGCATTCTGTTGTTGTTGTTGTTGCAACAAAGTAGTCTGTTGTTGTTGTTGTTGCATGAGCAATAACATTTGTGCTATCATATCCATACCTGGGGCTGGTTGGGCTATGGGTGGTGGTATTAACCCTTGATGTTCAAGTGATGGCGGTCCTGGGATAACTATGTGATCTGCCCCAGAAGTTGAATGTATATCTGTTTCGACCACCTGGTCGTGTGTCGTGGGTGGCTGCTCAGAGTTAAGTCCTTGACCCACATCAACATTAAGATTCTCTGCCCCACTAGAGGTCACTTGTCCAGGAACTTCCATTATGCTACCATGTGGGCGTCGAACAAAAGTGTAGGTACTTTTAGGCTGCATGTCCTGTAGTTTGGACATAATACGCAATTAAAGGCAACTTTATATCACATATGACACAATTCACTTTCCAACAATCTCTAAGTGCCAAGAGGAGTAAGAGAAATAATTACAAACCAAAATTTGGAACAATTTCATTCATTTTTAACATGTATCCTACATTGCTCCATAGAAACTGACTTCATTACAACCAAAAGAAACTAAAACTACTTCTTAAACTCATAACTAGACTCTTTCATACCACAGCTACAGTCAACAAGCGAACATACTACTCTTATATACCGGATCTACTGATCCTGAGAATCGGGCGAAAGTGGTGGTGCACCTTCTCCTTGCAGACAACGAAATAGACTCTTCATCATTCGATACATCTTGTTTACTTTCTTTTCCAAGTGTTTCTGTCGCTCTTCAACTCGAGTCAACCCTTCTTGCATGCTATCTAAACGTTCTGTTATGTTTAAGGGAGATAAGAATTCTTCTTCTATCCCCTCATCACTTCCTTCTTCTGTTTCCCGACGCTCTTCTTCTCTGTCAATTCGTTCTGAAGGAGGTTCATTTGGGTCTACAGATCCCATCTTGATTGGACCGATAACAGTTCGTGGCTCGAATTGCACATGCGGCCCACTGCGAAGGCCAAAATGTCGAGCTATCTTACATACCAAACGGCCGAATGCGACTGACTTGGTGTGATTAGAAGGAGCTGCAGCTGTCAGGATGTGACGAATAACCATCGACGGAAAACATAAACTTTCCCCCTTTCCCACACGATAAAGAACTTCAAGCATATATTGGGATACTTCCGTGCGATTCCCAACTCGTGGGTACAGATTTGAAATGAAAATACGGTGAAGTAATCGGAATTCCAAACACATTTTCGATGCCTTCAAATAACTATTCTTTTGTTCCCACAATTTGAGTTCACCACAAACAAAGGTAGTCCTGTCATCTCTGAACCTCCGCCTCTTGGAATCATTTTCAAGGATAACAATCTTGCCTTTCGACACACCAGAGACTCTCTCTACCACATCCACATCAACATGCATTAATCTATCACCAATCAGAACATCAAACCCCAACGGCTGTTGACATGGATTGTGAATAGACGAGTAAAAGCTTCTTACCATTTCTGCATCAGCACTACTGTATGGAGTGAGGACAGAATCCCAACCAGCTTTCAACAGACCAGCAAGCATGGGATTCTCAGGAATCATTGTCTTATCCACAAATCCCTCAAAGCACACAGGGCGGTTTGCAAATTTGCCCAGGCTCACAGGTGAGGGTTGCTCAGGTACCAACTCCCTCGATGTCGTTGGTAAGTCGCGTGAGGTAGACGGGCCCCCTCGACCTCGTCTTGGGGCCTTCTTGCCTCGAGTAGATGCAAGAACAGGAGCCGACACAACAACATCTTCCGCATATTTTGAACGGCGCTCCCGTTGGGGTGCCTCCTCCATATTGGCACGTTTCTTTGCCATGAGTACAACCCCACACCAATTTACAATCCACACAAACAACACAAAACAAGAAAAAAAAAACTGTCTGAACAACCTTAGCTTAACCCTTTCGTTGAAGTAGGAGAAATCCCAACCCCAAATGGGTTTGAGATATTTCTGGAATTTTTTGAAACCTAATAAACCTAGAAGGAATTACCCTTGAAGAAAAGAAGAAGCTTCAAGTAGAGGTTGAAGCCTTGGAAACCAAACCTGAACAAGGTTAAGTGAAATTTGGAAGGTAGAGTTGCTGGATGAAGAAGAAAGAGAAGTAAGATCAGAAAAATCTGAAAAAGAAATCTCCACCTACCAGAAATTTGGGGAAGATCTTCCAATCACCTTCTAAATCACACCTTTCTTAACCAAAACCCCATTTTCTTTCAAACTTTCTCCATCCATCTAAGCTCGAATCAAAAGCTTGGAGCTAGGTCTCGAGGGTGAAGGAGAGAGGAGGAATAGAGGAAAGGGGTTTGGAGAAATATCTGGAAGAAGGTTTCTGTCTCAAACCCACTTTCTTCTTCTAATTTATATGACCCATCAGATCCGGCCGGTCGACCATGGCTATAGCCGGTCGGCCGGCTGTTGCTGTCCACCCGTTTTTCCACTTCAACAGCCCAATCCGGTCAGCCGGCTGTAAATCCGGCCAGCCGGTCATCAACGTCCGGTCAGACCCGGCTGCAGCCGATCGGCCGGCCCTCCCTGGTTCATCTCTGCCGGAAAAAAAACTTCAACATCCCTCCTTTATGCTGGCTGTCCAGCGGTAACCGGTCGGCCGGTCACCCTGGCTGGTCAGCCGGTTGCTCATAACCGGTCGGCCGGTCGTCTCTGGCCGGTTAGCCGGTCGTTCCTGGCTGATTGCCTTCCAAAACTTCCAACATAGCTCCCTCTACCCAGCGGCAACCGGTCAGCCGGTTGCCCTGGCCGGTCGGCCGGTTGCCCTGGCCGGTCGGCCGGTTGCCCTGGCCGTCCGCCCTTCCAAAACATCACAAAGGGGCCCTCCATGGCCAGTGCCAACCGGTCAGCCGGTTGTTCTGGCCGGTCGGCCGGTTCCTGCTGGATCATTTCTCTCTCTTTCTACACTCACTCTGCTCTCTCAACTCATTCCACTCTCTCTCTCTCTAATTCTCTAACTCATTCTACCTTCTCTCTCTCAACTCATTTTCTTTCTCTCTCTTCTTTTCCAATTCAAACACTAGTGTCCCACCATCATTTCTTCCATCTCAATGGAAGTGAAAAACAACGGAAATGAAACACAAACAACAATAATAAAAAAAACAATAGGCCAAAAGTTCTGGTTATGGGCCACCAATCTATCTAAAACCCATCGTCCAAAAGTACATTTCTATACCCCATTTCTCCACATCAGGCCCAAAACTTGAAGTCTTAATCTTAGAACCTTATCACCTCATCTGGAACCATATATCAACTCAACTAGAATCCTAAGAATCCTAAAACTTACTTATTATAACTAATACGTTTGTGATTTGTACGATAATTCTAAGGTTCCACAGTTTCAAATGACAGAGTCCAAACTACGTCGGCGTAAAGGGTTGGTCAAGTCCATAACTCAAGGTCCAGTTTAGCTCTAAACTCGCGCTCTGATACCAACTCTGTAACGCCCCAAATTTCAGGAGTCGAGCATGACCTCGACTCTTGAGATTTCGGGTGCCACTATGCTTATGCGGAAGCGTGATTAATGCATTTATGATTTAGAGTATCATGTCGCAAGTTTAAAACTAAATAAACTTTAAAGTAAGGACAAAAGATAAGTGCATACCTGGTCCAGCATTTACAAATGTACATTATAGTCCAAAATAAAGGGGGCCACACAGCAAGAAGCCCCAATATACATGTCCAAAAGAATTGGGCCATTACACATCTAGCCATCAAACGGCCCCAAAACATCAACTAAAAGATGCCAGTGCATCTTATTCTCTACCATCCGAGAACTGAAAATAACTGACGTCTTCTACAAAATCTTCCAACTCATTCTGAAGAACGTCATCATCCATAGTACCTGCTTCTACATTAGAGTCTGGTTGATGTTTTTCCAAACACCACCCAGGATTGAGGGGGTGAGTAATCAACTCAATGCTGCTATAAGTCTAAGTTTAATAATCAATCAAGCATTCAAGCATAGATAATATATCAAACAAAACATACAAGAGTCCTAGAATAGTTGTACTAATGCATGAATGTTATGAATTCGCATACAATGCATGTCCCGGGCAGTCACAACAGAATCCACATGGATACAGTATTCCCCTTACTTATAAACCAACTACACATAATGCAAGTATGAAGGCTCTCACGAATGCCCTGGCCTTTCAAACAGTCAGCCAATCACCGAGATTGCCGATGACATGTATGCATGGTTAATTTGGCCTTTATTGGTATTAATTTCATTCAGCAAGATTAGTGATGCTGATTTACTAATGTCATACAGTAGGTCCTGAACAGGACCATCTGGCTCCCGACGGTGCGAATGTCTATCATCGCCAGTAGCCCACGAATCCCATCTCCAACTTCCAATACATTAAGAACACAAGAATCATTATATTCAAATCAGTACCTCGGCTATTTAGATTTATCCAAAACAATCTGACGCCCTTACAATAGATTACGGTCACTACGGGGAGGCTTAATGCCACAGCGTAGGCCGACGGCACGAACACGGTGTCCCATACCACCATGCCCGGCCCAAGGAGATTTCATAGGATCGTGTCGCACATACGTTTATCATTGGACGCTTCATTTAATAACATTAGTATTCCAGATTCGGGACAAGTCATTCATTACAAGCTATCTACCACCCAACATGTCTTGACTTTGGATATGGCTGTTTGATACAGAGAGAATATTGACCAAACCGGCATTGGGCACAAACGACCCGTGTAGTCCAAACTACTGTCGATCGGTCAAGTTCACCCCGTCAACCAGCCTACCCTGAATATCCAATCCAACTAGGATATCCACATTATTCGATTGGCCCCTTTTTACTCATGACAATGTGCGTTAATCATACAATTAAACATATTAGAGACAGATTTCATCATCTCAACGAATTCCACAATTCAATTGTAACAATTAAATTATTTACCCATTTCATCAAACAATTGAGCCATGTAACACACATGCATGTTGAACTGAGGCATACAATCAGATAAGAAACTCAAAGTCCTACTCTATGACTATAAGAATCATGTCTAAAACCCTTAGGAATGTTAAAGAAAAGAACTGAATTATAGCCCGCACCTTAAGGTCTAGGGTTCCTCGCCCGTCCAACGGTCTAGGGTTAGGGTTAAAGAAAATCAGCTATTCCTACAAGAAAACCCAATTAGGATGAGATTTTCAGTCTCAAACCTAAGATAGTTCGAAATTTTAAGGTAGGATTCGATTCTTACCTCCAATCGCAAAGAGAACCACTCCAGCGACGGAATCGACAGGCCAGAGCAACCTCCTACTTCAAGAGGAAAGGAAGAAGGACTCTGTAACCTCCTTTCTTCTTCTTCTCTCGATTTCTCTCTCTTTCTCTCTCTTCCTCTCCCTCAATTTCTCTCTTTCTCTCTCTTTCCCTCCTGAAAAATCCCCAAATCGATTTGGGGATTTCTCAGCAACAGGTTTATATATAAAAGCTGAGAAATTCACCCAAATGGCCTTATAGGAATTAGTGGGTAGTTTTCTGACCCAAGTGAAGTTAGTGGTTTATGTATGTAGCCCTCCAGAAGGCTATTTAGAGTAAGGGCCATAAAGTTTACAGAATGGTAACCATCTAGCCCAATTTATACTAATTAATCTTCCTCTTCTAGGTTAGAGATTAGGAAATCTAATTAATTAAGATGTACGGTCATCCGTACACTATTATCTGTACGGAAATTTACGGGACGTTACATCTAGGGACCGAGATGACGATCTTGCGGTCATCAATTAGGTCTTGTATAGCATTCTTCAAAGTATAGCATCGATCAGTGGTGTGGCCACGTCCTTGATGGTAGGCGCAATACTCATTTTCTCGATAGTTCGGTGGCAGAGGATGAGGCGGAGGCCGAGGTGTCATTAGAGTAAGTAATTGCTTCTGCACCAGCGTAGCCATGACTTGACTGAGTGGTTGAGAGAGGGGAGTAAATTTCCTGAACTCCTTGTAGTTTTGCCTATTTTGATATGAGTATTGACCGTTTCCTCTGAACTGCTGCTGTTGTCGAGGTGGTTGCGGCTGATGATTCGGTTGTGGCTGATACCGCTGAGGCTTATGCTGAACTGGATTCTGCTGATACTGTTGACGTCCCTGTGGGGGAGCATGTTGATTTCCTTGAGCAGTGGTGTTGATGTTGTTTACCTCTGTTGGGCGGGGAGGAGAACCACTGCGGTTTCCATTCCCGTGCCCGATAGGTCTTCCTTCCACTTTGTTCCTTTTGATTGGAGTGGCTTGATGAGGCTATGGGGAGATTGTCCCGGCACGGATTCCTGCTTTGACTTGCTCTCCAGCACGGATCAATTGTGAGAAATTCGCATATGGATGCGAGATGAGATATCTGGATATGCCTGGATATGTTGAATGAACAATCATGGAGATTTGTTCTTCGTCATCGATGGGTGTCCGCATTCTGGCTGCCATAGCTCGCCAACGTCCCACATAAGCTGATAGCGTTTCATTATTCCTTTGCCTGAGAGCCGCGAGGTTGGCTCTTCTGGGTGCCATATTGAGATTGTACGCGAATCTGTCAACGAAAGCTTGGGAAAGTTGTTCCCATGTCCTGATGCGGAGGCAGTCCAATGAAGTGTACCAATCTAGGACATCGCCCTTCAGAGATTTTTGGAACAAGCGAATAAGGGCCCCTTCATTTCCTGAGATTGCACTCAGTTCTCCACAGAAGGCCTTGAGATGTGCTGTGGGACAACCGCTGCCGTCGTATCTTTTAAATTTTGGAACCTCAAAGTTTTGAGGTACTTGAGCATCTGGGAAAGGACACAAGTCTCTGAACTTGGTCGAAGGTAGATCGATTCCTTGTTGTCGCTGAAGCTGATTTTGCAAGATCTGGAACTGCTCCCGCAACTCGTCCAGTCCTGAATGATCTGTTTGAGCGACTAGTGCCTCTTGGAGTAAGGCACGTTCTTCTTCGGCATAGTGGTCGATGTCTTCGACCCTATGGGCTTGCTGAAAAGCAACCGCGGGTTGCTGAAATTGGTTTGATGATTGAACTGGATTCTGATGAACTTGTGCTTGAAATGATGGTAACTGAACTGGAGACTGTGCTGAAGGAACTTGCTGGAAATTAACTGGAGATTGCTGAATTGAAGATTGCTGGAAATTAACTGGAATCCCATCGGCGGGGATGTGCTGGAATTGAAAAGTGCTCCTGTTTGCAGGAGGCTGAGATGCTGGGAAGTGACCCCCTTGTTAGGTATTCGCCATTGTCCGCTGATTGATGTGGGCTTGACACTGACCCCCATTGTGGGCATTCGCCAGTGCTGTCCCTGTTGCTGGAAATTGAATTGAAATCCCATCGGCGGGGATGTGCTGAAATTGAAAAGGTGTCCTATCGGCGGGGACGTGCTGAGATCTACTAAGACTGTTGTTTGTAAGATTGACTGGAAGCTGACTGGAAGTCCCTGCGACTGGGATGCTCTGAGATGGCCCTGTTGTTGCAGGAAGGTATTGAGAAGGATGCCCCATAGCAAAGGGCTGAGACGGCTGCTGTCGGTAGTCTTGGGCAGACTCCGATGGTTGTGCTTGATTTGAACTGGAGGCCGGAGGGATCCGGCATGGTTGCTGAGACTACTGAACTGGGCCAACCTGATTGTTCGCTGTTGCGGTGGCTTGTGCTTGCATGAATTGCAAGAGCATTTCTTGCATTACTCTCATTCCTTGTGCCAATTCTTGTATGATTGGCGTATTATCAATTGGCTATTGCGCTGGAGGTTGTGCTTCGGTCATCTCCAGAGCAGGGAGGAGATGAGTTTCTTCTTCGTGGTCGGACATGGCTTGCTGAGCCCGAGTGCGGATTATGCTGCGGAAGGGAAGTTGTCTCCGAACACGTTGAGCCCGAGGAGGCGCAATGGTGAGGACTATACTCTACTCTTTTTGGGTTTTGGGATTTTCTATTTTTTTTGTTTTGGGATCTTCTATTATTATTATTATTATTTTTTTTTTTGGGTAGAATGCTATGCAGATGAGATTGTATGAGGATTAGTGACTTTCAAGTACGGGAAGGATTCTATTTTTCAAGTCGGATCACGACTAGTGGGACTAGTTCATCCCCAGCAGAGTCGCCATTCTGTGGACCCTCGCCGTTTTCCGCGCTCCCACACGACGTTCTTCTCGTCCCTTCCCCTTTCCTTTCGGAAAAGATGGAGATGAGGATGCATGAGTGCGAAATCGCCGTTTGTGCCACTGGCTTGCCTCGTTCTCGAGGGCTTTGTTTGGTGGTCGTGTTAAGCTGGATGTGTTTAAATGAGTTTATATAAGATTAGAGTCGCCACTAGCCAATTACTTCGAATCTACAGTCGGCTAGACCCCGTAGAAACGTTAGAGAAGGGGATCCGAAGATTCCTTCCTCTAAAATGACTCCTTTTGATCTGCGGCCAGAGATTCAAGGTAAGGGATCACGGTTACAGGGTGGGAAGAGGTTAAGCACCCCACACACTGCCCGTACCGAAGTACGATCTCTACTTCACAGAATCGATCGAATACTTGAAAGTCTAGTTTAATCCTCGTATATTCTCATGGATGACATGATGCATGAATGCGGGTCTGAACAGTAAGAGTTTCTGATGGGCAGGTTCTAACAACGGGCAAGCCCAGAGCATACGCTTGAACTGACAGGTGCTTAATTTAAGACATATGCAGTGTGCTTGAATAATCAAGGTGCTTGTAGTGAAGCAGGGGGGTTGGAAGAAAAGTAAATGTTGCACTTATGCTAGATGCAAATGAGATGATGCTGGAAAAGAGTAGCTGGGTGGACGGAGGTGTCGCAAGGATTGGCTTCGAGTGGCTGGATCAAGACTTGGATGGCTTGGGAGCCTTAGACCAGTGGTCAGGCTGGGCTGGACCAGGGCTAGGCTCTCCTCACTCGGGCTCTCCTTGGTGGGAAAATGGGCTAAGGGGTGAAGGAGGACTCGGACCGCACCCGGACTGGCTGGACTTGAAGGGATGCTGAAATGAGAAGGGGAGGGGGGTATTTATAGCAGCGAGCAGTGGCAGAGCTCGTAATTTATTCCGGGCGGCCTGCTATGGGCCGCCCGTACGGCCGCTCCTCGGTTTCCAGCGATGTACGGTTGTTACCTCGGGGCTGCTGTTTGACTCGCTGGGTCGACTCAGTGAGTTGACTCAGCGGGTCGACTCGGTGATTTGACTCAACGGGTTGACTCGACGGGTTGACTCGGTGTTTTGACTCGACGGGTTGACTCAGCGGGTTAACTCAGCGGGTTAACTCAGTGGGTTGACTCAGTGAGTTTGACTTTTTTGAGATTTTTTTACTGGCTTTTCTTATTTAGGACTGGGTTTTTCAGGCTGATATTTAGGACTGGGTTGACTGGGTTCAGGTTTGAACTGGGCTATGGAATGAGGCTTACAAGGGTGAGTTTGGCTGAGTTTGGACTTGGGATTTGGGGGTATGGTCCTCCATTCTTCCAGCTATCTCTACCAACATTGTAGCCGAAGGTGGGGTGTCTACACACACATACAGTTTCTAGTGTGCGGCACGTGAAATTGCACGGGGTAGTCTAACACAACACCCTACACTTTACGTGTGGAAGTTTAGAGTGAACCTTGTAGAACTATGACTAAGTCCTAGAGGAAGAGTGATTAGGACTGTTTAAAAATCTCTTTTAAAAACCTCTTACCTAATTAAACTAATTAGCAATTATCAACTAATTAAGCAAGAACACTTAGCTTCCAAGCTTAAGTGGGTCAAATCACAAGACTAGCATACGATAAGCAATTAAACAACCTAACCTAAGCATGTATAGATAATCAAACGATTTAACTAATCAAGAACTGAATCTATGCAACCTATATAGACTTATATGAGAACGGATCATATGAGCTCAAGTCTACACAACTTAGTAAAAATATATCTTGTGTGTGAATGTGCCTAACTAGTGCTTAGCATACATTCCTATCAAGCATTCATAATTAAGCAATTAAACATACAATGTTAAGATAACAATGTGCTCAAATCAATCACAGACACAAGCATGTATAGTTGTTCGACTTTGGGTCTACTCCACTCCCGATTCAAGTAGTCATCCCTATAAGCACACCAGCATTCACAAGGGAGTTTAAATTAGGTTCCTCCCAACCTAGGTGTTTCAAATCGGTTTCACCCTACCGGAGAGTTTGACAAGGTTCCTCCCAACCTATTACGGAGATTTTATGGTTCATCTTTCAACCTAGATGTTTATGGGTTCTATCCAACCCAGGAGTTTGACAAGGATCCTCCCTATTCTTCAGTTCTAATCCTAGAACCTAGCGTATGCTCTCGCCTGAGGCTCCCCTTGGAGATTTGTTCGGATTTTTAAATCTAAATTCTCACACTCAATCTTCCATGAGGAAGGAGTGCAACTGGACTCTCAAATAGACAACTTACCTGTCAGATGAGCCTCTTGTTCAATGCCTTCTTGGGTTTCTTGATCTCCACTCTCCCGTGCTGCAATCAGCTCCCCGATGCTCCCCTGATCGTGTTCCCACTGCATCATCAATGCCTCAGCTCTACCGATCAATCACATCGCATTTGATTTTTCTGAGATGCCCAAAGTGATAGGAGATGGTGTGAATTCTCTACAACTAGTTAGAGTTGGTTGCCTAGAGGAATTTCACCTAGTAGGATCTTTAGAGAAGTTTAGACAAAAGATTTACCTTTAGTTGAGGTGCCTAAAACATCTTAAGATCAAGAGAGATCAAGTCCATCTTCACATGAGCTTTGAATGCTCCATCTTATGATCAACCATAAGGAAGATGACTTGGAATGCTTAGTATAAGAGCATAATAATATGGGCAGTCAGGATGGTTTCTAATGCACTAATATCTCTCTCTGAGGACCTAAAACCGAGTCAAACTATTTTATAAAGAAAGCTACAACGGATAGAAAATGGTCTAAAAATGGCTAGAATCTAACCGGTCAGCCGTTAACACGACCGGTCAGACAGGGTCCTCGACCAATCGGTTGACCAGTCGAATAATGGCTTAGACAGGTTGAAGCTTGTTGTCCTAAATTGGTCGGTCGTGACCGGTCATACCTATCCACTCGATCGGTCGACTTAGGCCAAGGAATTAGCTTTTGGTGATGTCCCAAGTTGGGGTCTGACGACCAGTTGGACAGGGGTCCCGACTGGTCGGCAGGCCTTCTGTGCAAGTTGTTTGAGTTGTATTTTACAGCAGTACATGCAACCTCTTTGGCCAAGGTTTGGGTGATCTTTTGGGACACTTAAGATCATTCTACAATTACTACAAGCTTGCCTAAAGGGTCAAGGTCATCTAAAGGTTTGAGTTTTGGTTTGGTTCAAGGTTCAAGGCTCACCAAGGCATCTCTTTTACTTGTTTTGTCTTCCTTGATGCAGCAGGTCCGCTTGAGTCTTTGGTCTTTGTCTTCTTTAAGCTCAACCGACACTAGACTCACTAACCTATGTAATTGAGAAATAAGGTGCACTAGTATGCCACAAAAAAGTGTACTAATAATCTCTCCCTTTATCAATTACATACAAAACCTAAACTACCAAAACAAAATACATGTATAAGAGATTACATTGATAATGAAATAAATACAGGGCTTTTAACGTGCCTAACTAAGCAGCTCGTCTTCAGTTGCTCTCTCATAACTTGTCAATCCCTGCAACACAGAATATAGCAAACTAGTTTTTGTGGGACTTGATCTTTCTCCCCCTTTTTATCAGCAATTAACAATCTAATTTCTCTCCCTTAATGATACATCAATTAAGGTTAAGGTAAGAGTAGGTAGACTGTCGTAGTTATAATCAATAAGCTTATGATAACAAGAAGAGTATAGGGTGTATGAACATGAAAACATAAAACATGCAATGAACATGATTAAAAAGAAAGTGTACTTATGTAAGCATAGTTAATCATGGATAATTGGTCATTTAAGATAAACATTAAGTGTAATGACCAAGGCATAAATTAGCATACAATTAAGCATAAATTCAACAAAATTATGTTAATCTAACTAGGATGATAGTCTTGCAATGATTATACCAAATAGAAGCAAGGTTAAAATACCGTTGGTGGGTTAATGAGGCTAAAATCCTTTGATATACCCATAAGCTCACAAATGAGGCTAAAATTCTCAGATTTTTCTATAGTTTTCATTTCTAACTACCCTTACTAACAATTTCTAGTTTGGATATCCTAAGGGTAACTAATGTCCACAACACCCTCATAAAATGTAATATGAGGTGAGGGGTTGGAAACTCCTTCTCCTAGAAGGAAAAATGGTCTGGATCCTCTCTAAATTAGGGGAAAGAGAGGTAGTGGTGGTAGCCATGAGAATTCTCACTGATTTTTTGCTCACATCACTAGTGGAATCACCGGATTCAGATTTGGACTCCTCTATGTCATCTCATGTTGCTGTCGTAGCCGTCTTGCCATATCTTTTGGGCTTTTCTTGACATTCATTAGCAATGTTACCATATCAATCACAGTTATAACATTGGACGGTTTTGGATTTGGATAATTTTCATTTAAATTTTTCATCATTTTTGTCCTTTTTATCACAAATCTTCCATCTCTCAAATTTGAGGAATCTTTTGAACCTTTTATCTAGTTCATCATCCTCATCATTGCTATCTTCCAAAGATTCACTCTCAACTTTCTTTTTCCTATATGAGTCCCTATGTGAACTCTTCAAAGCAATATTTTTCTTCTTATATAGGGCCTTAAAGTGTAGTTCATGAGTTTATAAGGAACCTAGGAGTTCTTTTACTTTCATGTTATTTATGCCTTTACACTCCTCTAAGGTAATGACTTTGGAGCTAAATCTCTCTAGGAGTGGCCTAAATATTTTTTCTGTAATTTTTTTCATTCAAAACTCGCTCTCCTAAGCCACTCATGGAGTTATAAATATGATTCAATCTAAAAAAGAACTCCATGATAGATTCTTCCTCATCCATTTTAATATTTTCAAAATACGTGGTGAAGAGTTGTAATTTGGATCGCCTAACGGTAGATGTTCTCTCATATGTGGTCACTAGGATTTCTAAGCTTCTTTGTTAGTCTTACAATTATATATACGATTAAATTCATCGGATGAGACAACAGAAAAGATTATGTTAACACCCTTGGCATTATAGCCACAAAGCAACCTCTCTTGGTCACTCCAAGTCCTCATAGATTTGAGTTGAGTGATCGGAACTCCATCTTGATCCACCGTTTCCACCGGTGCAATCCAACCTTCATCTACTGTGTCCTATGGTACCATTAGATAAAGGGACATTAAGAATATTCGCATCCGGGCCTTCCAGTATGCAAAATTTGACCCATAAAAAAATAATGGTCGAGTGACAAAACTACTCCTATCTTAGGTAGACATCGTGCTATAGCTCCGATATCGAATCTTACTCTAGACGGTTAAGTCCTTGAAGATCAACCCTCTTTGATATCAATTTGATACAGAAAAACTAACCACTTGCTCTAAAAGCTCGAACTATAAGAGTGTGACGAATCAATCCCTTTATCTCATAGCTCAGATCTAAAGGGCCCCGAATCCACGAGTTCACCTCAGGGCCCCGAATCCACAGGCCACTTTAGGCCCTCGGTCAAATCCTTCCTACATGGGCCCTGAATCCATGGGTGGGTCCGAATCTACGATCCCATTGAGTCCATAGCTGACCCCACCCCGAGTGTGCTCCTGAGTCCACAGGCCGCCCCACTCGAGCCCGGTGTAAAAATGTCCCTACATTATTCACCCCTAGTGAGGAGTTTCAAACATAAGACATCTTGCTTTAATACAACTGAACCTACAAAAGATTCTTCTATAATTGGAAAAGTTGAAGAAGATGGCTATAAAATTTCTGTTGAAAAGAACCGATAAAAAATTGTAAAGAGGCAATGGTGGTAGCGAAATGAGAGTTATAATGGGTGGCTATATCGTTTAATTGGAGATGTCGTGGTTGATGATGCTATTATTGTTAATGCTGTGACAAACCCTGCTACAATTTAGCATAAGCAGTTGGACCAAATGAGCAGGCAGGATTAAATATACTTCTCGATCGAAATTTACTTATTGATTTCAAGTATATTAATTTAGATTTTTTGTGAGGATTGCCTTTTTGAAAAACTCTATAGAGCTCGTTTTTTCATCCACTACCAAAAGTAAGGATATTTTAAATTTATTTCATAAGCTCCGGTTAAATCCTTGGAAGATTCAAAGTACTTTGTTTTCTTAATTGATCATTTTTCCAAAAAGGTATAGATTTATATGTTAAAAAGAAAAGGTGATACTTTTACTTATTTTTCCAAGTTTAAAACTTTAGTTAAAAATTAAAAGGAAAAAAAATTAAGTGTCTAAGAACTGATAACGAATGGAAATATATCTTGAAAGAATTTAAGGATTTTTGTAGTGAACATGGTACTGAGAGGAACTATATGGTCCCTGGTACTCCAAAACAAAATGGAGTTGTAGAACATATAAACCGTGTGCTTATAAATCGTGCTAGGAGTATGCTGAGTTAGGTTAGGCTCGAACAATGCTTTTGGGCAGAAGCCATTAATAGACTTATTAGTTTGTAAATTGTTCTCTTATGACTGCATCAGATTACAATATCCTTGAAGATATATGATCTGAAAAACTTGTTAATTATTTGTTCCTTCGTAGCTTTGATTATGAGGCTTATGTATGGATTTCTAAAGAGCACAGGACTGAGCTGGAGAGCTCAAGAAAGTGTATTTTTCTTGGCTATGCAGATGAGATAAAAGGGTATAAATTATGGGATCCTACTACTCATAAGTTAGTGATTAGCTGAGATGTGACTTTTAATGAAGAAATTTATATGACTCAATCCGAAAGTTTTATTGAAGAAAACAAGAAGAATCTAGTTTGTCGACTGAACGGATCCCTTTATAATTTAAAACAAGCACCAATGTGTTAGTATAAGCAGTTTGATTCTTTTATTATAGCTTGAAATTTCAGAGATGTGAGGCAGACCATTGTACCATTGTTCATAGCCATGGTAATGGTGGTTTTATTATCTTGTTATTGTATGTGAATGACATGCTGGTTGCACATATTAGTAAAGATACTATTGTAACATTAAAAGCTCATTTGGCTAGAAAATTTGATATGAAGGATTTAGGTATCGTTGATCAGATTATTAGGATGATTGTATTTAGAGATGGGAAGAAATAAAAGTTTGGATAACCTGGAAGGGTTATATTGAAAGAGATATATATCGCTTCAACATGCAGAAATCTAACATAGTCAATACTCCATTCTCTATTGGTTACAAGTTGTCTTCAGATCAATGTCCCAGTATAGAAGCGGAGAAGACAAATATATCTTAAATACCATATTCGTTGGCGGTAGGTAGTCTTATGTTTTCTATGGTGTGCACTAGACCAGACATTGCACAAGTAGTGGGAGAACTCGATAAATACATGCAAAATTCCGGTAGAGATCATTGGACTACTTTGAAGTGGATCATTCGTTATTTGAAGGGTACTTCTGATGCAGCTGTTTATTATAGTGGCCAAAATTTAAAGTTGGTTAAGTTTGCGGATGAAGATTATGCAGGAAATCGTAATAAAAGAAGATCTACTACAGGTTATATTTTTCCTTTGGCCAGCGATGCGGTTAGTTGAATGTTGAGACTGTAGTCAGTGGTAGCCTTGTCTACTACAGAGATAAAGTACCTGTTAGCTACACAAGTATGCAATGAAGCTATTTGATTGATAAGGCTTATAGAAGAATTAAAATTCAAGCAGAAAGTGGTGGTGATTCACTATGATAGTCAAAGCGTGTTACACTTTGCTAAAAATCTAATATTTCATACTCAAACTAAGCATATTGATGTTCAATATCGCTTTATTCGTGATATGGTGGAAGGTGGTCAGATCTCATTGCAGAAGATTCACATTGACGACAACGTAGCAGTTATACTAATGAAGCTTATTGTAAGGGAGATGTTTGTTTGGTCCGGGACTTCTCTTAAACTTGTTGTTACCTAACAATTGGTGACATTTAGGCAGCTATTATTTGGAGTGTTTTTCGCATTATTAGAGAAGTTAGTATATCAAGTGGGAGAATGTTGTAACAGTAGAGACCTACCGTCCTTAGGTTAGACGTCACTCCCATTAGTTTCCTTATCTCTCTCTAGCTTTTCTCTTACTATGGTCGTACATCCGTAGCCTGTATGTATGTGAAGCCCAATTTCTCTAGGGCTTGTGACATGCTCTCTCACATAGTGTTATCTATATAATGAGGGCCACAGGGAGAGAGAGGTAGTCAATTTCATTGTATTCATTTTCTGGGTATTCCTTAGTGTGGGATCCCTTGTATAGTGGGAGAGAGGTAAGCCTTGTATTTTCATTTCTTTTGTGTATAGTGAAGAAGAAAGCTCTGTATTGCTTCCCCGCGAAGTAAGTATATTACATAACCATGTAAATCCTCGTGCCTCTTATTTCTTGTTTTGGTATGACCCTTTTGACTTTTTGTTTAGCCATTTCTTTTATGTTTTAGCTTCCCCTACATTGACTACATGCAGGCATTTTTTCCTCAACACTTAGGCTACCGAATTTATGCCAATGCTATGAATGTTCTTCATGCCCGACAGCTCATAGCATGTGACGACAATGGAGGAGTTGTTTTCATAAACAAAAGCTATCAGAGTAAATGATTTGGTACTCCAGCATTATACTAAATGATATTTACACCACATAATAAGGAGATATAAGTTAAAAGAGCCATTGATTTATGGTGTCATTATAAAAAAAAAAGGCTCTTAAGTTAAAAGCCTTTTTTATTAGCCCTCTGGGCACTATTTGTTTTTTTCCTAGACAAAATGCCCCTCTTTCACCCCCATTTTCGTATGGCGATAGCTTTTTGTAAAGTTGAGAGGGCTTTTTTAGAATAGGGTTGTGAGCCCCTTAAATCAACGATTGGGGCAACCGCTCTGTAGATATGATCATTCACTTTAATCAAACAATTGTGAACCCATTGTAGGGTCATTTAAAAAAAAAAGAGAGAGATTTTTATGTAATGCTCCGAGATTTCGACTCTCGTGTATGACACAACGGTTAAGTTCCCAAGCGCTATCTAGAATGTGTCAAAGATAAAATTCTCTACATTCTCTCGATTATTCACACATTTAATATATTATGGCATTTAAGTACAGTGGCAGGGAAATTAATGTCTTATTCTATGGCATTTAAAATGCATGTGTATCATCTATTGAGTCCATCATAGCATCAAGAGAAATTTTCCTTTGTACCAACCTAAGTAAACTCCTAAAACTTTAATTTCCATTTCTAAATGTATATGCTTTTTTTTGGATAAAAATGTCCTTCAAAACCTACCTCTTGAAAAAAATGTAATATTCAACGAGTATTCGTTGAATGGTTTTTGTACTCTTAAATTTGAACTAAAAGCTACGGATTTTAATTGTAGCCATAAGCTATTCAACGAGTACATTTCACCACACTTGTTCAAATTTCAATGAATGATGTATAGTTCTAGTTAAAATCTGTAACCTTTTTATAACGTACTCGTTGAAATTTAATGAGCAGAGAGAAGATTCAATAAAGAAGAAATGAAAATAGTAAAAAAGAAGAAGAATTTTTTCAGGAGGAAAATGAAGAAGATAGTTTTTTTCAACAAGAAAAACAAAGAAGAAAATGAATTTTTCTTAAGATGGTTTTTAGAAAGCATTTCTGTCCATAAATATAGAAGTGGAAACTAAAGTTTTGAGAATTCACTTAAACTGATTGGTCAAAAATGAAGTTTACATACAGAGATTTATGCAGCATCCCAGTTTTTCTTGAGAAGAAAAGCCTACAACACGTTCACCTGGGTTCAGTTGTTCCTAAGAGAATGGTATTACGCTGGGAAATATACCACAGCCCCTTACTTGCACGTGGCATGTATCTCAAATCTGAACCGTTCAGATAATGGGACTTGGAAACTACATTTGAATTAGGATTCTAACTGGTCGATCTCTGTACGTTAGATATATGATTAAAGATATATTAAACTGTCGAAATTCAACAAACCACAATTAAAGGAAGAAAGCATCATCTATCTACCGAATTTCAGGGATTTAAACAATCTATATTGGTTCTAATTATTTAAACGGTTCAGATTTATGGTGGTTGCCACGTATTTCGAAAGGATGGGCCTCAGCGCTGCAGTTGTGGCGAAAGGCCAGCACTCTAATCATTTCCAAAAAGCAGGAATCAGGTGCGAGTTAAGATTTTTAGGAAGCCACAGATCCTTCCCTCCGTAGCTTCTTACCAGCGGTGAACTCCGCCCCTACATCTAAGGTACCACAGCTTGTGGTACCGTACAATCTTTTCAGCCAACATGCCACCTGTGTAGAGAATCGGTACCATGAAAACTATTGGGCCCATCATGAAGATCACTTGGGACAAAAAACAAGGTGGTTTGATCATGAAGGGGGTTAGAGCTTTAGAATCAATGGAAAACCAACTTTCTGAGGCAGGATTTAGGTGTGGTTCATATAATTATTGGATGAAAATGATTTTCAGGAATTACGCTATTAATGATGGGACCTACCATTTTCATGGTACCGATGCTCTAAAAATGTATGTTGTTGGAAGAAAATGGTATCGCTAGTTGTGGTACCGTTGCGGTACGAGATCAGTTCTACATACATTTGGCCAGGATAGACTGATAGAGCAAGATTCTGTTGTCTCATCCACCGTACATATGGCCTACATATCTATCAATCCAGACCGTCCAAATTGTGGAGTTCACCATTGATGCAGCAGAGGTCCAACGTCACATGAATCCAGTGATCCTGCTCATGCAGTTGGTGGCGGCGGCTTCCGCGATTCGCCCACCAACGAGGTGGGTGAATCCCTGACTGTGGGTCCACCTTGATGTATGATCCTTACAGCCATGCCGTCCATCCGTTTTTAGAGCTACTTTTAGGCTATGATCCCATAAATGAACAAGATCCAAATCTCGTTGACCACACCACTGGAACAGTGGTGATTGACCATTAAAAACTTAGCGTAGGCCACAAAAGTTTTGGATCAAGCTGATATTTGTGTGGTAACTTCATCCAGGACTTTGTGACCTTATCAACAGGCTGGATGGAAAATAAAACTTCTGGTGGGCCCCAATAAATTTTTGATGGTGGGTATTCAATCACCACGTTTTCCTGTGTGTGGTCCACCTAAAATTTGGATCTGTATCATTTTTGGGTTCATTACACTAAAATGATCTTTCCAAATGGATGGACGGCGTGATGTAAGGAATATACATCCAGGTGGGCCCCACTGTTAGGGATCTACCCACCCGGATCCACAGAAGCCGCGCCCGACTGTGTGCTCCATCGCAATGGGGCCCACATTTTGGACTGTCCGGATTGCCATGCATTCATTCATGTATGCGCTGGAAAAGACAATTCCATTTAACGACCATGAGCTATCATCTTATCCAGTTCATTAGTCAGATGGCATGGATTGCCTTGAACGCCCATCACAGTAGCACCCACCAGATCAACGGTCAAGATTCAGCAACCATGAAACCGGTTCACCGGACAGATGGGCACGGTGCAAGACTCATTGGTAGCTCATCATCGTGGTGACTCATCCTCTGGCAAAAATGTACGGCGATCCATTTGGAGCACAGCTCGGAAACCACACAATATCGAACTATCTTAACCATTCAATTCGTGTGTATCAAATGGATGGTTAAAAATTACCATCAGGGGTCCCTGTTCAAATTAAATGGTTAATATCATCACTGGATATTCTGGTTTTGCTGTTAGCAATTTGTACGGTCTGGATTTCCCTACGACTATGCCATGTGCACGGTGGATTAGTGACCACCATTTCTAATGGGGAGTTGTTTGATACTCTGGCTTATGACCCTTGATAAGCAGGCACTTGAAAATGGTACAGGTACCATATGTTAACTCAAATCAATCAGACTAAAGTCTGGAACCCACCGTTGCTAAGTTATATTAAAAAAATCAGACTGGTTGCACAATCCTATCCTCTGATTCGTGGTCACTTCTTTGTTGAATTAAGACCATTGATATTTTTCATTTTAGCCGTCCAGTAATTGTCCACTAATCTGATACTCATAAAACCGAATAAGTTCAATTTTTAGTTCATGATACATCTAAAACTGATAGACATGATTTATACGGTTCAGTTTGAATTTTCTTATATGCCTCATGCGATTGCTTAGTAATTTGGAAGTGCCTGCATATCATCCATCCCACTCTGCGAGAGTATCAAGGATCTATTCTGTGGGAGCCGATTGCGTCCTAACCCCGCAAGGATGGGCTTCGTCCTCGCAGGGGCTTTGTTGGGCCACCTTCATGTTTGTATTCTATCCACACCGTCCATCCATTTTAATAGAGAATTTTAAGTAACGAGCCAAAAAAGGAAGAAGATCCAAGGCTCAAGTGGGCCATACCATAGGAAGAAGTGGTGATAGAAATACCACCGTTGAAACTTTCCTAAAGCCCATTGTGATGTTTATTTGCCATGCAACCTATTCATACGATCAAATAGACCGGATGAAAGGAAAAAACAAAAATACTTTGGGTTAAATACTTATGTAACCTGTGAGAAGATTTCAAGAGTAGGCATTCAATCCTCAATGTTTTCTAGTGTAGTCCACTTGACCCATCTCCCTTATTTTTAAGAATAATTTACTAAAATGATTTGAAAAAATAAACAAATGGCAGGGATAAAATACATATAAGGTGGAAGCCACAGGGCTCCTGCAAAGACACGTTGATGTATGGGTTTTATCCCTACTGTCCACCAATTTTTCCATATCATTTTAGCATCCAACCTAGAAAATGAGGCATATCCAAGGCTGAAGTAGACCACATAGTGAGGATTAAACTCTTATAGTTGAAAACTTCTCAGGAGTGGTAAAAATTTTAGATCAAGCTGAAATTTGTGTTTCCCTTCATCTATGTCTATGTGACCTTTTAAAGAGGTTAGATGAACTTAAATATCATGGTGGCCTTAGAAAGATTTAAACGGTAGGTGTCATTATCACTGCTTTTTCCTATGGCATGGTTCACTTGAGCCTTTGATCTCCTCTTTTTTCGGCTTGTATCTTAAAATGACATGGTAATATAGATGGATGCTGAGGATATAACCCATACATCATGATGGCCCCTCAGAACTCTTGCCTGTTCCATTAGGCAATCCTCGCTGCCTATTTCGTTCTAAAGTGGCGGTGAACATTCAGGACTCGGAATCGGTATTTGGTAGTGACCGCTCTAGTACGGAGGTCGGTAATAGTCTACGCTCTGTGGAACCCACCATCATGTTGTCGTTGGAAGCGGATTGCGTAGTAAACTCTGTGGGGTCCATCGTGATTTATGTATTTCATCCACTCCGTTCATTCATTTTAACAGATAATTTTATGACTTGAGACAAAAAATGAAGCATATAAAAATCTTAAGTGGACCACACCATAGGAAACAATGTGAATTGAACCTGTACTGTTGAAAATTCTTGGGGGCACAGAAGTTTTGGATCAAGCTGATATTTGTTTTTTCCCTTAATCAATGTCTGTGTGATCTTGTGACCAGGTTGGATGATAAATAAACATCACTGCAGGCCCTAGAAAGGTATCAATGGTGGAAATCATTACACCCACTATTTCTTGTGGTATGGTTCATCTTAGTTTTAGATGTTGAAAAAGTTTGTTTTGAAAACAATTTTAAAAGAAAAAATATGCGTTTGGTTTTTATCCCATATCGGATGGGAGAAAGAATTTTTACCTCTTTATAAGTAGGGTGTTGTGCACCTTACTTATTTACGGTGGAAGAGAGGGAGAATGGTGGCTTGCGTGTTACTGGAACACCGCGCATGCGCACGCGCACGGGCACAGGCTCGGTCTTGGACTCGAACTCGGTCTTGAGCTTGGGCTCGGGCACGGGCACGCGCTAGGTGCGAGGGCGTGGGCACGTGAGGCAGTGTGGCTGTAGAGGCACTAGTGGCGCACTTGGCACTTCGCACGTGCGCATCGTGTCGCGACCTCGCGGAACGGAGCGAGACTGGTGCGAGTCGCGGTGCGACAGAGCCTAGGTAATAGGTCAGGTGGCTGGGTTTGGAACAGAGGAGGTGTTGTAGGTGGGAGGTCTGACAGAGAGACCTCTCTGCTTTTTATAGAGAGCTGCAGGGCTAATTAGAGGGACCTGTGTAACTGCTCATGCAGTAATGGTCCATACCATGCAGTAACAGCTGCATGTGACTAGCCCAACAGTCAGAAACGACTAGCCATTGAGTCTAAACAGCCAGCATGCAGGTGCATAACTCCCACATGCACAACAGTCAGAAACTGCCATAAATGGCTAGTTTCTCACAACAGCCAGAAAACGGTTAGTGCCATTATGGCTTTAGACCAAAACTGCCAGCCACCCTTGCCTATATAAACCGGACAGGTCTGGTTCATTCCAACACAACAACAGCAGCAATCACAATCTCGAATACTGAACCAACACCCATCTTAGTCTCTAAGTCTCTCGGTTTGGTTGAAATAAACCAAGCCACTTAAACCAGTGTAGTGGTCTGCTACTGCCAGAAGAAGACTGACATTCTTTTCTCTCTTTCTTTTTCTTTATCTGCCAGAGTGTGTTACTTAGTTCCATAGTGGTTCCTTTGTTTTTTACTGAATGCAGAACCACATAAGGCTCGTCGTATCCTGGAAGCAATCCGCCTGCAACCTATCAACAGACTCAAAATAATTTGAGTAGGGACGAACTACGCTTTAAGGACAGCGTGTTTTTCACGTGCTTCAGTTTGTTCTTATTTCTCGATTTTTTCAATTAATTTATTTTCTAAGATCAGAAATTTTCTCAACAATAGATATGCTTCAATTCTTGTTGCAATCCCTTAAATGATATGAAAAAGAGGATGGACAGTGTAAATAAACTGCATACATTTACAGTGGGCCCAACTAAGTTTACTCAGGACTATAAGAGCATATTGAGTAACTCAGGACACAATCCGTTTTCGTTTTTGTTGTATCCAAGTCGTCCCATTTTTTCAGATCATCTAGGTTGTACAGCCAAAAAAACGAGGCAACTCGAAATCTATGGACCACACCACAGATAGCAGGGAAACCCCTCCCATTAAAAACTTCACGAGGGACATAAAAGTTTTGAATCCAGCTGTCTTTGTGACATTATCAACTGGTTGGATGACAAATAAAAACTACAGTACGGCTGTCTTTGTGACATTATCAAATGGTTGGATGACAAATAAACATTACAGTAGCCAACATTATCAGCTGTCTTTGGGAAGTTTTTGATGGTAGGCGTTGTTTCCGTCCATCTGTGATTTGGATCTGCGTCATTTTTGGGCTCATGCCAGCTGGAAAATGGATGGACGGCATGGATAAAACAACTACATAATGGTGGGCCCACAGCACCGACCAGTAACAACGTCGGTGCTGGAGAACTCACCACCGAATCCCGAGTCCGAACATTCTTAGGACTCAGGGCCCAGCTACCTATTTGAAACAGAGAGCGGATTAGCTGTTACCCCGGGAACAGCTTAGGGGGTGTTACCCTAACCGTGTGGAGCCATCTTAATGTTTCCTTTTATATATCCACGCCGTCCATATGTTTTTCCATCTTATTTTACATGCTATCCAAAACCTATGAAGATTCAAATCCCCGGTGGACCATACCTCAGTGACGAATGACCATTAATTTTTTTTTTTTTTTGGGCCAAATAAGTTTTGCATCAACCTGATGTTTATATTTTCACTTCATCCAGATCTTATTGACATTATCAAAAGCTTGGATTGCAAATAAACATTACCAAAACCTTAAGATGGGCTCTTTGTAATTTTTAATGGTGGGGCACTCAATCACCACTGTTTCCATTTTTCTGGTCCACTTGAGATTTGGATCTGCATAATTTTTGGAACCCGATATTCAAATGGGCCGGAGAAACGGATGGACGGCGTGGATATACAAAATGTAATCCATGTGGGCCACACGGTAGGGGTAACACCTACTGAGCTGTTCCCGGGGAAACACCTAATTCTCTCCCCTTAAAACAAGCTTAGTTGGGTTGCCCAGGATCGGCGTGTGTAAGAGTCCGTCAGATCTAAGGGCCGGGAATTCCCGACCCTGGCCGGGTTCTGACCCACATGGCCCATCCCTGCAACGGTCTCGTTTTGGGTGCTGAGTCGCCGTCTACGTCCAACCTCAACCCCCTCCCTTTCCTCTCTCTCTCTCTCTCTCTGCGGCCTCTGCCTCTTTTCGTCTTTTTTTCTCTCCCCTCTTTCTCTCTCCTATCGTTTTAACACCAAACCCTCGCTTATCGTTCTCCTCTTTCCATCGACGTCTCAGATTCGTCCACGTCACCATCTTCTTCTCCCCACCTCGTCTTCCCCTTCCTATTTAACCCCCCTCATTCTGTCTTTCCCCTCTCTTGCCTCTTTCTAGGGTTTCGAGAATCCCCAAAAAAGTCAGGCCAGAGAACCGCAGATTCGACTGTCCCGATGCTTCTTGGCCGTTGATTGTGGCTCCCCAATTGAAGATCCACTTCCGGTTCCTTCAAATCAGGTACGATTTCTCCCTGTTGTTTCAGATCATTCGGAAGTTAGGTTCTTGACTTCTTTCGATAGAACTCCCGTTTGAGTGATTTTCTTTTCCTTTTTTCCTTTCGGTTTCTAGGGTTTCATCAGTTTTTGCTCGTGCAAATTGGAAATTCTGCCTTTTTGAGGGAGTTTTTGCTCCCGATTCCTCCTCCTTGGTTTCAATTTCATGGCGATTGTAAAGAACTACAGTGATTTTTCTCCGGGTAGTGGAGACACTATCTATAGTGACGATGATGATGAGCTTCAGACACGAAGCTCTGCATCGGATTCTGGTGGTGCTGACGACGACGACGGCGATGTGGACTCTGGGATGGGATCCGATGAATGTGATTTATCAGAATTGGGCCAAATTGGGGAAGAATTTTGTCGTGTAGGTGACCAGAGTTGTTCGGTACCGTATGACCTCTATGATCTTCCGGATTTGGGCGGTGTCCTTTCTTTGGACACGTGGAATGACTGCTTGACTGAGGACGATCGTTTCCGTCTCGCAGAGTTCCTCCCTGATATGGACCGGGAGACATTTGTCCATACATTAAAAGACCTCTTCTCAGGTGGTAACTTCCATTTTGGTAGTCCCCTTGTTGACCTCTTCAGTCGGCTGAAGGGTGGGCTCTGTGAACCGAGAGTTGCATGTTATCAACAGGGTTTGACTTACTTTGAGAAGCGCACGCACTACCATTCCTTGTTTAGGTATCAGAATTCAATGGTAGGGAGTCTGATTCAGATGCGGGACGCGTGGGAGAACTGTGCAGGATATGGAATTGAGGAAAGGATTCGGATTTTGAACTTGGTAAGAAGCAGGAGGAGCTTGATGTATGAGAAGGATGGAGGGTTGGCATCTGAGATGGAGTTATCAGCAAGAGAAGAATCAGGTGATGGGTTATGGACTAAAAGGAGTAAGATCAGTAAGGTTGGTGCGAAGATGGGTCAGAAAGCAGTATATACAGTGAAGTCGCCCTTGGATTTTGCGTCTCGAGGAAGGCAGATGGTGGTGGAGCCGACGAAGTATGGAAAACCAAACCCAAAAGGGATTTTGAAGGTTGCTACACGAAAGGCTTCTTCTAAGGAGCACGCTGAAGTGTCAGGTCGCCTTCCTTTTGTCAATCATGGTTTGGAGCCAAAATCTACACCTTTTTCAGTTTTAGCTCCTCCGCGGCGGGACCGAGTTGTGGGGTATGATTTGGGAAATGTTCACCAGACTAGGAATCTGCTTAAAGATGATGAAGATGATGGGAAGGAAGAATATGCATACGGTATGAGTTTCCAGAGCAATCAGAACATGGTACGTGATAATACATTGGCTAGGGCTAAATCATCGAAGGCACGAAGGAAACATGAATTTGAGAAATATGATACAGATGTGCGAATGGGGCTTCCAAAAGAAGACACTGAAAGTTACCTTGGCTTGCCTCCTTCTGGGAAAAATGAGAATCTGCATTCTCGTGGAAGGAACATGAATGTTAAACAGCTCACGGATATGGAACCGTGGACGGGGGAACCGATTAATGATAAAACTTCTTATGATTATCATTCCCGAGATGCTCGGAAGAAGGCCAAGTATCCCGAGAAACTCCAGCGATCCTTGGTTGAAGATCGGAGGTACCTTGCAAAAGACCAAGCTGATCCTGTCTTATTGAAAGGAACTCGTGCTGACTGGTCAGCTCGAAGTCAAACCATTCAGCATATCAAAACTCAAGATGCCTTTGCTGTGGATCAATCAGTAAAATTTGATGACTGCAATGTTAGAAGCAAGAAATGGAAGACGGGGGAGGATTTTCCAGCTGGTAAGAACATTGTGGCACCTTCTTCAAAAGTTAATACTTCTAAAAATTTTTCACCCTGGATTGATGACTCATACTTCCTATCTGCTCATACAGGTAAAACATTGCAGGAGAATATTAGAAGGAAATCTGCACAGAACGGAGGAAGGAACAGGGAAGACCTTAGTAGCAGGAGTATGTATTCCCAGAGTGAGGAAACAGAATCAGATTCGTCTGAGCACCTAGATGAAGATGAAGATATTGATCCATCAATGAGGAAGTTGGGCTGTCCGAGTGGCATCTTTCAGGGTGGCCGGTCTTCTTTGTTCAGATCAGTTGATGATCCTAAAAAAGTCAATAAACTGGTGAGGAAAGATGAGGAACAAGGTAGTCAGATTCTTGATGGTGTCATACGTTCGTCCATAAAGATGGGTGATCTCCGTGAGCGGAGGAATATGCCTGAGACAGAGAGATACTCTTCAAAGGTCAAACAGAAAGGAAAAAAAAGTGAGTGCATTAACTTGCATGAGTATGGTGCTGGGAATTTGGAGGGGAAGACTTTATCTGTTTCATCTAAGTTAGTGGATGATCGCAAACAAATCTATATGTCTAGCAAGAATGGCCAAATCCAAGGCCTAACCCAAGGTGTTCCTGTTGAAAGGTCTCAGCTGCCATCATTGAAGACCTACTCTGTAGAGAAAAAGAGGAAACTGAATGCTGAACAGGGGTATTCTGTGCCACTTTCAAACAATAAACACAAGCATGGCAGCAAGGTTTTGGAGGAAGATAACTTGCATGCAGTGCCCAAGTCAACAGATGATCAGGCACGGAATAACAATAGAGCAGGGAAGAAAGGTCAAAATGCTGAAGGCCATGTTACTGAGCCTGATTTTCAGCCATTACTGGGATGCAACTCGGTTGCACGGAAGCGGAAGGTTAAGGTTGATATGACGTATTTAGACAGGCCAGATGATTCTAATGATGTGCAGTCTATTTCACCGCAGCCAATTGACGAACCCAATATTACAAAGAAACGGGGTAAAAAGAAAGTGGAGGCTGAAAATAGTCCTTTGCCTATGGCAACTTCTGATGCTATTATTTCAGAAAGGGGTACTACAGATTTAGAGCCAGAAACAAAGCCACCAAAGAAACCATTTACTTTGATAACACCTTCAATTCACACTGGCTTTTCATTCTCAATTGTACATCTTCTTTCAGCTGTTCGAATCGCAATGATTACTTTGCCTGCAGAAGATACATCAGAGGTTGGCAAGGATCTTGGAAACGATGATGGAAGACAGAAACCTAAGAATGAAGAGCAGAACAGAAAGCTTGGAGGGGTCAATGGTGTACAGCCTTCCCATGAGAATTTGGATGTAAATTATTCAGAGCACACGGGAGAGAAGAATTTGCCTTCTCTCACTGTTCAAGAGATTGTTAACCGTGTGAGATCAAACCCTGGTGATCCTTGCATTCTCGAAACACAGGAGCCACTTCAAGATTTGGTCAGAGGAGTGCTGAAGATATTTTCATCCAAGACAGCACCTTTGGGAGCAAAAGGTTGGAAGGCACTCATACTGTATGAGAAGTCCACTAAAAGTTGGTCCTGGGTTGGTCCGGTTTCATCTAACTCATCTGATCATGATACGATTGAAGAGGTGACATCGGCTGAGGCTTGGGGTGTTCCTCACAAGATGCTTGTGAAGTTGGTCGATGCATTTGCTAATTGGCTGAAGAGTGGTCAAGAGACCCTTCAGCAAATAGGAAGCCTTCCACCACCACCCATGTCGTTGATGTCGCCTGACTTGGATGAGAAGGAAAGGTTTAAGGACCTACGAGCTCAGAAGAGTCTCACCACTATCAGCCCAAGCTCTGATGAGGTGAGGGCATATTTTCGCCGGGAGGAACTTTTAAGATATTCGGTTCCAGACAGGGCCTTTTCTTACACTGCTGCGGATGGTAGGAAATCTATAGTTGCTCCATTGAGAAGGTGTGGCGGCAAGCCATCGTCGAAACCTCGAGAGCACTTTATGCTTAAGACTGATCGACCGCCACATGTTACGATCCTTTGCCTTGTTAGGGATGCAGCTGCGAGGTTGCCTGGAAGTATTGGCACCCGAGCAGATGTCTGTACCCTTATAAGAGACTCACAATATATTGTGGAAGATGTTACTGATGCCCAGGTTAACCAAATTGTCAGTGGGGCTCTTGACCGTTTGCATTATGAGCGTGATCCTTGTGTATTATTTGATGGGGAGAGGAAATTGTGGGTTTATTTGCACAGAGATAGAGAAGAGGAAGATTTTGAGGATGATGGAACCTCATCTACGAAGAAATGGAAAAGGCAGAGGAAGGATACTACCGAGCAGCCTGATCTGGGAGCTGGAAATGATGTGGGAAATGATGTGGGCTTTCAAGGTACTGGAGATCAGGTTGCAGGTGGTTCTACTGCCGGATATGATTTCAGTTCTGATCTAAATATTGAGTCATCATCCATCTATGCAGGGGAGAAAACAGAACTTGTATATAATGATTTGAGGCCAAATATGGAGGAGAGCATCGAGCCATTCATTGATTCAGCACAGGGTAACATGCATCAAGGTCATCCAATGGGTTGGGAGGTTCTTGATTTGAATACCTTGCGGGAAAACAAAATGCTGTGTCAGGAGAATTCCACAAACGAAGATTTTGATGATGATACGTTCGGCAAGGAAAGGCCAGGTGGGCTTTTAAGTGCAAGCTTAATGTGAAGTGAGGATGATCTACGACTGGGATCCATCATGTTTTTAGGATTGGTCCAGGTACCCTTCTAGATCATGTATCTTTTGACTTTCTGAACTTTATTGCATTCATAAGTTTGCTGCTGCAAGGGTACAGATCAGGTGGTCCAAATGCATGGGTTTGTTATTGCTAACTATTTTATGAGGTTCAATGCTTTAACTATCCCTATATTTATTCTACTATTCACACAAGACCATCTCCAAACTCGTGATGGACCAATGTTATTCATATTCTTTTCTTTGGCAGTTGTGAATTGTCTGATAATTATTTACTAATGCAGTAATGTCCAGCATCTTGGTGTAATATAGTCTCAATTAGTAATGTTCCCTTGAGTTATATGCACCACCTGTTACTTGATGTTCAAAAGGGAAATGATACTGTAGCCCATAGTTCATGTGCTACCATAATAGGGTAGACTACCCATCAACGAGGGGCAAGTGGCATATAACGTCACTTGTAAATTTTCTTTTCCATAATTTAAAGGGTATTAGACCACACATCTAAAAAAAATTAAAGGTTATGAGACATGCCAACTAACTTGCAAGATTCTTTTCTTTTAATGAAGTGGGAGTGTTTTACAAGAGTGAAAGCAGACATCAGGTGAGTGACATTAGACAACATGGTACAAGGTTTGACATATAGTGTCCTCATTGATCCATAATCAGCTAAATTGTCATTTCTCTGTGAAATCATTTCACCAGATGTTTTGTGTTATAAAATTATTGCCAAGTCTTGTCTTGTGGCTGTTTTTCTTCTGCATAATTGAAGATTTTTTTGTACTTAATAGGTGTAGAAAATTACCATTTACTACGACTCTTAAATCTGTGAAGCTTCGAGTACTTAGAGCTCTTTGCATGGTTTGTGCTCCATACATCAACAGGAGAGCCATTTAATTGGGATAGGGATTTACTGATGATGATGATATCAACAGGAAAACCAAATGTGTTTTAGCTTGTGTTTTTACTGCTCTTCCAACCCTGGGCTGGCTGCTGGTGTAAGAAAGTGTAAGGTATTGGGTCCCGTGTGAGTATTAGAACTTAGAAACCTATGTCAAACACTCATCAACATAATTATTAGTAGCTAGACACCTGAAATCTTCTGTTGTATTTTAGTATTTTATATACTAGTTATATAGTTTCATTTTTAGCCTTGGATTTCAATACCTTTTCGGAGGTGAGGCTCGAGGAGAGCCAAGGTAAAAGATTATTTGATTCTGACTTCAATTACAAACTGTGAAAGCTGTAGGTGGGGCGAAACCAAGGTATTCAATAACAGTAGCAGTGGCTGTAATGGCCAGTCTTATGGCCGTTACAATTCGAGCTGTACCAGCCATTACGGCTTTGAAATGGTCTTTTTTTTTTTTTTTTTTGAAGGAAAAAAGTGTATCAGCCCCATAACGGTCCGTTACGGGCCTTTTTTTTTTTTTCAAAAAAAAAAAAAAAGGGTGTTACAGCCACCCCATATCTCGTATTAAGCACCACTGTTACCATTATGGCCATAACCTAACCGTTTTTGAATTCCATGGGTGAAACGAGGGAAGGTTGAGGTTAGGTGGGCAGTTGATAGTAGAACTTTTGTCCATAACCATTTAAAGCCATCTCGTAATTTTTGGAGAAAGGTTAAGATGAATTTCCTATGTTTCTTATTTATCTCTACCAAATAGAATTGAGAAGCTTTAGAGGGATTTTTTGTGGGAAGATAGAGTAGAAGGGCCCAAGTTCCACCTTGTTAAATGCGAGGATGTTCAAAAGCCGATCAAATATGGTGGGCTGGGTTTGGGGAGGTTGAGAGAAAAGAATTTGTTGCTCCTCAGGAAATAGTGGCGGAGGTTTGGGAAGAGGCAGTATGGTTGCTTTGGGAATGGGGGGTTTGTTCCCATGGAATTTGGGGAGGAATGAAGGATCAAGGTGCCCATCTGGGGTGTGTAGGTGGGTGTTAAAAAGAAAAGAAAAAGAAAAAAGAAAAAAAAGGCATGGATATCAATAGATTTGATCGGGAAAAATTGCTGGCTTGAGAGTCCTTCCACTCTGAGCAAAGTGGGCTGGTTCTTTGTGGAATGGACAAGGTTTGTGGTGGGATGTAGTTCCAGGATCTGTTTTTGAAACCTTGTGTCCAGACCTACGGGCCAAGGGACAGCCTTAGGTAGACAGTCTCTATAGCATAGGCCTCCCAAAAGGTAATGGAAGCATGCAAAGGTTTCTTTGGGCTGAATGGAGATTGGCCTTTCAGTGCAAAGGCAGAAGGGAGCTTGACCGCAAGATACACCCGTCGAGCAGGGACAAAAGTTGGCCTTAGTGATCCGACAATACTGATTGGAAGGGTAGATGCGTGGATTGAGAAGCCTCTTTGATCACTTCTTACACCACATTATTCTCTTTAGCCTCAAATAAAGAGGCTATTGTCAGCAAATGTTTAGTGAATGAGGGTATTGTGGTGTGGAATGTCGGCCTAAGACACAATTTGTCTAAAGCACGGTATTCCGTAACGGTAATGGTGGCCATGTTTTGGGTCATTTGGGTTGCTAGAAATTGATGATGCTTTTGTAACAGTCAAGAAGGTTTTGGTGAGGTCATTGGTAAAATCAAAGGCCTCCTTTTGGACTGGGGGAGGAATGTATAGGCAGCTTTGGCTGACCCTATATTTGTAGTGGTTCGAGTATGTTCTTGGGTTGTTTCTTTTCTCGTGTTTGGTGAGCTTCTTAATAAATTGTTGTTACCTCTAAAGAAAAAAAGGAAGGTAATGGTGGCCACGGGCTGTAACGATAGGTCATTACGGTCTCTCTCTCTCTCTCTTTGGAAAAAAAAAAACACTTGTATCGGCCCCGTAATGTACCGTTACAGGGGCTATAATGGGGTCTGTAACGGCTGTTATGGGTCAAATTTTTTTCCATAACGGCTGTTACGACCTTGTAATGCATAACGGTTGGCATTGTTACCACTACATAACAGCCGATACGGCCTTGTAATGGCCGTTATGACACACCTTGGTCCAAAGCCAAGTTGGAAGAATATGATACCGTTTCCACTCCTGTGCTGCAAATCCGGACCCCTTGACTGAAGATCATAAAATCTAGAACTGGTCATCATTCGGTATGTTTTCCTCCAAATTATTGATGGCAAAGTTGTGCGGTAATGGGGGTCCTTGGCATCCTTGTGCTTTCCTGTGGGAGGTCTGCATGCCACCTGGAGTGCAAGCTTTCGTGTGGGTCACTGGCTCACTGCTGCAAACAAAATTCTTGCCATGGACAATGAGGACTATGGCTATCCCAAGTGTGTATTATGTATAGTAATGCGGAAGATTGGGAACCACCTCTTCTTACATTGCCCATTAGCATAATCAGCTTCAAGGTATTTTCGGCACCCGTTCAGAATTCAATGGACGATTAACAAATCGGTGTTCATGGTCATTGTTGGTTGGATGACTGCTACCTTTTTCCAAGCATAGCAACCTCACTCGTGAGCTAATCCCTTTTGTGATCCTTCGGGATTTGGAGAGAAAGAAATGCCAGATCTTTGAAAGGCAAAGGATTGTTCGTGGAGTCTATCTCAGGATCAACTCTCTTTGGCTTAGGAATGGGCATTGCTGCTGCCTGAATTTGTTGCACCCCCCCCCCCCCCCCCCCCCCCCCCCCCCAAACCTCTCTCTCTCTCTCCATGATTAATAAGTAGTGGCATTCTGTTGTATTTGGCTGATGTAGTCTTTGGGGATTGCTCACGTGCAGTTTGTCGGCTGTTGCTTTTTTGCTTTTGTTTTCTTTCATGCTTTGTTGCCCCTGTTTGGGTTCGGTGATGAGAGGGTCACTTGCTGCCTGTGTTTTTGTGGTTTGTGCCTTTTGCTTTTTGGCTTTTTAATGAGATTTGTCATCTTCTCCAAAAAAAAGAAAAAAAGAAAAGAAAAAGAAATTGAAGAAATGAAAAGAAAATCTCTACAAAAAATTAGCAAGAGCTTATCAAGTACTACATGGAATGCATATATGAGATCCAGACCATTGATCTGTTGGATAATTCCATTGATGGGATGTAACCCAAAATTTTGCTGTGGTTCGTTAGTCCTAGCTATTGCTTGTGTGATTTTGGAGGATAACGTTGCATAAAAAGTCCAACCAACAATCAACATTAGTGGACAAGAAACCACCAATTGGCAGCTAAATCATATGTGATGGGGATGGGCCCAAGTCCAAGCTAAAAAATCATGTCCATACCGAAGCCCATGCCCATAATTTTTATGTCAAGCAAGGTATTCCATAACAGTAACGGTGGCTGTAAAGGCCACTGCTGTTACTGTTACGATACAGGTATAACGGTCATTATGGCCTTATATTAACAAAAAGAAAAAAAAAACTTGTTTTGGCCTCATATCGGGCCGTTACGGGCCATTTTTTCCGTAACAGCTGTTACAGTGGTTATGCCCCCATAACATGTAACGGTTAACACCATCATTGTTATGTAACGGCGATTATGTAACTGTTTCTGAAAACCTTTGCCCCAAGAGGCCAAGACCTTTAGATATTTAAGCCATTAATGAGTTTGTTGGCTTGAGAAAGGTGAAATTCATGGGAACTTATGAAGGAGGTTTTCCAACAACAAAATGGTATTGGAAATCAGATATTGCATAGGAAGATGAATTAATGATATCGGAAATATAAAGCAGTAGATTTCCTGGATTGACTATTATTTATATGTAGCTTCTTTAGCAACTTTTCTCTTCTATTAGAAGCCTTGTACTAGTTCTCTTTTGAGCATGAATGAATAAAAACAAAAAATTTGAGCATTTGCTTCCTTGGTGACTCCAACAACCCCTTTCAGAGTCGCGGCGTCTCTAATTGATTAGTGTGACTCCAATCTTGAATTAGAGGTCCAAGAAGAGATACTGAGTAACTTTATTCAAGCTGTATGATTTAGTTGATGATCCTTTTTTCTTGTCTTTTCTTTAACTTTCGGATATATCGACCACCACATAAATCTCTCTTCAGTACTGTTTCACCAGTTCTAAGCCTTATCTAACACAATACCTAACATTTCATTTACCCCCTTAATATGTCTTGTATTAATTTTTGGTATATCAAAGAAAGCTTTTCATCCCTTTGGGAAGCTTGGGACTATGCTGACTCATAATGGTAGATGTCAACAGGGATGAGTTGAATACGGAGTTGATGCAACAGATGGCTAAATTGTGTCAACAAGTTGAGAGGGTTTCTACTCAGCTAGACAATTCTCATGCTTCAAAAAATAAAATCCAGCGATACTGGATGGAGTTGAATGTGATGAAGAAGAGCTGAAACTTGTGCAATGAAAAGAGGAAGCTGCCCATGTTTTATGAAGAAATTCTTGATGATCGCCATGAAGGATTAAATGAATGTTTGGCTTTTGTTGTTAAGCCTCTATTGACAACGCACCGATATCTTTCACACATGTACCATGCCTTGGCCACTTCTGCACTGTTATTGTCAACGGGGTAGTAGCATGAACATGTGCTGCAGGAGCTTGTGGACAAGCTTGGGCTTAAGGTGGAGAAGCATCCATGACCACACCAAGTTGCATGGGTAAATAACTGTTCCATTATGATAAATCATTGCTACTTGGTTACCTTTAGCTAAAGGTCGTGAAGATTCCATTTGGTTTGACATTCCCTATGAAAGTTAGCCATAGTTTGCTTGGTAGACCATCGTTGTTTGATAGAAAGTGCAATATGAAGGATATTCCAATATCTACCCGTTTCTCCATAATGCCGTTAAAAGACTTTGATTCCTGTGATGGAAATTCTACACCCCCACCCCCGAGACAGTTGGAACCAAAACAACCCCTAAGATGCTCCCCATGTGTAAGTTTGGAGAAGAAAGTCCAAAGAAGGGAATCATCCTTTGGTGACATATGAAATAAAAACTGAAAGAGCCTAAGAAAGAACACCCACCTACTCGAACAAGTGAAGATGCTGAGGATATGATGTGCATATTAATAAGATTCATGACAAGGTTTTGAAGGAAGATAATTCCCAATATAGAAAACTACAAAGAATGCTCATGAACAATTTGCTCAGTTCAGGGAAGGTGCCATGGTAATGATTCTCGCTTAAAGCATGAGAGATATCATGCTTTCAACTTGACAGGGGATTTGAGCATGTAGCTCAGCGGTTGACATCACGTGTTTCAATATTGAGGTCTCAGGTTCGAGCATAGCTTACCTACCAAAAAAGAAAAGGAAAAAAAAAACAAACAACTTTCTACTTGACAGAGTTGGGTTCTTTCAAGGCAGGGTTATTGAAGGATATGGGTCCAAGCCCAAAAAATGGGTCCAAGCTTAAGCCATCAGCCAAGCCCATGCCCATTAACAGTCCGAGGTGCCTAGGGACTCTAAGATATTTGAGTCATTAGAAAAGGTGTTAGCTTGAGAAACTGAAGTTCAAGGGAACTTATGAAGGGGGTTTTCCAACAACAAAGTGGCATTGGAATTTAAGATAGTTGCATTGGAAGATGAATTAATTATTTATCGTTTAAAAAAAAGGTGAATTAGTTATTTAGGAAGTATAAAGTAGATTTCTTAGATTTTGCCTATTAATGTGTTGTAGCTTCTTTAGCAACTTTTCTCTTCTATAAAAATCCATGTATTGGTTCTCTTCTGAGCATGAATGCATGAAAACAAAATTTCCAGCACTTGCTTCCTTGGTGGTGCGACTCCAACCCCTTTCAGAGGTCCGATCTCTAATCAATTGGAGTGACTCCAGTCTTGTATTAGAGAGCTGTAAGGTGTGACTTTGAGGACCCTAGTTCAATTTGGGTGACTCAGCTCCAGCCCATTATCCTTTTCTTCTTTTTTGTCATGTAAATCCCTCTTCACACTTGTTTGACTAGCTTTAGACCTCATTTAACCTAAAGCTTATAATTTCAACTAGCTCTTAATTTGCCTCGTATCAAATTTTGTGATTTTTTTATGTATGGCCTACCAGTCACCAGTCAACAAATGTACTGTCCGAAGCTCATATATTGTTGATGTGTGCCTATATTGAGTGTTTGATAAATATCTTAGATATTAGCATTCATCACCAGTTCCTTCTCTATCAATATAACATAGTATACTTCTACGAACCAATATTGATGTTTTCACAAGTATGGGGAGTTTTAGAGTTTATGAGGCTTCAAATTTTTTTTTTTCAATGCTTACTACATGTTCCTTAACCTGGTTCACTGTTTCACACATTTTGCTTTTGCACGACTGGTCAAGGTTAGTTTTGTTGCCATTATTTTATCATTGCATTTCTTGCTTCAATTTTACACCATCCCTGAACACTTGCAGCATAGATGAGAATATACACAAAACTATGCATATGTCCTGCACTCTGTGAGCTGTTAGGCGTTTGAAAGTGGAATCTGGTCCATGACATTTGATAAGAACTGATTCCTGCCCTTTGAGTGGTGCTCTGCTGTTAGCACCTAATATTGAGGCGTTAAGTGTTGATAAAGAAGATGAGGTCTTTTTACTGCAAAATAACAGAAGATTAGGAAATTAAATGCAAAGGAGAAATGAAAGCTCTTCTTTCAATTTACCAGTCTTTTGTACTTCGATCTCCTAGGTTCTAATAATGACAAAACTTTGATATATGGTTACTGATTTTTTCTGGTTCATGTATGTATATATGTATGTAAGGGACTGCAAAAAGAGAAAAATCTTCAAAAGATGTGAAAAACAGTCGATCCCGGAGTTGATGAAGCATGTATGTATGTCTATATACATAAGTACGCATGTAAAGGGACTACGAGGGTTATGTAAAGGGACTACAAAAAGAGAAAAATCTTCAAAAGATGTTGAAAACAGTCAATTACCAAAGTTGATGAAGCTAAACTCTAGTTATTTGCTAGCTACTACCTAGAAAACATGGTTACTCAGAGCATAAACAACATTTGCGCATGTGTAGGAGTGTTGGAAAACCTTCTATTGGAATGGAACACTTATGCCCTTGCAGAACACCACCCTCCCGTGGCTGAGAAACGATGCTTACCTTGCCTCAGTTATCAATTGGCCCAACTGACATGAGATGCACCTGCCAAATGATTTTCACCAGAAATTATACCTCCTCCACCAATATGATGTGGATTGCTTTGTTGATCATCAAAGAACTATCTGAAGTAGAACACGTGCCAAGTGAATGTTGATTGTTCAACCGAATCAACCCATAGTTATTGGAATTTCTTCAAAGGATATTGCTCATATTTTTAGACTTGTGATAGGTTGGGGATTTAGACTTGAAACTTATTTTCTACTCCTTGTCATGCTGCTCTTCCTCCTACTTCTGACCTTCTCTAGTAGCTAAGTTTCAATGTGGTAGTGTTGGTATGGTCTTTAGTGGCTTAGCTACCACAGAAGCTGATAAAGCAACCCACTAAAGCACAGAGGTAGGGAACTGTTCCTAATTCTGTAGGCAACTGATGATATGTCTATTGCTGCCATCTCTGTCTTCCAATTGGCTGTAACAAAGTAAAGAGAATCTAATGAACAAGGATTGTGTGTTATTACTATTTATTAAATAATGCTTCAATAAAGCAAGTCCGTAATATTTTTGCTGAGAACACCAATAGCGACCACTGAGTGCGCGTATCCATGAGTCAACCAGTGACCCAGGCACATGAATGGAAGTGTTGTGCATAATACAGTAAGGGTGCTTAAACACACAAGTCTCTTAGAAAAGCGGCATGTGTTACAACCAAGGTATTCCATAACAGTAACGGTGGCCGTAATGGCCACTGCGATGACCATTACAATACAGGCCGTAATGGCTGTTACCATGTTTCAGCTCCGTAACAGACTGTTACGGGGTTGGTTTTTTTTTTTTCCATTAACAGCCATTACGGCCTTGTAACATGTAACGGTTACCACCATCAACCATAACCATTAGGAATACCTTGGCTGCAACTTTTCTTAGGTAATTTAATAAATGTAGTGAAAATGTTCATAAGTTGGGGAAGAAGATGCTGCACGTGTCTGGGTATTTAGACACATTACCTCTTTAAAGGAGGGTATGCTAGTACAACTATATATATATATATATATATATATATATATATATATATATATATATATATATATATATATATATATATATATATATATATATATATATATATATATTATGTAGCGTATTAAATATGCAATAGATGTTAAATGTGAAATTATGTATTTTTTCAAATATATGTTAGTAAGCTGAATATGACTATTTATTGTTTAATAGCAGACTAAATTGTTGGTTGACAGCTAATAACTTATGTATAATAAGATACTGATTGATTTTTCTCAGAATGGATAGCTAGGAATGAAATGGTGGATTTAGCGATGGGATATTTAAATTCACATGGTGTAATGGTTAGATTAATGCCTTTAAATCAAAATTGGATAGATTTCTTGTCTCTTTGGATTGGGTAGAAAAATATTCTCTTGTTCATCAAAGAGGCCAAAACTTGCTTCTGATCATTGTCCGATTATTTTAGAAGTGGATGAGGAGGATTGGGGTCCACGCCCTTTTAGATTCGAGCTCACATGGTTATTGTTCGCTTCCCCAAGTGTAGGGTTGTGATATAGTTATAATTCGGTAGAGACCGAGATCGTTCTCAGGGACTTATATAGGAATTCACAAAATACTTCCAATGGTCTCTAATTGAGACAAACTAAACAGATTTTGGTAATTTGATATAGATGAGAATCTGAAATTAAAAGTGAATGTAATTAATATAAAAGAGTAATAGGGGTTCAAGGATCCACTTGTAGCAATCCTTGATGCATAATTCGCTGTGGTTTCCCAATTACACAACCAGAATCGAAATCAAATCCTATCTAGCCAGATGACAGAGCGGTTAATTTATCGAAATAGTCCAATTCATGTGTTGTTTATAAACATAATTCCCTCAATTCAAGTTAGGACTTGAGCACACTTAATTGCATAGGTCAATCCTAGTTCCAATAGGTTAAGGTCACAATCATAATAATCATCAAACCCCGTCAAAAAGCTTAACTATATTATGATTTGAACTTCATTCAAATCACATGCATAAGCAACACCTAAATTAGACTTTAGAACAAAAGATAGAACTTTTGGTTTGAAGTTCTCACATGAGGATTCAAGTTTAGAGTGTCTTGAATCCGATTCCTCGGAGCGTACATGTCTAGATCCATGCAAAACAACTAAGAACTAAAGCAATTCTTTCAAACATCCATGAGCCATCATAAGATAAAGAAAAACTACTTAGAACTTTATTCAAACTTCAATAAACCATTGATCTTCAATAAAAATTCAAACTTGGAACCAAATAAATGAATTAAAGCATCTTAGATTCACTACAAGCTTCACCTCTTAGCCCTAGCTAAGAGGTTTAACCGATCATGATCAAAGGAAACATGAAATCAACTAAAAATATGAAACTAGAAAGCAAACTAGAGAAATGAGTTGTAGAACTCCGAATCCGTCCTTCTCCGCCTCCCACCTTCGTAGATCTCTTCTAGGATACTTTAGGAACAAGGTAGAGGAGCCCTTTTATAGATCTCGGCCTCCAGTTCGCGCAGAATCTTCGAGAAAACGCAAAAATAGTATTTTGCGCAGCAAATTTCGGAGCTTGTAGAACAAGCTCTGTTATGCAGACGACCGGTCGGATGACTGGTCTGAGCCCATGGTCGACTGGTCGTAAAAGGCCAAAAATAGTCCAATGAGTTTTCGGAAAATTCATCATGGCTTTTGAATTAATCGACCGGTTTGACGACCGGTCTAAGTACTGGACGACTGGTTGGACGACTGGTCGTGATTGGTCCAGCAAGGTTTGGCAGCAGGGGTCTTCCTGTTGAGTGTTCGGACCGGTCGGACAACCGGTCCTGGGCTATGGTCGATCGGTCTACATTGCAATCTTCTGCACTTCTTCCTTCTTTCCTTCTCTTTCTCCCTTGCTTCTTTTTTCTACCCTTTGGCACTTGGTCTTTTGATCTTCAATACGTAGAGAGTGACCTTTTAAGCATTGAATTGGTGAAGTCCCCTTCTCGTTCCTCCAATCACAAAACATGCATTATAATAGTCTTTAAACATGTGAATCATGCATAATTAGTAATGTAATGGGGTTAGAATATACACATTTAAGAGCTCAACAATTATTAATTGAAGGTTTTGTAGGAAAGTTAGAGAATGGTGGTCCTCTTTCGAGGTGGATGGCCATTCAGGCTTTTGGCTTAAAATTGCTTAAAGAGAAATTATTGGTTTGGAAAAAAGGAGGTATGGAAGCTTCGCAAAGAGGAATCGACGAAATTGCTTCAAGATATCTAGGCATTTAATATAAGGAAGAGATAAGAGAGTTGTCGGGAGATGAGAGGTGTTGGAGGGAAGTATTTAGAACAAAATATAATGCGAGGCTAAGAGAGGAGGAAATTGAATGGAGGCAGCGATCTTGAGAAATTTAGTTGAAAGAGGGAGATAAGAATACAAAATTCTTCCATGCTACGGCAAGTGCATGGGCTTGAATTAATTAAATAACAAGCTTAGTAGTGGAAGGGGAAAGAATTGAAGGTAAGGATAAAGTATGTTCAACAATTGTTAAGTTCTATAAAGAGTTGCTTCAAAAGGAAGGATCGTCAAGACCTTCTTTTGATAATATCTCTTTTGCCTCTTTATCTTCGGTGTTGGTGGATTTCTCAGAAAGACTAGTCTTTAAGGAGGAAATAAAAAAGGCAACATCAGAGCTAGGGAAGGATAAGGCTCCTAGCCTGGATGGCTTCCTACTTGCTTTCTTTAAAAACTTTTGGGAAACGATTAAACATGTCTTGTTAGTTTTATTCAGGAGTTCTTTGATTTGGGTCTTTTAGCTATAGAATTTGTGGTGACCTTTATTGCTTTAATTCCTAAAAAAGAAGGGGTAAACAATTTGAGGGATTATAAGCCGATTAGTCTTCCAGGGGGTCTGTATAAGATTCTGGCAAAGATTTTGGCTTCCAGATTCAGTATGGTTCTAAGCGAGGTGGTGATTTCTAAAGCATAAGGGGCGTTTGTGAAAGGTAGACAAATAGTGGATAGTGCCCTTATAGCTCATGAATGTATTGATTCTTGTAAAAGGAAAGGAAAGACGGGCATCATTTGCAAATTAGATATTGAAAAGGCATATGATCATGTGGATTGGAACTTCCTTGATTACATGTTGAAGTGTTTGGGGTGTAGAGAGAAATGGAGGACTTGGGTGCGAGTGTGTATCCGATCAGCAAAATATTCGGTCTTGGTAAACGAAGCTCTGAAAGGGTATTTCTCACCTAGAGGATTGCGAGAAGGTGACCCATTATATCCTTATATATTTGTGGTGGTGAGGGAGGCCTTTGGGAGGATGATAGACCAAGGGGTGTTAGCGGATTTAGTGGAAGGTTTTTGGGTGGATAACTTAGATTTTCAAATTTCACACCTGCATCATGCGGATGATATGTTGCTTTTATTTGAGGCGAATGAAAGGAAAGTTGATTATCTTTGGACAATAATAACTTGTTTTGAGGTCATTTTGGGATTAAAATCAACACAGGTAAAAGTGAATTGTTGGGGGTGGGTCTCTCTAAGGAGAAAATCGAGGGTTTTGTAGTTCGATTCGGATGTAGGGCAGGCTCCTTCCCATCCTCATACCTGGGGCTTCTCTTATTCATTGGGAAGCCAACTGAGCGTTTAGATGATAAAGTGATTGAAAGATCTGAAAAAAAAAAAAAGACTTTCATCTTAAGAGGGGCATACATCTTTCTTTGGGAGGGAGGTTGACTTTTATAAAGTCAGCAACGTCAAAGCTTCCAATTTATTTCATGTTTGCATTCACATGTCCAAAATTAGTTGTGGCTAAGCTAAAAAAGATCAGCCGAGACTTTCTTTGGCACGATTTAGAAGAAAATCATAAATTCCATTTGCTAACATGGAAGAAGTGTGTAAACAGATTGCTCAGGGTGTGTAGGATTGCGCGATCTGGAGGCTATGAATAGGGCACTATTGGGAAGTGAGTTTGGAGGTTCGGGTTAGAGAAAGATAGCTTGTGGAGAGAGGTATTGGGAGGAAAATATGGTGTCAAAGAAGGGCGCAGGTGGACAAAAGCATCTTCTTTGTACAGGGCCTCCCATTATGGAGGTTGGTGGATTTTCTGAAATATAAGGTTTGGGAAAATGTGGGATTCTCACTTGGGAATAGCAAGAAGATCCACTCTAGGGAAGATGTGTGGATTGGGAATAAAAATTGAGTATCGTATTTCCTCGATTAGCAGTCATTGCCATAAAGCTAAATATTTTGGTAGAGTGGTGTTTTTCCATTCAAGGTGAGGCAGTTTTCGGCTCCTCCTTGCAGAAGAAATCTTAACGATGAAGAGGTGGGGTTGCTGAGGCTTTTGGAACTCTTGTCTAGTTAGCATCCATCATCCTCCGAAGAAGATACTTTGGTATGGCTCATAAAAAAATTGGGAAAGTTCTTGGTGAAGTCTTTTTACAAGAGATTAGTTTGGGGGGTATGTTGTGTATGCCGAATGTCACACGGTTCACGTCTGGAGTCATGGAGCTCCATCCAAGGTGGCAGCATTTGCTTGGTTGGTGGGTAGGAAGAATATTCTTACAGTTGACAATTTCGAAGGCAAGGCATGATAATCCCATGTGCTTATTATGTTATAACAACGAGTAGTCAGTCGATCATTTAGTTATCCATTGTTCTTTTGCATCAAAGATTTGGATTGGCTTTCTCTCTTTCTTTGGAGTCTCATGGTTAATCCAAGTTTGGTAGATCAGGTTTTTTCGGTTTGGCAATTAGGGGGCAAAAGCAAAGTCGGGAAACATATTGGGCACTTACGTTTCTTAGTAGGTCTTTTGAGTATTTGGATGGAGAGATATAGCCGCTGCTTTAAGAATTGTAGGGGCTGCCTGTTGGAAGCTTTCTATAGGGCAAAACAAAATGTAATAGAATAGGCGCATGCAGCTAATATACTAGTTCTTGATCAATTTCCAGGTGGTTGGTTAGAGTTGTAAAGTTTTTTGCATCTTGTTTTCCTTTTAGTTTCTTTTGTATTCCTTGGCCTTTGGCCTTTTTTCAATAATATTCATTATTATCGCTTAAGAAAAAAAAAAACCATCATCACCATTGCTATCTTTTTGGCTTCTCCCTGCAACTTAGGTTGGCTTTTAGCAATATAATAGTCAAATTAAACATTTAATGTTTTCTATTTGGTATGTTGGGGAGACGATGTCCTGGAAGTACTACACAACGTTTTTTAGACATAACTGAGAAAGTTGTTTTTCTTCCCCTTCAAATAAAATAGTTCTTTTCTTCCTCTTCTTCAAATAAAATACATAGAAGATAAAAAAAAAAAAAAACCTTTAGAAAAAACCTACCTGAGAAAGTTCTAATCAGAGTAAGAGTCTGGTCGACTGTACTGTATTACTAAACACTTCGAGTCATTGAGTTTAGGTATACTTGTTGACTTGTTTATTTTTTTCGAAAATTACTAAACAGCTCTTGAAAGACACAGTCGACTGGTACAGCGGCCCTATTTCCAAACCTCTAAATTCAAGACGAGTATTTATAGACTATAGTAGCGCTAATTCCAACCATTGTGACAAAACTCACTCTAGGGAATTTCTCAGGAGTTTTTAAATTTTGAGGATTTTCTTGGGATATCAGGAAATCTCTCTAAGAATAAAAATAAAAAATATTTATTAGAAGTTAATAAATAATTTTAAAAGTTTACTTTTATAGTTGTATAATGAATTAGTTATAATTTTAATTATTTTTACATTAATTTTGGGATAATTTTGTGGATAATTCAAGCCTGCTGTTATTTTGAAAATATCGTGTTAATATCGTTTTGTTTACTTTGAACAAAAATAAAAAATATTTATTAGAAATTAATAAATAATTTAAAATTTTTATTTTATAGTTGTTTAATGAATTAGTTATAGTTTAATTTTTTTTTTTACTTTATTTTTGGGATAATTTCGTGGATAATTCAGGCCTGCTGATATTTTGAAAATATCGTGTTAATATCGTTTTGTTTACTTCTTCAAATATCTTATATTTTCAAGATCTTGGAAATATTTGGCACACTGATTCTAAACAAGCTAGGAAACTGAACACATGCTTCAGAATACCTTAAAATAGGTAGCAAAAAAAAAGCTGCCATTAAAATCTCCCCAATTTGTGAAAATCATCTGTAAAAGTGAAGGCCCTGTTTGGTAGATCCTAAAAAAGAGTTCATCTCATTTTAGTTAGCAGTAATTTATGTATTAGACATCTTGATCTCTAATACAAAATTACTGTTAACATGTAATTTTGTATTAGAGATCAATATCTCTTATCCATAATTACTGCCAACTAAAATGAGAACTCATTTTTAGGCATCTGCCTAACAGCTCCTAAGAAAATGCCCTTAAATATGTTAAAAGTACCGAATCTGGTGAAATTATCTACATTGAAATGTAGATCTGTTAAAGTAGATGTCCAAGATTGGGTGGAAGTGGGATTTCTGAGTGTCAATTTGTTATTGTCGAATAGGAATTGTTCCAAAGACTAACAATGGCGCATTATAGATATAGACCTCAATGATAGAACAGTCGAGGTTAACATGGACCATGCACAAGAAATTCCACAGACTAGAAGATCCTTATCCAACCAACTTTCACCTTCAGTGAATGAGGACCATTGCGATATTTCTCTTCATTACATCTATTTCGAGGTGACAAATTGTAACGTTAGGAAAGTTTTATCAAGGATGATCCTAATCCAACTAACTTTCACCTTCAGTTGAATGAGGACCATTGCGATATTTCTCTTCTTCACTTCTATTTTCAGGTGACAAATTGTAACGTTAGGAAAGTTTTATCAAGGATGTTTTTTTACACTATCCATCAAAGGTGGGGTCCAGCAGATCTATTGCCTTCGATTGTTTTATCCACTTGTATAAACTGAAAACTTGAGCTCTCTTGCTCACTAGATGAGCTGGTAAAGACTGTAGTGTGTGTGAGGATCCGGGGTTCAAACCCTGGCAGTGTTACCATGAAAAAAAAAAAAAAACTTTGAAGTTTTCAGGATACAAGAATCCTCAATGTATGACCCCAATTGTATACATTTAGCCTTGTCTTGACACCTTTTCCAAATGTTCCCAACAGAACTTTGAAGCTGAATTTGTGCACTTCTTTGCTGTCATCTTTTTCTTCTTTTGTTTCAAATATTTAAACTGGCATAATAATGACGGATTTAATATTCTTGCAGGGTTGGAACTTGAGAGGCCACAAACTTACATTCCACAGTCATCTCGAGCTTCATGTCTATGTTGAATGTCGTGGCATTTTACATGTACATCTGTTTTTTTGCTGCAGAACTGTAAAATAGCAAGCCTGAATTGTCGAGGCTCTTTAAGTTTTTCTTTTTCTTCTACAGCCTGGTTATACATATCATCAGCGTCTGCATTCCTTAATAATATTATCTTCCGAGGATATATCTTATATCGTTTCGCAAGATCGTTGCCTTTTATTTTTTCATGGGACAGATGAGGATGTGACTATAAGGTACCACAATGGCGACCCTTTCGAGAAGATTATCACTTCAGAAGGTTGCATTGATTTTGATTTGTTGAGCTACTTTCGTCTCGGGGGGGGGGTGTTTTGGTTTGGTGTTGAAAATTATAGATGGAAGTGATGCATCACTTGTGGTACATATCAGATTGATTTCAGGTAATTAATGGGTCTGGATGCTCGTGTAAGAGGTAAGAATCCACTCCTTTGGAATTTTTTTTCTTTTCTTTCTTTCTTTCTTCTATTTTTATTTTTAACTATGGGAAACTTCTAGTGTTAACATCAGGATCATTTTTCCTTGGGAGGTCTGCACTTGAAGGGTTTTGGGTACTTAAACCAAGAATGTGAGGTACTCTTTTCCTTCTATACTGAACAATGGGAACTTGCAACCAACAAAGTGAACTATGGGAGGCTTCTAATGTTAACATCAGGATCATTTATTTGCTTTGGGAGGTTTGCACTTGAAGGGGTTGGCAACTCGCAACCAACAAAGTGAGGATACTTTTTTCCTTCTCCTTGCAGAGCCCTGCTAAAGGCTACTTGCTGCTGTCGACATGTACATGGATCTGTGGATACCTGAAAGTATCTAATCCAAATGGGCAGGTGGATAGCTGGATCCCCTCAAGTATCCAATCCAAATGGGTTTTGTGGATCCACAGATGCATGTCTCAATCCTATTTAGTTGGATCTCAGACCAGATTTTAAGCCCCATGTACTTATCAGGTCAGTTTTTTTTTTTCCTCTCACAGATGCATGTTGTTTATATGGGTTAGAATATGAACTTGGATCCAAACTAGTCTGCACCTGATTCTCGATCCAAACAGGGTTGGCAATGAGCTGGGTCTGGTCTAGGCGAAATATTGATTTTGAATATGCCCAACCCTACGAGTTCAAAATCCATGCCTCTACCAGCCACAGGCCCGCCTGTTGCCAGTCCTAATTCTGAACCCTAATTCATCCTTCAAACTGAACCCAATAGGACCCAACCAGCACCTCATGATGACACTGGTATCTGGACCTGATTATAGGCAAGACTTTCATTATCAATAATGAGATCCAGTTTAATAAGCAAAGCAGAGGTACACCAGTGAATACCATTGGCATAGGCAGTATAACATGTAGTTGACTTCAATCCTGTTTTCTTAGTCTAAGGTGCCGTTTGTTAAACTGAAAAATAAGGTCTGAAACTTAATTTAAGTGCTGGAAACTTAAAGTACTGAATTTAAGTACTTACAAGTACTGAAAAATCTGTTTGGTAATTTGTCTAAAAAAATTCCTGATATCTGAAAATAAGTATTTTCTCACGAAACTTGTTTGGTAAAAACAAATCATAAATGTCTGAAAATTGACAGTTTGTCATATTTGCCCCTATCATATTAATTTCTATCATTTATAAAATATGAAACAAAACATACTATTGCTTTGCCACAAGTTTGGCACACCTATGCCCAATCCACATATTTTTCAAACACGACCCCGCAATTGATGGACCATGTACTATGCTTTTCTTGATAGAATAATTATAATCCTTTGATTGATAGACCATAATGTCTCACACAAGGGCGATATTAGACCATTCATCTCTAGGGTCCCACCTAATATACTTTGACTCATAACCTTGAATAAGAAATGCTTTGCCTAAAAAGAAAATAAAAAAATCTCATCCTGTAGAATTAGTGGGCCACACAGGTACAATCTCTTGACCCACTTGTACAAATGGCATTGTACAATCTCTTGGCTCCCTTGATGTGCATGTACTTAAAATTGTAAATGTAGCATGCATAAAATCAAATTAAAAGAAAGATTAAATTTTGTAATAGTTGAGATGGAACGTAGGAAGTAGTGATGATTGAATGTCCACCATTGAAACATTCATGGTGTCACAGAAGTTTTGGATCAGGCTAATATTATTGTGTTTCAGTTCATCCCAACAGGAATGACCATATGAGCGGCATAGATGGCATATGAACATCATGGTGCACCTTAGGGAGGTTTTAATGGTAGGAATTTTCCTACCCACTGTTTCATGTCATGCAGCCTACTTCACTTTTGGAGCTACCTCGTTTTTCATTCTATGATCCAACGTGGTCTAAAAAAGAGATGGATGAGGTGTATTTCACACAAATGTTACAGTGGGCCCATATAGTTTCGGTCCATGGAGTTCATGCAAAAGGCTTGAAACCCAATGTGACTTGGAACTGGTAATGTGGGGCCCACCTCGATGTATGCGTCTTATATCCATGCCATCCATCCATTTTTACAACTTATTTTAGAGCATGGTCCCAAAGATGAAGCAGATACAAATCTTAAGTGGACCACACCACAGGAAATAGCGGTCATTGACCACTAGAACTTTTTTGTGGGCCACAAGTTTTGGATCACGTTGATACAATTCTCACACATCCAACTGTCTTGCAAGATCATTTTAGGGTATGATCCCAAAAAATGAAGCTGATCCAAATTTCAGGTGGACCACCACACTACAGGAAAGCCATGGTAGGTAGGACCTTTTAGGGGGAGCAGGATTTGGTGAGACCCATATCCATCCAGGTGGGCGGGGCCCCAAACGGTAGGGCTCGCAGTGATGTACGTGTCTTAAATCCACACCATCCAACCATTTTGAAAGATCATTTTAGGGTGTGATACCAAAAATGAAGCTGACTCAAATCTTAGGTGGACCACACCATAGAAACAGTCACGATTGAATCTCTACCATTGAAAACTTCATGGATTTCACTGGAATGTTTATTTGTCATTATTTTTCCATCCAATCTGTTGATAAGGTCACAAACGTCTAGATGAAGAGACCACATAAATATCATCTTGATCCAAAGCTTTTGCGGCCCACGGAAAGTTTTTAATGGTCAATCAGCACTGTTTCTTGTATTATGGCCCATCTGGGATTTGGAACCGATTCATTTTTTGTATCATACCTTAAAATGAACTTTCAATACGGATGGACGGCATGGATGTAGTCACATACATCGCAGTGGCCCCACAGTCAGGGGTCCCACCCACCTCGGTGGACCCGGGGTCTCACCTAATCCGCTCGGACGCGGATTGCCTGGCTTTGCAGGCATCTCCTGCGCTCGGAATATAGGTAGGGCCCACCGTGATGTTTGTGAGAAATCTACACTGTCCAACCGTTTTGTGAGATCATTTTAGGCATTGATACCAAAAATGAACTGGATCAAAGACTCAAGTGGGCCGAAAACGTGACGATCGAACTTCCACAGTTGAAATATTCATGGGGCCACAGAAGTTTTGAATCCGAATAATATTTGTGTTTTCAGTTCATCTCAGTAGGAATGACATTATGAACGGTATGGATGGCATATAAATATCACTGTGGATCCCATAGAGGTTTCAACGGTAGGAATTTCCCAACCCACCTTTTGCTTTAGTGCGGCCCACTTGAGTCTTGGATCCAGTTCATTTTTGGTCTCAATGCCTAAAATGATCTCACAAAACAGTTGGACGGCGTACATTTCTCACAAACATCATGGTGGGCCCTACCTATATTCCGAGTGCCGGAGATGCCCGCGAAAGGCCTTTTCGCAGGCAATCCGCGTCCAATCCGCTCCAGGATATGTTAGGTATGTATGCAGGACCTTCTACGTGTTTACGTGGCAAAGTTGTATGGACCTGCCATGTTGTATATGTTGCATCCGCACCGTCCATACCTTTCTTCAGGTCATTTTAGGCCATGAGACAAAAGATGAGGCAGACCCAAAACTCAGGTGGACCACACCATAGAAAACAATGGAGATTGAACATCTACTTTTTGGGGCACGGAAGTTTTGTAACAAGCTGATATTTATTTTTCCCCCTTCATCCAGGTCTGTGTGACCTCATGAACAGATTTGATGGCAAATAAACAGCATAGGAAGGCTTCAACAGTGGGTGTTATTATCCTCACCGATATATTGGCGTGGTCTACTTCAGCTTTGGGTCAGCTTCATTTTTTGGCTCATCGCCTAATATGATCTCTTAAAATGGATGAAAGGTGGGGATATAACACACATATCATAATAGGGCAAAGAACTTTGTCACGTCAATTGTGTCAGTAAAAACCTCCAGCAGCGTTATAAAAAGGAAGACAGAGTTGTCATTTTGAAAAATATTTTACTTTAGAATCACTTGCCGCTTTCAGCGTTAAGTATTAAGCCAGCGTAGGGTAGCTTAAAAAATATTCAAAATTTTCAACGGAAATACCTATTAAGCACTTAACATTTTAGAATTACCAAACAATATAAATAAGGAGAATCACTGAAAATGGCCTCTTTCAGTGGTAAGTCCGAAAAATAAGTTTTACCAAACAGGCCCTAAGTTAGGATACAGGTGCACCATATTCTAACCCAAATGCGACATATTGATAGCCCTTACTGCACATACAAACATGGAACATGCCTTGACCTGACCATTCATCAGGCCAGCGCCACTTTGCACCCCTAGCCCAAAACAATGCCTGTTAGTACATGGGGTCGACCACTCATGTATGCACAGGATAGTTAAATAAATGGATCAATAATAATAATAAAAAAAGGATCAACAATCTGTACCAATTTTGGGTAGTGCCCACCTGAGTTTTTGGCTGGGGGCTGAATGGTGGGACCCTACTGATGAGTGGCCGAAATCTCTCATGTTCAACCCGACTCATTAGGTGGGGGCTTACAGTGAACATGTCCTCGGCAAGTTCAAAAAACTCTCCCTCAGTTGGGATTATATGAGTTGGGGGGATATGACGGTTGTCCTTTCCTGGCTGCCAATTTCTTTCATGTAAGACCTGAATCCCTTGAACAAATCGCCCGGCTTCTACCTTTTGATGGTACTTTTTTGGCAATGTTTAAAGCGTTTGTAATGTTATGGGAAATGAGGAAACTTGAGGAAAATGATAGAATTTATTTGTGATACTTCGGAGATGTGAGGAATAAAAATTAAAATAAAAAATAATAATAATAAAAACACACACATGAGTGAACATAAAACAAAAAAGAAAAGAAGAAGAAGGCCTAATGGTCTGCCATCATTAGGGCCCGTTTGGATTGTACGTTACTTAGATAAGCTACTTATGGCTCTTAGTTTGGTAAATAACATACTTGTTATTCAAAACATAGAAAACTATGTTTGGCTTCCAACATCATAAGTAATAATGCCTCAAGTTTATTTGGTCACCCTCACATCCACTATCCATCATGTGGGGCCAAACTTTGATGTGGATCCTTCATTGTGTGGCCCCTACTAATGTGGGCCATCCATAATGTGGGGCCTACCTTGGATGTGGGCCTCTACTTATTTGGCAGTATCTAACAAAACTGGAAAAAACAGCTAGACGTAATAGATTTGTATGGACATCTCTGTGGACTCCAGAAACGTTCCACTGATGAACGTTGTTGTTTCCATTGTTAAATGGTGGGGCCACAGAGCTTGGAGCAAGCTGATATTTGTGTTTTCCATATCAACCAGATCTCACGTGACTTGGTACGTAGGTTTGATGACAAAGAAATTCAAATCCATCATGTGGGCCCCACCTCTGATGTGGGCTTGTCTATCATGCAGGGCCTGCCTTGGATATGGTGACCTGGTAAACAGGTTTGATGGCAAAGAAAATCATGTCTATCATGTGGGCCCCACGTTTGATGTGGGCCGTCCATCATGCGGGGCCTGCCTTGTATATGGGCCACTCATCACAAGGACTAACCTTTGATGTGGACTGTCCATCATGTGAGGCCCACCTTGATGTGGATCATCCATCTTGTTGAGCCTGTTTGGATGCACCTGCACCGTCCATTCATTTCCCCACATTTGTGGACCCCACTTCTTCAAGCAGTGAAGATAATGTCTTCTACCGTTGAAACCTTATAAGAGTCTATCTTGATGTATGCATTGAATACACACTGTCTATCTTTTTGCCAGATTATTTTCGTAAATATGGGGCCACTAGGGAGTGGGTCCCACCATAAGAAACAATGATTGATCGTTGACTATTAAAAACTTCTTAGAACTTGCTATGATAGTGGGTTATGGATCCACTCCGTTTGTGTGGTTTGGAACAAGCTTCCATGCCAATGAGAGGGGTTTCGCAAGATGCCCTCAACTATTCAATTGGTGGAAAAGAAAAAAAAGTAAAAAATAAAAACTGAAATACTTATCAAGTTTTTAGCCGATCAGGAATTGGTAACTAACTGTTAACCAAACTACTTATTTAGAATAATTAACTAAATTGCTATTGTCAGTAGAGTAGAATAAGTAACTTTTTGGTTTATATCTAAACAGGCCCTTAGGGGACAAAATTGTGTTTTCAGCATTTAAGTGATCCAATTATATCTAAAATGAGTTCATGTCGTTCAAATATCATACAATAAGCAATAAAAATCAATAGAAAGATTATAAAAAGAAGAAGAAAAAAAAAAAACTATAGGAACAAATGGTCTCAAATCCAGCTGTGGAGATTGTTTGTTACATTATTTAGCTTGGGGCAATCGTTCTAGAGAATTTCTAGGCATGGGTTATTGTCAGGTTATTTTCAAAATTTGAGGTTTTCTTGGGCAGGAAAGTCCTGCTAAAAGTAAAAAATAAAAATATATTTATAATAAATTAACAAATAGTTTTAAAATTTTAAATGTATAATCATTAAAGGATTATTTAAAAAGTTAAATAATTTTCACATTCATATTGGGATACTTTCGGGATAAAATCATGAAAAATTGAAAAAGTGTTGATATTTTGAAAATCTCACAATAAAACGAATTCATTAATTTTTCGTGGGAATTTCAAAAAATTGACAATATTGGTCACACTGGCTTCAAGTACAAACATATTGTTTGCATATGTCGAGAGGATGGTACATTAATGAAAGAGAGGATGGTACATGAATAAAGGAATAGATTAGATAAAAAAAAAAAAAAAAAAAAACCTCCAATGGAATGAAAGTTGAATATTGGATCCTAGGTGGCATGGACACGGGAAATATTGCAGATATCATGAGTGATGCTGCAGCTATAGCGGGAAATATCCCATATATGGTGGGAACTCTTAAAAAAAAAAAAAAAAAAAACCGTACCATTAGGAATCAATTTGGGTCTGGTTTTCAGCTTTATTATCAAATACATGACTTGCAGTTTTATCCTTTGTTTATTTATGTGTATTTTCAGATGCATAGTTTTTGTATATGGGTTTGAATGCAAACTTGGATCCAAACCCTAGTCTAAAAACCCTAATTCATCCTTCAAACTAAGCCTGATAGGACTCAACCAGTACCTCATTATGGCACCCTTATCCAACTTGATTATAGGCATCTTTCCTGATCGATAATGAGGTCTGGTTTTCCAGTAAGCAAGCTAAGGTACACTGGTGCCCAACCAGGCCCTTTACACACAGGGCCTTCTTAACCACACGTGTGGGCCTCACACGATCGCGCATGTGAGCCATGGTCACATGTAGTTGGGCCACAGTTTTCTTTTTGCCTTTTTAATAATAATTAAAGTGAATAACTTAGATACCTCACTAAAGCTTGGCATCTGAAAACTTAAAATTTGGATTCAAGGGAAATCCAATTTTATCTGATGTGTTTGGCGGCAAATTACAGCCAAACAAGATTTCATTTGGAAACCTAAATTGGCTGGAATTGAGATTAGTAGAAACGGTATGGGACTGTTTCTACCGAAGGGAAAAGAGGTGGAAACGAGCGTCATTCAATATCAACGATAATACCCCTAGGATGGTGCCCATGCATGCGTTGTACATCTATCATTTATGTGTTTTAAATCCATGCGGTCCATCCATTTCGAGAGCTCAATTAAGGGTTTTAGACAAAAAAAATGAGGCAAATTTAAATCTCAATTGGACCACACCACAGGAAAATAATGTTGATTGAACATCCACCTATTAAAAACTTCCTAGGGCTCACTATAACGTTTATTTGCCATCTAACCCGGCCATCTATCTTGTGGGACTACTATAGGCCAAGGGTCAAGTTGTCAGGCGGGTCCGAAGCCCAAGTGGGCCATGCCGCAAGCAATGGTTGGATTACACAGTTTTCAACCAAACAACAAGTTTAAGTTGGAATCTAGATTTACAATTCAGTTTCTGCAATTTTGGATTCCAACACTAGAATTTGAATTTTCTCTAGAATCTAGATTCTACAACCAAACAAGCCCTAATCTTATCCCCAACGTATCAAATCCCTTTTCCTTTTATTTCCTCAATGCCTCCCAAAATCTATAAAAACAAGAAAAAAAACCCCTAACAGTATTCGCACTTAGATCTCCTTGACACCCTGTATGTTATCACCGTTCGATAAAGTTGATTTATGATCCAAGTTCAATTCACGGTTAGATCTCCCCCAGATGCCGTGCATTTTCACCCCTTGGAAAGGTGAGCAGACGATCGAAGCTTGAACAACGGTTAGATTTTCCCTGAGACTCCAGATTGTGTGCTTTCACCATTGCAAAGACGGATCAGCAATTTAGGATCGATCTACGGTCAGATCTGCCCCTAAATCTCGGCTCTATCTATTTTTTCGTTCTAAAGTGTGAGCTGGTGATCCATGTAAAATCAATGCTCTGCGCTTGGATATATATATATATATATATATATATATATATATATATATATATATATATATATATATATGGTGGCTTGGTGATCCTCATCTTATTCTTGATTAACGGCCAGATCTGAATAAATTCTTACATATGCATTTACGCTATCTTCAGGACTGATTGACAACCAATGAGTGATCAAATTTGTGGCCATGTGACTATTTGTGTTTTTTGGATAGCTAAGAAAACGATTGAATTCCCAAGCAATCATTATATATTTTTTATTATTTGGATTCTTAGCAAAAAAAAAATTAGGTGACCATTATAAGATGAACATGAGATTTCCACTTACTACCCAAAAAAGAACTCAAAGTTGAAATTGAAATTGATATTTCAATATTTCTTAGAAATCAGCATTGGGCAGTTATTGTTTTTCCTTTCATTTGTCTTGGATTCCACATCTCCAAAAATGCTATCATGGCTCTCTATCTGGCCTTTTCTTCTTTTATTATAACACATTTTCTTAGTATTTCGCCCCTATTCATTAAACCATATGAAAGGCTTTCTCTTACTCCTAGGTGTGTCAGAAAGTGCTTAGAATCTTCCCCTATATACTAGAAGAAATCCACAATTATGTCAAGAAATAGGAAATCATGCGCAATATATTATTGCTTCCTAAAAGTAAAAGTTATCTAGACTTACATTATTGTTGCACAGAAAATTTTGAAATGGACGGTACACACAATTTGAGCCATGATACCCTACCGGAAGTAAGGTGGTGTGGCTCTAGTGCTCAATTTGATTTGTGGGTGAGTAGCTCCTCTCGGGACCTCACCTCCCATAGTCACCCCACCCCAACAAACGTTGTACCTTTCTTCGACCAAAAGGGATGACTTTTTTAGAAGCACAACCCAACCAACCCAATTCTCAATCCACAATAAAGCCCATGGCCCAATCGGGCTGGGACAATTTGTATGTAAATTTGCAGTGCAAACTTTTGCTCCGGCGGCTCATGTCGTCTCCGGCACCATTTATAATGGATAGTGGCACATCATAGAATTGCAACAGGCATCAGTGGCAACAAAACCACCTAGCCAGGCTCATTTAACAAGTCCATATAGTAAACAGGGCCTCCAACATCGCTGTCCAAAAGTGTAAAAATTGTGTATAGGCGGCAATCCAATTGCCTTGCCACCCAAATCTTTGCAAATTTGGATAGATATCAGAATCTCTCCTAAAATTGTCCCAACAGTGGTCAAGTAAAACCAACACTTGAGTGGTAATCCGATTGCCGCTCCACGGTAAAACAACAATTTTATCTCCCCAAATGGAGAAATTACTCATTGTATAACTTATTAAAGTAAATCCATGATGTCATGTATCCTTCAACTGTTCAGATCATGCCACATGGTATGTTTTCTCTCTAAATTGCTACGATTTATAAGATTACCGTCCCATCCTCTATAAATAGAGGCCTACCCCTCATTTCTAAAAGAACAATTGGCACACTTAGCTCTAAGGAGAGAAGTCTATTAAAATCTAGAGTGTTATAGATAAATTTAGCCTTCGAAGAAATGCGAGTAGCCCGGCTCGTGCTCGTTGAGGGGTCGCATCCCAAAATGCGAGCAGCTCGGCTCGTGCTCGTCGAAAGGGGTCGCATCCCAAAATGCGAGCAGCTCGGCTCGTGCTCGTCGAAAGGGGTCGCATCCCAAAATGCGAGCAGCTCGACTCCTGCTCGTCGAAAGGGGTCGTATCCCAAAATGCGAGCACTCCTGATATGAGTGGCCCTCTCGTATGAGTAGCTCCCGACACATGAATGATCCTGGTATCTGGTCTCTAGCAAGGACGTCTCTCATCTCATAGTATCAGTAGCCTGTATAGGCCGGTTTTGGCTTATGTCTATTCACAGTTTCGAACATATCCATCAAGAGACGTAATCAGCTAGACGTCTGGAAAGCTTAGGTTATCCCTGTACCTAAGGATTAACAAGATAAGCATCTTATCCTTTAAAATCAGCAGTAATTCTAACAGATCGCGTAATAGATTGGATCGCTCAGATTTTTATAAATAGGTGACTCTACAGATGATAAAAGTATTCAATCCTTAAGCCCCATCTTCTTTTTTCTCTCCTTATAGCCCTACCCTATCTAATTTAAGCATTGGAGGGCCAACGGCTGGACGCCGGCCACCCGTAGTTTTTCCTTTGTCTCTTTTCAGGTCAGGAGAAAATCGCTAGCAAGGAAGGTGAATGTCTGGAGGAACCTGTTACAAAATATGACGTAAATAGATTGGCGCCGTCTGTGGGAACGCAATTTGATCACCAAATTTAGCCGCTCCCACCATCGAACACTATGCCTCCGAAAAAGATAGTTCATCCTTCCACTTCAAGGCAGACATTACCTCAGCCTGACGTTACAGAACTGGTGCCTATCCCTCAAGCCACTTCGACGGGCATCCCTCAAGGAGATCCTAGCGTGCCATCACAAAACCCGTTATTTGAGACTTCCAGAAGTCAAGAATATGTCATGCGTTTCCTCGGAAACACACTCCTAACTCTCAACGCTGGATTTCAAGCCTTGTCTAACCGGCTTGATTAGCATTTCCTGGAGCCTCAGAAGTTACCTTCCGAAGGGTTGCCGGCGCAGCCCATACCAATGGCTTTCAGACACCCTGTGAACGAACCACAGGTCCAACCAAATCATCCTCCGTCAAACCGAATGCCAATCGGCAACCAACCCCTTATGCTATCCCCACATTCCATACATTCCAGTGCTTCCTGCCAACAGCAATCTCATGGCTCCACCGTCGAAACGTCAGGTTATACTTTACCATGGGAAGGAGACCTCAAGAGAATCCATGATCGTTTTGATGATATGGAGCAACGATATCAGGTGAATCGACTATCTGCCGTGTTGACATCAATACATCAATCTAAGTCTCCTTTCACCTGTGAGGTCATGGAAGCACATTTACCTAGAAAGTATCGTACGCCCGTCATCACTCCATATACGGGTATTGGCGATCCTCTTGAACATCTGGAAACGTATAGGTCTCTTATGGAGCTGGAGGGACATGGTTCGGAAATCATGTGTAGAGCTTTTTCTCTAACCTTAAAGGAGGCAGCTCGCACGTGGTTTCGTGGTTTAAAACCTCGATCCATCGGGTCCTTTTCATAGCTATCGGAGTTGTTCCTCTCCCAATTCATGGGAAGCATCCGCACCAAAAAATCAGCATCTCACCTAATGGATTTGAAACAGCAGCATGGGGAAACGATAAAGGAGTTTACAGGACGGTTCATTGCTGAAGCCGTCCAAACTGAAGGTTATACCGAAGAAAAAGGCCTCACCGCCCTAATAGCTGGAATCACAAGCGAAAAATTTAGATTCGCTTTAGACAAAAATCCTCTTAAGACTATGACAGAATTCCAAGCTAAAGCTCAGAAGTACATCAACGCAGAAGAAGTTACTCTAGTGCGTCATGGTACATAGGGCAAGAAGCGCAAGCCGGATGAAATCTCTCCTTCGGATAAGAAATATCGGCACGATCGGCGAGATCGCTCTCCCAAGAAAGTCTACTCTGGTAAGTACCATAACTCTACCCCCCTCAACTGGCCTCCGAAAAAGGTGCTAAAGGAGATCAAGCATAAACCATATGTGAAATGGCCCGCAAAGATCAAATCTGATCCTGAGAAAAGAAATAAGAGCAAGTTTTTTTATTTTCACAAAGATCATGGGCACAACACCCAAGACTGCATATCTCTGCGTGATCACATCGAAGCTCTTATTCGAAAAGGTCACCTTCAAGATTATGTTGTCCGACAAGGTCGTTCACCTAAAAGGGGGGAGGCCCCGCCACAGCAGAAGAAATCACCTCATCAATATACTTCACAAGAAAATACTGAACCTACTGGGGAGATTCGGACCATCGTCGGAGGACCGGCTTGTGGAGGAGATTCTCAAGCTTCGAGAAAAGCATATACTCGTAAGGCATCCAAGAAGGCACAGCATATCTACTGGTTGGAAGGAACTCCTGATATATCAAAGTCCAGCCGTCCTTTAATCTCTTTCTCCCTCGAAGATGCAGAAGGGATTCACTTCCCCCACGAAGACTCCATCATAGTCGCGCTAAAGGTATCAAACTATCTGATTCATCGTATTATGGTGGATACAGGTAGCTCTACTGATATTCTTTACCTGGAGGCTTTCGACAAAATGACACTCGCCAAAAGCCTGCTAAAGCCAGTCTCAACTCCCCTCGTCGGCTTCGGGGGCGAAGTGGTGACCCCTGAGGGAAGCATTGACCTTCCAGTTACCTTTGGTGAGAGCCCAGCGAAGACGACTATCTTCATCAATTTCCTCGTGGTAGATCGGAGATCAGTGTATAACGCCATTTTGGGGCGACCATCGCTTAATAAGGTTGGGGCAGCTTTACTTCCCTTGTATTTATGCGTTAAATTTCCTACCCCGAATGGTGTTGGGGTTGTTCGAGGAAATCAGAGAGAAGCCCGGTCTTGTTACGAGATAGCCCTACAACACCGAAAGAAAGCTCAGGCGACACCAGTTATGATAATGGAGTAAGATTCATCAAGTCTTCCGACGGCCACCTCGTTGGATCCAAGGGAGAATGCTCTCCAATCAGGAACTCCCGGGGAAGAAACAGTGTCAATCCGCTTAATCAAAGGCAATTCATCAAAAGTCGTATACATTGGATCCTCTTTAACCAGCGTCCTCCGTGAAGATCTGGTTCGTTTTCTCACCGAATACCAAGATGTGTTCGTTTGGTCTCACAAAGATATGCCAGGCATCGACCCCAGCGTCATCACACATCGTTTGAACATTGATCCGAATTATAAACCTGTCCACCAGCGCCGACGTGCCTTTACTGCAGAAAGGCAAATGGCAATCAAGGCTGAAGTCGAGAAGCTGCTCACGGCCAATTTCATAAAAGAAGTTGACTACCCGGAATGGGTCGCGAACGTAGTTCTCGTTCGAAAAGCTAATGGCAAATGGAGAATGTGCGTCGACTATTCAGATTTAAACAAAGCGTGCCCTAAAGATAGCTTCCCAACTTTGCGAATCGACCAGCTGGGCATGCTTTGCTCAGTTTTATGGATGCCTATTCCGGTTATAACCAGATCATGATGCATCCGCCCGATAGCCAACATACCACCTTCATTACTGACCGAGGCCTATATTGCTACCAGGTAATGCCTTTTGGCCTTAAAAATGCAGGGGCCACCTATCAGCGCCTCATTAATAAAATATTCGTCGCGCAAATCGGCCGGAATATGGAGGTTTATGTCGATGACATGCTCGTGAAAAGCGTTGTAGGAAGTGACCACCTTGCAAATCTTCGAAAAGCCTTTGACTTGATGAGGAAGTATCGGATGAAATTAAATCCAAAAAAATGTGCCTTTGGAGTCTTTGCTGGAAAATTTCTGAGATTTATGGTCGGCCAACAAGGAATCGAGGCGAATCCTGAAAAGATAAAAGCATTGATCGAAATGAAGTCCCCGGCCACTCTCAAGGACGTCTAACGTCTGGCTGGTCGCATTGCATCGTTAAACAGGTTCATCTCGCCGGCCTCCTGACAAGTGCTTACCCTTCTTTAAGCTCCTTCGAGCCACAGCCAAATCTGATTGGGAGTGGACACCACAATGCGAAGAAGCTTTTCAACAATTGAAGCAATATATGAGTGCGCCCCCCGTTTTATCTAAACCTGTGGCACACGAGCAACTCATCCTTTATTTGTCTGTGTCTTCCACAGCCATTAGCGCCGCTTTAATAAGAGAAGATTCCGTGATACAAAGGCCCGTTTATTATATCAGTTGAGCAATGGTGGACGCAGAAACCCGATATTCTGATATGGAGAAGTTGGCCCTTGCTTTAGTCACGGTCGCCTGAAAACTACGACCATACTTCCAGGCCCACGCTATATTAGTGCCAACAAATCATCCGTTACGACAGGTCCTTCAAAAACCCGAGGCTTCAGGAAGATTAACGAAATGGCCGATCGAGATCAGTGAGCACGATATTTCGTTCTGCCCCAGAACCACAATCAAGGGCCAGGCCGTGGCTGACTTCATCGCTGAATTCACATACTCCTCTCCCGATGATAACACCGCGATTAGCGACCAGCCATCCTGGTCACTTTTCGTGGATGGGTCCTCACGGGCCACCGGCAGTGGAGCGAGCCTAATTTTAGTTGCTCCAGACGGGTCGCATTTCCAATATGCTTTACGTTTCGATTCTCGCATCTCGAATAATGAAGCAGAATATGAGGCTCTGATCGTTGGCCTCGAACTAACAAACGTCCTCTCAATTCAGAATCTGCTCATTCACAGTGACTATCAGCTCATAGTCAATCAGGTAATCGGCGAATTCGAAGCAAAAGAAGAAAGGATGGCCTTATACAAATCTCGAGTGCTCATCCTGCTCGCAAAGCTGAAGAATTATGAAATAATCCACATCTCCTCGCGAGAAGAACAAACTCGCTGATCTTTGGCAAAACTTACCTCGGCACCAGAATCTGAGTTATCACATTCAATTCCCATCGAGCAACTTTAGAGCCCGAGAATCGATCATGCAACTCTTGAGCAGGTAATTACGGTACATCTCTCTTCGTGTTGGATGGACCCCATTCTCCTTTACCTCAGGGATGGAGACCTTGCGGCAAACAAAAAATCCGCACGACAAATCCGCCATCGAGCTGCCAGGTATACTTTACAAAATGGAATGTTACTGCGCAAGAGTTTTTCTTTGCCTTATTTAAGGTGTCTTCACCCAGAAGAAGCACGTCGTGTTCTAGATGAAATACACCAGGGGGCATGTGGTAACCACCCAAGGGGACGATCTCTAACATACAAGCCGATGAGGCAAGAATACTATTGGCCCACTATGAAGGCAGATGCAATTGAATTCTCTAAAAATTGTGACAAGTGTCAGCGATATTCTCCTATACCTCATATACCATCCGAGCAAATAACACCAATTGATAGCCCTTGGCCCTTCGCCCAATGGGGGGTCGATATCATCGGGCCCTTGCCTACCGAAAAAGGCCAAAATAGGTTCGCTATCGTGGGGGTCAATTATTTCACCAAATGGGCCGAGGCGGAGCCATTAGCCAGAACTACTGAGAAACAGACCACCAAGTTCGTATAGAGAAATATCATATGCCGTTATGGACTCCCCTATACTATAATCACCGACAATGGAAAGCAATTCGACAATGCTACTTTCGATGAATTTTACAAAAAATGGAAGATACTCAATATCCGTACCTCTCCATATCATCCCCAAGCAAATGGGCAAGTTGAAGCGGTGAATAAAATCATCAAGCACCATTTAAAAACCAAGCTCGGTGAGTGTAAAGGCACATGGCCAGAACTCCTGCCAGAGGTCTTGTGGGCATATAGAACTACGACTCGCACGTTTACAGGCGAAACTCCTTTTTCCTTGGCATTCGGTACCGACGCAGTAGTATCAATTGAAGTTCAAGTACCCTCGTACCGAGTCAAGCAGTATGATCCCACTTGTAATCAGGAAGGCCTTCAACTTCACCTCGATCTCATGGAAGAACGGAGAAATGCCTCCCAGATGCGAGCAGCAGCGTATCAGCAGCGCATTGCTCGTTATCGAAACACTAAAGTTCGGCCTAGAGCTTTCCAGCTCGGTGATTTGGTCCTTAGACAGAACCTCGGAGCTCCTGCTCGTTCGTTGGACCCGAATTGGGAAGGCCTGTATCGAGTCATCAAAATTGTGCGACCCGGTACTTATTATCTTGAAGATATGCAGGGAAGACTCGTACGTCGCCCTTGGCATGTGGAACACTTATTACGGTATTTTCCCTAATTTGATGTAATTCCGGACGACGTTCGAATGAATAAAAATAAAAGTCACTATTTTTTGTCGCTACTCCATTCAACTGGACTCGAATATCCCCGAAGAGAATGCACACATTCTCTTGGCCAATTGCCTACCCTTGGTAGAGTTAAAATCATTCTTGTTGGTTGCGTTTCCATTTTATGGATCAAAAATAGCCCTGAAGAGAACATACGTGTTCCCTTGACCAATCTTCTACCCTTGGTAGAATCAAAATCTCAATCGATAGACCAGTCTATCTCAACGTGGACATGGTCACGCGACCCCCGGATTGAGTCTAATTCATTTTTTTCATGAATTAGTAATACGAACGGTCAACATACGATTGACACAGGGCGAAAAAGCTAGAGAAAGTCATAACATTGAAGAAAAGAGAATTTTCATTATAATTGACTAAAAAGTCAAGTCAGTTACATAGGCAATTTCTTAAAAAAAAAAAAACAAATACACAAAATAGAGGAAGGTGGACAACGACTTTAAGACTGGTCATCCCCATCTTGAGCAGGCTTGTGGCTCTCAGCTTCAGGACCGATCTCGGGAGCAGGCGTAGCATCTGTAGCTCCAGTGACGTCATTCTCAGCAGCAGCTCGCTCTCTAGCCGCAACCTAGAAAGCCACCCTCTCAAACTCCTCAAAGTTGAAAGACGGAGCAATCTGCTGCAAAACTCTGACCGTAAAATCGCGACCAGCGATATATGCTTCATAGCGCTCCTCGTCGTAAAGTTGAGAGGTTCGGAACTCCTGGATTGCACGAGGGCCTTCGTCAGATACCATCTTGACGAGAGCCACTCGCACCTCCTCCCAGTGAATGGAATCATCTTTCAGCTGGTTGAGTGTCTGCTTGGCCTCCTCGAACTTAGCCTGAGAATCCTTGAGCTGCTCTTCGAGGTGGATCTTGTCCTAGCGGAATATCTTCTTCTCTCTCTCGCTTTTGGTATGAAGTTCTTGGAGCTTCGCGAGTTGAAGGTCCATTGACTGAAATCGATCAGTCATGGCTTGAATCTTGACAAGGAGAATTCGCTTTTCCTCATCCAGTTTGGCGATTTGGGCTTCCAGAGCTTTCACCAGACTGGTCCCTTCCTTGGACTTCGGCCTCCATCGTCTTCTTCTTCTTTTCCGCATCTTCAACGGTGCAGCGGGCTGCTTCAATGTCGCGTCTGACACGAAGCGTGAGATCCAGACTCTGATATAAATAAAGAAAGAAGAATTAGAGTGGCCCGCCACACTGGTAACCCAAAGAAAGAATGATAGACGGGAAAATGGTTGTTACTTGAAGCAATCTCATCCCGATATCGGTAGAGAGAGCTTCCGGGCTTGGCTCAGGGAGGCCTCCGAAGGAGTTGGGAGAGATGTTATCGAACATAAACTCGCATATTGGGTGCAAGTGTGATGGGATAACAAAGACTCCCAACCCAGAGGGTTGGGTTACAACCATCTCATTAGAGCCCGCCTCGCGAGCATTCGCAACACCTGAGGCGGGTGTCACTAATTCGCGAGCAACAGTAGGCTCACATATTTTTCCCCTTCGGAGAGAGGCCTCTCCCTCTTTGATCGCCTTTCGGCGAATTATCAACAACTTCGATTACCTGGCTGGCTATGGGTGCCAGCCGGAGGGGTCGCAGTAGTTGGAGGGGTCGCACTAGCCGGAGGGGTCGAGGTCGTGCGAGAGGTCGTAGCGATCCCCCTTGTGCAGCAACACGTGGCTGTGCACCGCGAGCAGACCCTTCTGCTGGGGTAGGCGCTGTTGAAGGACCGCCCGTAGATTTCTTTTGCCTTTTCGAGGCTGTACCCTTCAAACGGGGAAGCACCCCTAGCGCTCCCCTTTTATCTCCAATATTCGTCATCTCTTCCTAGGAAATTAAGCCCGCAGCACAGAGGCAACGTGGCTCTAAAGTGTCGTTAACGTGGCGCGCAGCCACTGAGAGCTTGGAGACTCTTACTAGCTTTTCGTTAAGTCCTCCTCGCAAGTTCTGCTTCACACCTAGTCGGAATGCCTACAAGAAAAATGAGAAGGCACATTAGTCAACGCAGAGCAATGGTTTTGTTTCTTTCAGATAGACAAGCAGAAACTTAACCCACCTTCGCCAAAATAGCGATTAACGTTATGGCCTTTGGGGTCGGAGCCCATTTCGGAATCCCAGTTGCCGGAGACATAAAACCATTTTTTCCTCCATCCCGGGCAATTGGAAGAGGGGTTTCCTAGAATAAAATTATTCCGGTGCCAGAAGCAGAGGTAATACCAACCCTCGTTAGCTGGGGCCCTTTTTAGCTGGAATAACCTCAAAAATTCCTCAGCAGGTTAACTCATCGTTATCCGCTTGCTTTCAGAGGACGAAGGTACTTATAAGCACCCGCCAGCCATTTATGATAAGTTGGCCAGGGGCAATCTTATAAATACGTAGAAAATTTCGGATGAACGGGTGAAGGGGAAGACGCACGCCAACTTTGAAAAAATATTTGTAAAAGGCCACGCAGTCTGGTGGCGGCGCATCGGCTGTCTCCCCTCTCCCAGGTAATTTGAAAGTAACGGAGTCTGGGACCCGATATTTCTCCCGAAGGATAGAAAGCCTTTCTTTCGTCAGTATGGAGGAGTAACCGACGATAGAATACATCCCGGTCGGTACTCTGGCATTGTTGGATTCAGATGAATCGGGGGTTTCATCTCCCAGGGGGACGATCTCTTCATCGGAAACCTCCGCCATTGCAAAAGAAAAAGCAAGATAGAAAAAAGAAGAGAACGGGAAGGAAGACTACCTCTGCGAAGAGGTTTGCACCGAAAATAAAGAAGAAAAGAAAGAAGAACTCTCCTGCAGCTTAAGTTCGAGAATGGAGAAAACCCTGCAGGATTCGATATTTATACGCAATCATTTCGCTTGATTTCGTTGACACGCGGCGGCCTCTCATCCTGCACGATAGACGAACGGGCGCAACATTAATTACGGAGACACGTGGCAGGCGACGCTTCATCTCTTACGGTTGAAAAGCTGCGTAAAGATGGCTATCATAAATGCAGAATTACGTCAGATAACTCATGCGCGATTCTTTCCCAGCGGTCGGCTACATATACAAACAAAACCCTTAGCATAGCTCTTCAAACGCTAAGGGTTTGGGGGGAAGTTGTTATAGATAAATTTAGCCTCCGAGGAAATGCGAGCAGCCCGGCTCGTGCTCGTCGAGGGGTCGCATCCCAAAATACGAGCAGCTCGGCTCGTGCTTGTCGAAAGGGGTCGCATCCCAAAATGCGAGCAGCTCGGCTCGTGCTCATCGAAAGGGGTCGCATCCCAAAATGCGAGCATCTCGGCTCGTGCTCGTCGAAAGGGGTCGTATCCCAAAATGCGAGCACTCCTGATATGAGTGGCCCCCTTGTATGAGTAGCTCCCGACACATGAACGATCCTGGTATCTGGTCTCTAGCAAGGACGTCCCTCGTCTCATAGTATCAGTAGCCTGTATAGGCCGGTTTTGGCTTGTATCTAGTCACAGCTTCGAACATATCCATCAAGAGACGTAATCAGCTAGACGTCTGGAAAGCTTAGGTTATCCCTGTACCTAAGGATTAACAAGATAAGCATCTTATCCCTTAAAATCAGCAGTAATCCTAACAGATCGCGTATAGATTGGATCGCTCAGATTTTTATAAATAGGTGACTCTACAGATGATAAAGGTATTCAATCCTTAAGCCCCATCTTCTTTTTTCTCTCCTTATAGCCCTACCCTATCTAATTTAAGCATCGGAGGGCCAACGGCTGGACACCGGCCACCTGTAGTTTTTCCTTTGTCTCTTTTCAGGTCAGGAGAAAATCGCTAGCAAGGAAGGTGAATGTTTGGAGGACCCTGTTACAAAATATGACGTAAACATAGAACTAGCAATGCACTTGGGTTTTATAACACACAAAGATGAGAGAGAGAGAGAGAGAGAGAGAGAGAGAGAGAGAGAGAGAGAGAGAGAGAGTTAACAATACACTTGTTGCCCTTGAGAAATTTGAGAGTAAGAGTGTGAGAGTGAGAGTGAGCTAAGGCACACCCTCTCTACTCAAACCATCCAATCCCGTCCACACTAGAAACCAGGCCATCTGAACCGTCCAGAGTCAATGGGATAGGGTTAGGATCTGAGATCTATGATCATCTTCTCCTCAGAAGAGTGTCTTGGCTCTCTCTTCCCATTCCCATGTCTCCCTATGCACTGGCAACAATCAAGCTATCCCTTTTTATTCTCCTCTATTTACATTTTACATATCTCCCCTCACATACACCTATTACTAGTAGTGATTTCTTAGTTGTATGCTTTGGACCTTACCGAATTTTCGGATCCTAGTACATTAGAAGCCAAGTTTTTCTTAACCCCCCCCCCTTTTAACTATTCACATATCTGTTTGCCATTTGTTTTCCCAACAGTCATTATTTCCTTGAAGTCACCCTAGGTTGAGATATCGTGATCTCGTTGGTAGTGATTTAAAGGGATAACAACATAGTTGTTGTTAATATGTTATTGCACATCCATATATTGCATTTGCCTTTCTCTTCTTTCGTCTAGTGTCTACTATCTCTTCTAAATATACCCTAAGTTGAGATACTGCGATTTCCTTGCAAGTGATTTTTTAGAGTAGTAGCACACTACTTGGTTTTTGACACTATCATTAATTAGGCTAGTTTATTAGTATAAGGCTTTTCGAAACCTCGAGAATTCCAAAAAATCCTAGATCCTTGAAAGTAGATCAGATCGCGTGCAAACATGTGTGGTTGAGGTGCCTAACCCTTTCCTTATGGTGTGTCCCACCCAAGTTGTGGATCTCACTATTTTTTTACCCCAAGTCCTAGAATCGAGATCATAGCTTGATGGATAGAGTAGATTTTTTTATATAGATAAGGGTGCGAAACAATGAGAAGAAGATCACTGTCTTCCTTAAGTAGGTAAAACCTTGAATTCACAAGGGTGGTTCTTAAATCCACAAGATAAAAAGAAAAAAAAAATCAAAATTGTATTGATATATGATGCTAAGACTTCCCAATTACATTACTTATAAAGATAAAACAAAAACCTAATTCGAAAGTTATCTAAAATAGTAAAACTCTTCCAAGGTCTAATTTTTCAAAAATAAAAATTCTAGATAAACCTTATCGGAGGATTCCTAGCATGATTTCAAGCAATTTCTAAAAAGATAGATCAACCTAAAACTCTAAAAATAAGGAGGTATGACAAAAGTAAAAATTACTAAAAATAGTAAAATTTTCTAAAATCACAATTTTGCACTGGAAACGTGTGTTTTCCTTTGAAATAGAGGTGGGTGACTTGCAATGTAGGTGGTTGACCTCAAAACCATTGTTACATAAAGATTGATAGTTTTTTGTGATTTGTCAAGATGTGTGGATCAAAAGTTATGAACAACAATTTTTGTGATTTATAGTCCACACTTTGAACAACAATTTGTCCATATTTGAAATAAATTTTTTCAAATTGGACATGCTTGGGGCCCCAATTACGTCAAGCCATATGTAGGATTGGGCTCGGATTTGATAGACTACTTCAACTTTTGGGCTTCTTTTGGTCTAGCCATGCAAAGAATGCATCTATGACACATTCTACATCAGGCCCCTCCACTTCAAAAGAAGTCGACCTCAAGTTATTCAACAAACTTGGCCCATGATACTCATAAAGGTCTGCTACATTGAAAGTCTGTGAGTTCTCCATGCCTTCGAGAAGATCAACAACATAATAGTTGCCATTGATTTTTCTGAGAATCAAAACATGACTAACTTCTTATTCCTCAACTTATTATAAGTCTCGGTCGAAAATCTCTCCTTGCACATGTGAACTAGCACGTTATCAACTACTTCAAAATCTGATGGCGTCGATATTTATCAGCACCTTCCTTATACTTGGAATTAGACTCTTATAATTTCTTGGGTGTCACCATGGCTAGCACAGCACATAGACTCATGCTCTCCCTCAACATACCCTTATAGATCAATTCCCTCACTTGTCCATATAAGATATCACATTCTTTCAGACTCATCTGATAATGTGGGCGACTAGATAGACTTGACCCTGTGATAAGATTAATGTGGTGATGGATAAAACGCATGTGGGTAACTCGTCAGGAAGTCCATCGGCCATATTACCCTCAAACTCCTACAACATTGGTTTCTACTTCTCTAGAATGTTCTTGGGTTCTACCTCTTCTCCCTTTATAACTAATGCATTGATTTTCCGTAACTCCTCAGATTATTTGATGAAATTTTGTATGATTGACCGTCCCTCTACTTTAAAAGTCTTTGGTTGGTTCTTTGTTCTCATAAGGGTGAGGATAATCTTTTTACCATATTTAACAAAAATAAATATATTATCCCTGCCTCTATGTGTAACATCAACATCGTACTATCATGGTCGCCAAATAGCATGTGACAAGCCTCCATATCAACCACATCACATATTACTACATCCTTATAATATTTACCAATGGAGAAAGGAATACGACATCATTCAATTACCTTTGTTTCGCTAACTTTCTTGATTCATCCAATCGTGTAAAGAGAGGGGTGCTTTTGTCTTCAGTTGCAGCTTTCCACCATAGTCCTTGACATGATATTCTCATTGCTCTTGCCTTTTATGATTAGATCATAGATCTTTTCGTTAATGGTGCACTTCGTTCGAAAGATGTTGTGCCATTACGGATCTATCTTCTCCTTCTACATGTAAAACAACTTCCTCACGATTAGAGTAGTGGCCCGCAATTCACCATTATTGGGTGATGGCTTGTGATTTATCAACGGTGTTGCACCATGAACATATTGACTGCGAGCTCCATCGCTGATCTCATGTTGCTCATCATTACAAACACGGGTCTGTCTTAAAGCTGTCGTCAAACAGTTGATCACTGCTTGCAGCCATTGCATGGCGATTCTTATGCTAAAAAGTTTAAAGGTCACTGTCGCTAGTCATACAATTGTTCCTCAAAGTAGTCTATTAGGTTATTGCTCGAACCATTGTTAGATGCTGTTGAATTAAGGAAAAGCCTCGCTTTGATACCAACTGACTAAGAAAGGGTGTGAAACAATGAGAAGAAGATCATCATATTCTTCAAGTAAGCAAATGTTGAGCTCTAAATTGTGCATATTAAACCTCGATTTCATAACATATTTACATGGGTTATGCTAACAAATAGACTGATTTATATACGTTTCCATGTTTGTAGGTAAAAGAGAGAGATCTTGAGGAATTCATGTTAAAAAGGACACTCTAGGATGCTGAGAAGACAAGCCTTAGACAAGCCAAGGAGTGGAAGAATCAAGTCACCGAAGACCGAAACTGAAAATTAAAGTGTTGAAGAAATAGTGAATTTCGGCCTGTCAACTGCCTAATCGATCAGTCGACACCCACCTTCGGCCGGTCGATGGCAAAGGCCGATGGGTTGAAAAACTTGCCAAAAAATTAGATTGTGGGGCTTTTATTGCTGGACACTTTTAGTGGATTTCAAACGACCAATGGGATTGGACAACCGACCGAATTTCCTCGAAAACCCATAGTTTGGAAGCTAGGCTTGCTGGACAAAAATTGACGATTTCGGTCGGCCAACGGATTGTGTCGACCGGCCGATCTAGTATAAATATTTTGAAAAAAAAAACGGTTGTTGTCTGTTACTTAATGGAAATCGACTGGTTGACGCCCATCATTGACTCACCGACAGACGTAGTCGGTGTGAAGTATCTTACACAACTTAAAGGCAGTGCTCAATGTTTCCTATATAAAGAAGTGTACTTTGCATGTCCAAATTATCCCTGAGGAATCCTAGAATCTAGGAGCAAGAGATTCGAAGTGGAACTTCTACATCGAATTTTTTAGGTTTTCTGAGTTTTAGTTTTTAGTTTTTCTGTTTTTTTTTTATAGAGATTTTAGTTCAATTATGTCTTTGATTTGCTAAACCTCTTAGCTGGGGCTAAGAGGTGAAACTTGTAGTCTTTTGTGATGATTGTTGAGCTCTTAATTGTGCATATTCTAACCCCAATTCATCACTCATTATGCATGCGTTTCATGATTTAAAGACTAATCTAATGCATGGATTTGTGATTGTAGAAATGAGAAGGAGACTTCACCAATTCATGGTTAAAAGAGTCACTTTATATGCATTGAAGATCAATAGAACAAGTGCCAAAAGGTGGAAGAAAGAAGCAAGAAAGAAAGAGAAGAGAAAGAAGAAAAATTGAAATTTTGTTCTTAGACCTATCTGCAGACCGGTCGCCAGACAGGTCGACAGACAGGTCTTAAGTGTATTTTTTGGACTGTTTTTTTCTCCTCTTAGATCGGTCGCTAAACCGGTCGCCAGACCGGTCACCAGACAGGTCGAGAGTAGTTCAGAAACACAAAAACTCTCTGGACAGATTATGCAGTTTTGAGACCGGTCGTGCAACCGGTCGTCCACAGGCTCAGATCGGTCGTGCGTAAACAGCAAGGTTTCTATTCTGGGCGTCGAATTTCTCTGCGCAAGTGTGTAAGTTTACGCGCAATCTGGAAGTTTCTTGCGTAATGGACACCTCCAAGCTATAAAAGGACTTCTTCCCTTCATACCAAAGGATGCTAGGACGTGGGGATTGCTTGGGAGACGGATTCTACTTCGAGTTTCTTAGTTTTCTTCCTGTTTTAGTAATTTTTTATGTTTTTAGAGGCTTCTAGTTCAAGGATGTTAGAGATGAACTAAAACCTCTTAGCTAGGGCTAAGAGGTGAAGCTTTTGATTCATTTTTGATGGATTGATGCAACCTAGGTTTCCTTTTTATGATTTAATTGATGAATTTTAGTTAATGTGAGTTTGAATCAAGTACTAGTTGGGTTTTTACTTTGATCTCTTGATGACTCCGGGCTCATGTGATTCTTAGTGATCCTAACTTAGTAATTTAGCTTCTGAACATTGTTTATGTTTGTGTAGTTCATTGATCTATCATCGACTCCGGGCATGGTAGATTCTTTGATTACCTTGTATGCAATGGCCTGATTTTCATGTGGGAACTCATTCAATTAAAGTTCTTATCTTTTGTAGTAATCTGAAATAGTTGTTTATTGATTGATTTTGATTTAATTAGAGTTCTAATCATTAGTTGTAATCAGGTCTAGTGACAGGATTTGATGAAAGTTATGGTTGCGAATCTCAATTAGATTGGAAAGAGACTTGGCCTACACAATTGAGTGTGCCCAAGGCCTGAGCATTGATGTGGGAATTGAATAAATGAATAAGCACTTATTTTGGATAATTGTTGATTGAACCGCTCTATATTCCAATCGGATAGAGATATGAATTCGATGCCGATTGTGTTGTGAGAGACCTAGTTGTGTTGATGCATTGAAACTTATCAAAAGTGGATCCTTGGCGCTCTAGTGCCTTTTTAGATTGAAATTACCTTACACATTCACTGTTTAAACCCAGATTTGCTATTTTTCAGTTTTAGTTCTTAATAGGATCTTAATTACTAGTTGTTTTAGTTAAATTCTGAGAATACCCAGTCATAAATCTCTGTGGGAACGATACTCCGTCTTTCCGAATTATTACTACTTCGCAACCCTACACTTGGGGAGTGAACAATGATTTAATTCATTTGATTCAAGTAGTTTAGGTTTAAATGTTGAATTTTCAAATAATAGTTTAAATAAAGTTGATCGTTTTAGATCATTATAAAGATCTCTTATGAGTAAGGTTATATGGATGCTTATGAGTTTCTGAGATTGATCATGATGGTTTTATGCAATTTGATTGATGGAAACTCTATATTCAACGTGATTTCTGGATACTGTAAATGCTTCAAAGTTCTCTATTAGTTCAAGTTCATTGTTTTGAAGTAGAATTAATCTTCTGAAAGTTTAGATTCTATATTGGTTTGAAAGTTATAATTTAACTGAATTTATCTTCCAATTGATAGGATAAGAATTTGATTCCAATTGAGTTATATACTTAAATTAACGGATTGACATTGTAAACCAATTACGAGTGGATCCTTAGAGCTCTAGTGTTTCTTTTTTTAGAATTTCCCTTAATTTATCGATTGTTTAATGTTCTGAAATTCTTCAACTTCCTTTAAATCTGAATTTAGTTAAGACTAGTTGGTTTAGAATTGTTACCTTCATATAAATCCCTATGGAACGATCTTGGTCTCAACTAAATTATTACTACAGCTCAACTCTGCACTTGGAGTTGCTTAACAAGTTTTTGGTGTCGTTACTATAAGGTTAACGATTCTAAAGTTTAGGTTTAACATAGTTTGGATAGATTCTATCATTTTTTAATTCGATTTTCTCAGATTTTCTAGAATACTAACAGTATTTGATTGTTTATTTTGTAGGATTTCATTAACCTAATTCATCACATCGGTACTATCCTTCTAACTTAGCTCTTTTTATTTCTGAATTTTTCTTTTAGTTTTTATTTCAGATTTTCAAGTTAGGTTTTAGGTTTAATTCTTAGGATTTAGTGTGGTACATGCCCGAGTGGGTACGTGATTACACTTTGTGTCGTTTAAGTGAATGAGGTTTGGTAGAAGGACTCCTAATTCATATACACGAGTTCGAAAATATCTGAATAGTCTTGAGAGTTCTAGAACAATGGCTACAAATCAACCTAATCATAATCCTCTTAATCCAGTACATCAAGAGAAACATAGAGAGAATGAAGTTTGTTAGTGCACTTTTTCGTGGCATACTAGTGCACCTTGTTTGTCAATCACTTAGGTCAGTGAGTCTAGTGTCGGTTGAGCTTAATAAAGATCGAAGACAGAAGACTCAAGTGGCTCTGCTGTATCAAGGAAGAAGAAACAGATAAAAGTGATGCCTTGATGTGCCTTAATCTTGACCAAAACCTAACCCTTTAACCTCTTTGATGACCTTGACTATATTAGGAAACCTTTAGTCATCATAGATTGGCCCTAGGTGTCCCAAAAGATCACCCAAACCTTGCCCATTGTGAGTGGGTTGTGAAATAGCTGGGTCAGCAATCAAATGGGCTGAACCCAGGCCTGTTCGATCGGTCCCGGCCGGTTGGCTGGATTGGACTGACCGGTCAAGACCGGTTGGACGAGCTTTCAGACCTTACAGCAAGTTGTTGTAGTGTGCAAGCATTGGACCGACCTGATCGTGACCGGTTGGACAAACCCCCCTCTAGACAGTAAGTTCACTGTCTCTTTCTGGCCATTGGCCAATCGGTTAGGACCGGTAGGGACAGGTCGGAAGTAGTAATTTTCTGCCTGTTTTTTGTCCATTTGAACACCTTTTATAAAGGGGCTTGGCTCATTTTGAGGGGCAAGGAGAGGGATTTTGAGAGGAGTGAAGCCAGCATTATTGGAGACCATTTAAGGCTCATTCCCAACCTATACAATGCATCTTCCTTGTGCTTTAACATAAGATTGGAACATTCCAAGCTCATGAAAAAGATGACCTTCATCCCCTCTTGATCTCTAGAGTTTGGACTTTCCTTGATAGGCATATCCTTGTCCAAAACTCTAAGATGAGATCTTTGTAGGAGAGAAACTCTAGGCAACCCATTCCCATTAGTTGTAGAGTTCTCAAACCTACCCTGCTATCACCTTGGGCATCTCAAAGGCATCACAAGCAAGGTGATTGATCGAGTGTAGCTGAGGCATTGGCGACGCAATGACAACATGATCGAGGGAGCAAGGGAAGCTAATTGAAGCACGGGAGAGCGGAGATCAAGCAACCCGAACCGGCGCTGAACAAGGGGCTCATCCGACAAGTAAGGTTGTCTTTATTGAGAGTCCATCCACTCAATTCCCTTTGGGAGTAGAGTGAAGAGTTTGTTTGTCAAACTCGAACTAGGGAGGTTGGCCGTTCCTTGGCCTATTTGTCGGCCTAAAGACTAGGGGTTGTTTGGCACTCCTTGGCCTGTTTGCAGGGCTTAAACAAAGTCTCCAAGGGGGAGCCTTCGACACGAGAGTGAACGTGTGTCGGGTTGAGAGTTAGCCTTATGTCCTAAACTCCGTTCGGGTTGAGAGTTAGCCCTTTGTCCAAAACTTTGGTTATGGTTGAGAGTTGAACCGGTAAAACCTCTGTGTAAAGGTTGAGAGGTGAACCTCATTTAAAACCTCTGATAGTAAATGCCGGTGTGCTCAAAGGAGTTGAGTACTTGAACCAGGGAGTGGAGTAGTAGACCTAAAGTTGAACCACTATTCATGCTTGTGTTTGTGATTGAATTGAGCACATTGATATCTTAGCATTGTAAGTTTAATTGTTTAATTATGAATGCTTTATAAGAATGTATGCTAGGCACTAGATAGACACATCCACACACAAGATATACTTTCACTAGTTTTGTAGACTTGAGCTCATTGATTCATTCTCATAAGTCTACATAGGTTGCATAGATTAGGAGCTTGATTAGTAAAATCATTTGATTGTCTATGCATGTTTAGAATATGTTGTTTATTGCTTAACCATATGCTAGTCTTGTGATTGGGCCCACTTACGCTTGGAAGCCGAAGTGTTCTTGCTTACTTAGTGTAATTTGTTAAATTGTGTAAGTAGGCGAAAAGAATTTCAAAAGGTCCTAATCACCCCCCTATAGGACTTAGCCATAATTCTAGTTGCTCTTTAAGCTTCCGCACATACGAAGGTGTTGTGTTAGACTACCGACATAATTTCAAAGTTAACAATGTTCCTCTGGTTAGAACATTACATGATTATTTGTAACCTACAAGACAAACTACACCCTCTTGTATGGTTTTCCCTCACAATACTGGAGACATTGATTTCAAATCAAGTGTAATTCATCTTTTGCCAAAGTTTCATGGGATAGACTCTAAGAGCCCGTATTTGCACTTGAAACAATTTGATGAGGTGGTGGCTACTTTGCAATGCATTAATGTTACAAAGGACATAATTAAACTTAAATTATTCTCATTCTCTTTGAAAGAGAGAGCCAAATCATGGCTTCACTCTTTACGGCCAAGATCCATAGGTGCTCTCCAACCACAAGTGTAGGGCTGCGATGTAGTAATAATTGATCGTGAGATCGAGATCGTCCTCAAGGATTATGTAACTAAACCAATTTTATAAATTCTAACAAAACTAGACTAGAATTCTCAGCAATTTAGAAAAAAATATAAACAAAATTTGAATAAGGAAACCTTAAAATTAAAGAAACTAGAGCGTCAAGGATCCACTTGTAGTAATATTAATGCTAATCCATTCACCAAGTACAATACACAATTAGAATCGAAGTCTTATCTCTATCCAATCAGAAGATATAATATTCAAAAGCGCATAACAGTCCAAACTCAAATATAAAACTTCAACTCCTAGTTCTATTTCAAGTACAAAGAACTTGAACTAATGGCACTTCGAAGCATCAATTGTATCCTTGAATCATGGTAGATCTAGGGTTTCCACAATCCAATTCTTATAATGGCATACTGATCAATCTCGGAAACCCATAAGCATCTCATGTACGTGGCATACAAGATTTCAGAATTATCTAAAACTATCAACTTTATTCAAACTAGAACTTGAAAAATCCAAAATAAAAGCTTAGAGTACTTGCATGAATGAATTAAACATTAAGACTAACTACAAGCTTCACCTCTTAGCCTTAGCTAAGAGGTTCTAGCCAACCAAAGACATGATTGAACTAGAAAATAAAAGAAAAACTAAGAAAAACATGAAAAGTAGAAAAACTAGAAGAACTTGGTGTTGTAGAAGCTCCACTTCAAATTCCTCCACTTCCAGCACGTCTAGGACTCTTATAGGATGATTTTGGAAGAGGGGGGATGTGTCCTTTTATAGCAAAAATTCACCACTGACTTTGAATTTGCATAAGAGTTTCGCACTTGAAAGTCGGTTGTCGACCAGTCTGAGCCCCCTACCGACCGGTCATGGCTCACACAGCAACGAACTTAACAGATTTCTGGGCTTTGGGATCTTCATGGCCACCGGTCGGGCGAATGGTCTTGGGTGCACAAAATTAGTCCAGCAGGCTTTGAACAGAATCACCTCTCTTTGAATTTCAGACCAGTTGGACGATCGGTCGGGCAACCGGTCTTGGGAAGTAAAAAACTATCCAACAAGTTCAACCTTGATTCCTGAATTTCAGACTGGTTGAGCAACTTGTCCTGGGCAGCTGACGACCAATCGTCCAACCGGTCGTGGAAGATAATTTTTTCAGGATTTTTTTCTTCTTTCTTCTCCTTCTTTCCTTACTTCTTTCCTCCATCTTTAGGCTCTTCTCCATTATTCTTTTGAGTGCTTCAAAGTAATCGTTATACCATAGAATTCACGAGGTCTCTCTCTTTCCTACAAACACAAATACACACATAAGTAAGTTCTTTTAACAAATCAATAAGTGTAAATGTGCGATGAATTGTGGTCTAAATATGCACAATTCAACACTTAACACACCCCCAACCGACATTTTCCTAGTCTCGAGCAAAACATGCGCAAGAATGATTCAATTATCCAATCTCAACTCTCTTTTAGAAACTCACTTCTTTAAAATCCAAAACATTTGAAAGTGAAATTCAAAAATACTTGGTGATAAATTCTGAAACCTTAATCTTCAAATGTCATAGTAAATGTTTTCAAATAGAGTCCCTACTAATCAATTGACAAATAGAAACCGTTCGAACAATTGTGGTGTAGTGTGCTTAGTGAATACTTAACAATTGCAGGATTACTCTTCCTTCTATAGATCAATTAAACTATAAATCTCAAAGGTGTATAGATGAACCACAAGCCTATGACAAGAGTTTGCCTTACCGTTTTATCAACGACTTTCACACTACTTCCTATTACCAACTTGGGTGATCAACCCTCTCTTGGTTGGTGATAGGTAGCCCTTTTTGATATTCTATTTTCTAACTAATTTTCAATTATGCTATTTTCTTCTTGATTCTTTTTTTCAAATCATATAGCCGAAGATTTCAAAAGGCTTACTTTTTACTAATCTTTTAACTCTTTTCCTGAACGTGATGGACAAAACTCCCCGGCTTGGTTTCTCAACACTTTCAAAATATTATAATTCAATCAATTGAAATATCCTTTTTAATCCACACAAATGAGAGATGTGGAACGTGCGCTAGATTTCAATATTATTCAAATTTTCTATCATCAAATAACACGGGAACTCATATAGAAAAACTACCAAATCAATAGAATTTTAAGTGTTCAAAATCAAACCACTTCATATCCCATTATCTCAAATCCACATAGCCTTAATTTTTTAGAAATCAAACTTTCCAAAAGAGTTCTAAAGACAAAAAATAATTTTTTTCACAAAATTTGTTCGAAATGTTGCAAATACTGGTAGATTCAGTAGGAATCTCACCCCCAATCGAAAAGCTTACATTGTCCCTAATGTATGAAATCTATGCAATATGAACAACATAAGAGCAATGACAAAATAAAGGAGAGTGAGAAAGAGAGTACGTGAAAAATTCAAAATGGTTCTTTTACATCTTCAAAAACATAACTAAACTATCCTAATCTAATCAAAGCAATAAAAGAAAACAAAAACAATCTAATCCTACCTGTAGAAAGAGAATCTCCTTTATCCAAGGAGATCAACTGTCTTGATACACAGAATCTTCCAAAGGGATAGAATATCCTCCAAAACAAACTTCTTCACAAACAGTTTCAATCGTTGTCCATTAACTTTAAAAAGGTTATCGTTTACAGCATTCTCTATCTCGACAGCCCCATGAGGGAATATTTCTTTAACTATAAAAAGGGCCGATCCATCGAGATCTCAATTTTTCTAAAAAAAGATGAACTCTTGAATTATACAAGTTTACTTTCTGGCTGGGCGCAAAATCTGAAAATATGTTTTTCATGAAAGGCCTTCATCCTACTCTTGTATATCCGGAAACTCTCATATGCATCAGTTCTGGATCTCTTCAAGCTCATTTAATTGAAGTTTTCTTAGCGATCTAGCTTTGTCAATGTTGAAATTCAGTGTCTTTATCACTTAGTAGGCTTCGTGTTCAAATTCCAAGGCCAAGTGGCAAGCTTTCCCATATACAAGTCTATAAGCTGACATTTCAATCAGGGTTTTGTAAGCCATACGATAAGCCCAAAGCGCATCAGTCAATCAAAGAGACCAATCTCTGTGATTCAGATTCACCGTTTTCTTCAGAATGTGCTTGATTTCCTGGTTAAATATCTCAGCTTGCCTACTTGTTTGTGGGTGGTATGGGGTACTCATTTTATGCGAAATGCCATATTTTTTCATTAAGGTTGTGAATGGCCTATTACAAAAGTGGGAACCTCCATCACTTATGATGGCCCTAGGAGTTCCAAATCTAAACAAGATGTTTTCTTTAAGGAACCGTAGAACTGTACAATGATCGTTAATTCTACAAGGGATCACCTCTACCCATTTGGATACATAGTCTACCACAACCAATGTGTAGACATATCCAAAAGATGAGGGAACTGGTCTTATAAAATTGATGCCCCAACAATTAAATACTTCTATGTGGATCGGGTTTAAAGACATCATATTTCTACGGGACAATCCTCCTAGCGTTTTACTTTGTTCAAATGCTTTGCAAAACTCATGCGTGTCTCGAAACATGGTAGGCTAATAAAAAATACACTGCAGAATTTTTGCTATGGTTTTCTTGGCGAAAAAATGACCACCACACGCTTGAGCATGACAAAAGTAGATGACACTTTGTTGCTCGTCATCAGGAACACATCTCTTTATGATTTGGTTTGGACAATATTTAAACAATAAAGGATCATCCCATAAAAATTTGCGCACTTCTCTTAAGAACTTCCTCTTATCTTGTGCAGTCCAATGTGTAAGTATCACACCTGTGGAAAGATAATTAGCTATATCGGCATACTACGGTGGATGCAAGTTCGCAAAAAGTTTCTCATAAAGGAATAGGTCCTTAATAGGTGTCGTATTAATGGAATTGGGTAGGACTAGGTGGGATAGATGATCTGCCGCCATGTTCTCTACTCCCTTCTTGTCTTTGATATCCAAGTCAAATTCTTGAAGGAGTAGGATCTATCTAAGCAAACGAGGCTTAGCATCCATTATAAAAAGAAGGTACTTCAGAGCTGAATGATCCGTATGAACAATTACCTTGGATCCTATTAAGTAGGACCTAAATTTTTCCAAGGCAATCACAACGACTTGGAGCTCTTTCTCCGTAGTCGAATAGTTGACTTGGTCCGGATTCAAAGTTCTACATACATAGTAGATCACGTGGGGCTTCTTATCATTCTTTTGTCCTAACACCACCCCAATAGCATAATTGCTTGCATCGCACATCAACTTAAAAAGGAAGCGACCAATCCGGAGGTTGCATAATAGGTGCGGTTGTCAACATGTCCTTAAGCTTTGAAAAAACTTCTTGACATTTGCTCGACCATTCAAATTGGTTGTCCTTTTGAAGGGGATGACATATGGGATGAGAGATGTGGCTAAAGTCACTTATGAATCGCCTATAAAATCTTGCATGTCCTAGAAAGGATCGCGAATGCTTTTGGGTGGTGGTAGATTGACATAGATTTCAATTTTCGCCCTTCCACCTCGATTCCATTGGACGATATGATATGTTTAATGACTATCTCTTTTTGTACCATAAAATGACAATTCTCCCAATTTAAGACGAGGTGCTTCTCCTCACACCGAGTCAAGACCAACTTAAGTGGTCGAGACACTCATTAAACGTACTACCAAATATAAAGAAATCGTCAATGAAAACCTCATGAAAATGACCCACCATGTTCGAAAATATACTCAACATCATCTTTGAAATGTGGCGGGTGCATTACATAGCTCGAATAGCATCCTTCGGTAAGCAAAGGTACCAAACGGGCATGCAAATGTGGTTTTCTCTTTATCTTCCGGGGCGATCTCTATTTGGTTGTACCCGAAGTATCCATCGAGGAAGCAATAGTAGGAATGATCCGCTAACCTCTCCAAAATTTGATTCGTGAATGGGAGACGGAAGCGGTCTTTCCTAGTGACCATGTTAAGATTTCTATAATTAATACACATACACCAACTGGTTGTAACTCTAGTTGGTATACGCTCATTGTTGGCATTTTCAATGATGGTAATACCGAACTTTTTAGGGGCAACTTGGTTAGACTCACTTGGCTATCCGAGATGAGGTAGATGATACCCACATCTAGTAGCTTAAGCACCTCGATTTTGACAACCTCCATCATATTTAGGTTTAGACGCCTTTAAGGTTATCTAGTCATTTTGACATTATCCTTAAGGTGGATTCGGTGAGTGCAAACTAAAGAGTCAATCTCCTTAAGGTCCGATATAGTCCATTCATGGCTCCTCTATGTTCTTTAAGCATCTCTATCAATTTACGCTCTTAGTCTTTCCCCAAGTGAGAGGTAATTACCACTAGGTATGTCTCTTCTTTACCTAAATAAACATATTTCAGCTCTGATGGTAATGGTTTTAAGTCAAGCTTCGGTGGTTGAATACTAGGCGGTAGAGGCTTTGATGTGGTTGGTTGTAATTTTTCAAAATGAGGCCTCCATGTTGAGCCTCTAATTTATACATATTCTAACCCTTATCATCACACAATATGCATGGTTTACATGTTTAAAGTCTAAACTAATACATGTTTTTGTGTTTACAGGAATGAGAGAAGGATTTCACCAAGATGATGCTTAATGATGCTTTTTAATACACATTGAAGACCAAAGGAAAGAAGAAAAAAGAAGAGGAAAAGAAAAGAAGAAGATTCACCCTGGCCGATTGATCGATTGGCTTGACCAATTGATCGCCAGGGTGATCGATTGATCCACTAGCCTGGCCGATTGATCGGCTACTCTGCAAACATTGCTAGGACTGAAAGATGGACCAGCGATTGATCAGTTTCCCAAACTGATTGATTGCTCAAGAGGCACGATTTCCAGATATGTTACTAGACAAAAAGAGGTCCCACCGATTGATCGCTCAGCCCAAGCGATCAATCGCCCAAGCCATCAGAAATCAAATTTTTACTACTGAAGTCTCTGGACACTTTTTGTCCTATGCGATCCATCGCTCACCACCTGCGATTAATCGTTTAGCACAAATGATCAATCGACCACCCCAGTCGATCAATCACCCGTGCCCCCAAGTCCAGAAACTTCTAAATCCGGTCTAATTTTCATTGTGCAATTGTGTAAGCTTACGCAAATTCTGAAATATTCAGCGATGCTGAGGCTAGAAGGCTATGAAAGGACTCCTCTAATTTGATGTAAGGGCATCGTAGAAGAGATTGGAAGTCATGGAAGGCGAAGGCAAGCTCCGTGGAGCATCTGCAACTCCAATTTTTCTAGTTTACATGTTTTTCTTTAGTTTTTCTTTCAATTCTAGTTGTAGCATAACAATGCTCGGCTAGAACCTCTCAGCTAGGGCTGAGAGGTGAAGCTTGTAGTTAATTTTATGTTTAATTCAATTTGATTCAAGTACCCTTACTTCAAGTTAGATTTTTTGATGTTCTAGTTTGAATAAAGTTGATATTTTTAGAAGTATTATGAGAGTTCATGTGCTTCGGACATGGATTCCTTGCAATTCTCTGAGATTATCATGAATGTTTTGATTAGATTCGAATTGTGGTAACTCTTGAGCAAGCCATAGTCCATAGGCATGGCTGTTACTCCGAAGGCTGGATATTTGAATGTTATGTGTTTGAATAGGACTGGAACTTGAATTCTCGACTTAAGTGGGATTGAATGTATTGCAATGCTTTATCTTCCAACTAAATGAGAGATAGTACTTCGAATCTAGTTGTGTTTTTATGCTTGGATTGAATGGATTAACATGATATTGCTATGAGTGGATCCTTCAAGCCTTAGTTTCCCTTCTCATATCAGTTAGATTTTTCTGTTCAAGTTACTGTTTTGTTTAAGTTCATGTAATTGAAATCCTAAACTGTTTTACTCAAAGTTGCTAGAATACGTTAGAGTTGTTTGCCTAATTCCCTGAGGATCGACCTCGGTCTTATCGAGAATTATTACTACATCGTAGCCTTACACTTGAAGCGAGCGAATAAGTTTTTTGTACCGTTGCCGGGGAAATTAGATAAACAGTTCTAAATTATTTTAGTGGCTGTAGAAGTAGATAGTTTCGATTTTTCTTAGGACTAACAAGTTGTTCTTGTTTTGTAGGAACTCTTCTTTAGTTCAAGCGAATTGGGTACTTTCGTTATAACCTAACATTTTTTCAAATTTTTTGTTTTAGATTTCTGTTTATTTCTAAATTTTTAGGATTTAGTATTAGTTTAGATTTTGTTTGTGTGGTTTATGTCCCGTTGGGAACGTGACCACAACAATCGTCTCCAATCCAAAGGTGGTTTAGTTGGACCACTCTTCGTTCATAGACGAGTCCGAAAATTTGTAGCACATTGTGAAATTTTGGAAAGTATGGATCAAACTCCATTAGGAAATCCTCCCCACCCTACTCCAACTACAAACGCAAATCATGAGTAAGTAGGAGAGAATGAGGTGTACAATGCTCCTCCAATGAGAGCTTTATGGGACTACCTACAACTGGCCCATACAACTACACCCTCTTGTGTGGTCTTACCAACCACCAGGGGGAACAATGATATAAAGTCAGGGGTAATTCAACTTTTGCCCAAGTTCCATGAGCTAGATCCTGATAGCCCATATCTACACTTAAAGGAGTTTGATGAAGTTGTTGCTACCTTGCAATACTATAATGTTTCAGAGGATGTCATCAAACTTAGATTGTTTCCTTTCTCATTGAAAGAAAGACCCAAGAGTTGGCTCCATTCTCTTAGACCGCATTCGATAGGGTCATGGACTGAGATGACTTAGGAATTCTTAAAAAGCTTTTCCCGGCTCATAAAACTAACACCCTTCGAAGATCTATAATGAACTTTATAGGAAAAGAGGGTAAGTCGTTCTTTCAAACTTAGGAACGGTTTAATGAACTCTTACTCACTTGTCCACATCATGGATATGAAAGTTGGTGTATTATCAACTTTTTTTTATGATGGATTAAATTCCAACATGCGCCAATTTGTCGAGATGATGTGCAATGGTGAGTTCATGAGAAAAAATCCAGCTGAGGCATGGAGTTACTTAGACATGTTGGCCGAGAGTGCCCAATCATAGGATACCTCGGACAAATCTAGTAACCTCAAGCCTCCTCATCAAAAAGAAAAAGGAGGGATTTACATCCTTAAGGAGGAAGATGATGTTAATGCAAGGCTAGCCAACCTCACAAGAAAAGTCGAAGTTATGGAACTAAGCAAAAGTGGAGTTTCTAGGTCCACGGAAGCTATTGAGAACATATGTGAAATTTGTGCTACTAATATACACTCTATGCAAGATTGTCCTACAATTCCTGCGTTTTAAGAGTTGTTATAAGAGCAAGCAAACGCCACATATGGTTATTAACGGCCTTTCAACGGTCTGGTAGGTAACACGTACAACTTTACTTGGAAGAACCACCCAAATTTCAGTTGGAAGAATGCTCCCATGTGCAATCCTACTAACTCTAAAGGAGGACCACCCATGCAAAACATGGCCCCACCTCAATTCTCAATGGAGGATACCCTAAAGGTGTTTATGCAAGGGTAAGCGCAAATAAACCAAACGAACCAACAAATGTTCCAAGAGCTTAAAGTCTCGATTGATGAGATTAAGGGATGCTTGAATGCTAAGGGAGGGACATTTCCAGCCCAACCTCAGCCTAATCCAAAGAAAGTACATGAAGTAAGCATCCCTAATCTTCCCAACCAACATATGGAGCAAGCAAAATCTATCACCACTCTTAGAAGTGGTAAACAAATTGATAAATCTATTCCTGTGAAGGCCGACAAGCTTAATGATTCGGCAAATTTTGAGAATGAGGATGGATTAACTCAGCCCCACAAGAAACGAAATGCGTTTACAAGCCTGTAACACCATTCCCTTCGAGATTGGTTGCTCCAAAATCTCTTCCAAACTCTCACGATATTCTAGGGATTTTCAGACAAGTCAAGATCAATATTCCATTGCTTGACGCTATTAAACAAATCATGTCCTATGCCAAGTTTGTAAAGGACTTATGCACAACTAAACGCAAATACAATGTGCAGCAAAAGGCCTTCCTAAATGAGCAAGTGAGTGCCATTCTCACTCAAAAGACCCCCTCGAAATTCAAGGATCCCAGTATTCCCACAATTTCATGCATCATTGGTGACTGCTGGATTGAATATGCATTGCTAGACTTGGGGGCAAGCGTAAATTTAATCCCATACTCGGTCTATGAGCAATTAGGCCTTGGTGAATTAAAACCCATCAAAACCACGTTGCAACTTGCTGATAGATCCATCCGTGTACCGAGAGGGATAGCTGAGGATGTATTGGTCCAAGTCGACTAATTCTACTACACTGTGGATTTCATCGTCTTGGACATGCAACCGGTTATGGATACTAGCACTCAAATACCGGTAATTCTAGCTCACCCATTCCTGGCTACATCAAAAGCAATTATAAATTGCCGGAATGGAGTAGGTACAATTGTCGTTTGGGAACATGACATTGGAGGTGAATGCATTTCACTTAGGTAAAAGGTATAGGGATGTTGATGATGACGAGCTCTTTGAGGTAAACATGCTCAAATCCTTCAAAGAAGAAGAGCTCCTCCAACTTGAACCAGTAGAAAGATTGAAGACATGCTTGGCACATTTCGAGGATTCCAAAGACCCCATCATAAGTGAAATTGTGCAAGCATTGGATATTGAGAAACCGGTAGTTGGTATTAGCCGGTGGAGGCCTCATTTTGAAAGCTTGCCACCAACCACATCAAATCCTCTACCGTCTAACATCAAACCGCCAAAGCTTGACCTTAAACCTTTACCATCTGCGCTAAAATATGTATAATTAGGTTAAGAGGAAACATTCCCAGTTGTCATCGCCTCTCACTTAGGAAAAGACCAAGAGCTCAAGTTGATTGAGCTACTCAAAGAACATAGGGAAGCCATAGGTTGGACAATAGCGGGCCTCAAATGGATAGATTCTTCAGTTTATACTCACCGTATACACCTCGAAGAGAATGTGAAAATGACTAGACAACCTCAAAGAAGGTTAAATCTAAACATGATGGACGTTGTCAAAGTCGAGGTGTTAAAGCTACTAGATGTGGGTATCATCTACCCCATCTCGGATAGCCAATGAGTGAGTCCTACCCAAGTTGTCCCTAAGAAGTCCGGTATTACTATTGTAGAGAATGGCAACAACGAGCTTATACCGACTAGAGTAACCACCAGTTGGCGTATGTGCATAGATTATCAGAAGCTAAATATTGTCACTAGGAAAGACCACTTCCCTCTCCCATTCATGGATTAAATTTTGGAGAGGTTAGCAGGTCACTCCTATTATTGCTTCCTCGATGGCTATTCCAGCTACAACCAAATTGAGACAGCCCCGGAAGACCAAGAGAAGACTACTTTAACATGCCAATTTTGGACCTTTACATACCGAAGGATGCCATAAGGACTATGTAATGCACCCGCCACATTCCAACGATGTATGTTGAGCATTTTCTCAGACATGATGGGTGAACTTCTCGAGGTATTCATGGATGATTTTTCTATTTTTGGTTATACTTTTGATGAGTGCCTTAATCACTTAAAGTTGATCTTGACAAGGTGTGAGGAGAAGAACCTTATGTAAAACTCGGAGAAGTGCCATTTTATGGTATAAAGAGGAATAGTCCTTAGACATATCATCTCCTCCAATCGAATAGAGGTAGACCGGGCTAAAATCGATATCATTTCCAACCTACCACCACCCAAGAGCAGACGCGATGTGCGGTCCTTCCTTAGACACGCCGATTTTTACAGAAGGTTCATAAAGGATTTTAGCCATATCTCTAGGCTCTTATGCAACCTTCTTCAAAAGGATAACCAATTCAAGTGGAGTATTGAATGTCAATCAGCTTTATTCAAAGCTAAATGACATGTTGACAACTGCTCTTATCATGCAACCACCGGATTGGTCCATCCCTTTTGAGTTGATGTGCGATGTAAGAGATTTTGCTATTGGGGCGGCGTTAGGACAAAGGAAGGACAAGAAGCCCCATGTTATCTACTATGCGAGTAGGACTTTGAATCCTGCCCAAGTTAATTACTCGACTACGGAGAAGGAGCTCCTAGCCATTGTTTTTACCTTGGACAAGTTCAAGGTGTACTTGATAGGATCCAAGGTCATAATTTACATGGATCATGCGGTGTTGAAACACCTTCTTTCTAAAAGGATGATAAGCCCCATTTACTAAGATGGATCCTACTCCTTCAAGAATTCGACTTAGAGATTAAAGATAAGAAGGGAGTAGAGAACGTGGTGGCGGATCATTTATCTTGCCTAGTCCTACGCGATTCTACTGACGAGTCACCTATTGAGGACTCATTCCCTGATGAGAAACTCTTTGTTGCCACGCATCCACTATGGTACGCTGATATTGCAAACTATTTTCCACAGGTGCGATGCCAACTCATTGGATTACGCAGGATAAACGAAAATTTCTAAGGGACGTGCGCAGATTTTTCTGGGATGAACCTTTACTGTTTAAATATTGCCCAGATCAGATAATTAGGAGATGTATCCTTGATGATGAATAAAATTTTGTCATCTCCTTTTGTCATAGTCAAGCATGTGGGGGTCATTTTTTCACAAAAAATACCACTGTAAAAATTTTGCAGTGTGATTTTTATTGGCCCACTCTATTTAAGGACACCCACGAGTTTTGCAAAGCATGCGAGCGCTGTCAAAAGCTAGGAGGATTGTCCCATCGAAATATGATGCCTCTTACCCCAATTCAACATCTTGAAGTCTTTGACTATTAGGGCATCGATTTTATGGGACCATTCCCCTCATCTTTTGGACATGCCTATATATTACTCGCTGTAAACTATGTGTCCAAGTGGATAGAGGCTATTCCATATAGAACCAATGATCATCGTACAGTTCTAAAGTTCCTAAAAGAAAACATACTTTTCAGATTTGGAACGCCTCGAGCCATCATAAGTGATGGTAGTTCTCATTTTTGCAATAGGCCCTTTGAAGCCTTAATGAAGAAATATGACATCAGCCATAAAGTGAGTACCCCATACCACCTACATACAAGTGGGCAAGCTGAAATATCTAATCGGGAAATCAAACAGATTTTAGAGAACATGGTGAAGCCGGATCGCAAAGATTGGTCGCTTAGATTAGTCGATGCTCTTTGGGCTCACCGTACAGCTTATAAGACCCCCATTAGAATGTCTCCCTATAGACTTGTCTATGGGAAAGCTTGTCACTTGCTTGTGGAACTTGAACACAAAGCCTACTGGGCAATTCAGGCATTGAACGTCGACATTGACAAGGCTAGCTCGCTTCGCAAACTCTAATTGAATGAGTTTCACGTGATCCGGAACAATGCCTACGAGAACTCGAGAATTTACAAGAGTAGGATGAAGGCCTTTCATGACAAACACATCTTCCGAAAATCTTTCCATGAAGGCCATAAAGTACTCTTGTACAATTATCGACTTCACTTTTTTTTGGGAAAATTGAGATCTCGATGGATTGGCTCATATATTGTTAAAGAAGTTTTTTCTCATGGGGCTGTCGAGATAGAAAATGCGGCGAATGCTAATTGTTTTAAAGTAAACGGACAACGCCTTAAACCATTCGTTGAGAAATTTGATTCAGAGGACATGTCCATCAGTCTGAACGATCCTGTGTATCAGGATGATTGATCTCTTAGTTTGATGGAGATTCTCTTTCTAAAAGGATAGATTAGGTTTAGTTTATTTTCTATTTTAGTTTACTGTGTAGTAGATTTTGATACCGAAGGTAGACTTCCATAATCGGCTCTCTCAGGTACTATTGTTCTCACTCTCTTTTGTTTTACCATTGCTCTCATATTCATGCTCATTGCATATCTTTTTACATTGAGGACAATGCAAGATTTGGTTGGGGGTGAGATGAGATTCCTCATCTAGTAGTTTGTGGACATTTCAAGCAAAGTTGGTAGTGAAATTGCGATTTTACCGCTTGAGGAGAAACTCGGAGATATGCCTAATGTCCTAGAGGGGGTGAATAGGACTTTTTTGAATTTTCAATTACAATTAAAACTAATCAAGTTAATCTTAGCAACCAAGATTATCACAATAACATTCAAGGCAATTATATGAAGAATTTGTAAGCAAGGACTATCATAAGCATTTCATCAAACAGTTAGCATTCATGATTGACTAAGCCATTCAACACATAGCAATCATTCAAAACCACAATGCACAACGATTTATAGTGGTTCGGTTTCCCTACTCCACTCCCGGTTCCCGATCTCAACCTATGAGACCACCGGATTTCACTATAGTCTTGGTTTTAAATCAGGTTAACCATCAACCTTGACATCCTTTGATCTAGGACCGCGTTTACCATCCGCTGATGGCCCAATCCAGGAACTTGACGAGTTTGGATCTCAAACTCTCACCAATCCTAATCTAAGGACGGTCACGTACACTCCCGTCGGAGTTTCCCAATCTAGGGAATAGTGATTCAATAAATGGACTCTAAAAAACTAGACATACCTAGACGATTGAGCCCCGATTTGATGCCTTTGATGAGTAGCTTCAGCTCCACGTGCTTCAGCTTCTCTTTGTGCTCCCAAGATCAGCTACCGATGCAAATGATGAGGTTATGTTGATGTCGGGTAGTTGGGAGAGAGTTGGTCAAGTTCCTCGTGCCTATTCAATGCAATGGTAATGAGGGAACTGCCAAACTCAAGCATTCAATGGCTATAAACGACCTCATAAATATATTCCGAAGGTAGGTCAGCCATGAATGAAGGTCTTGAGTTCATACTTCAAACCGAGCTTTGAATACTCATTGATAAGCCATTAATGGCTAGGTTTGACTGATGAACTCAAGAGGGACAAGAGCAAAGAGGGTAGGAGGATGCGAGTAAAAGCTCTCTCTCTCTTAGCTCTTGAAGGGTGTTGAATGCATACCATGAAAGACCACAAGTCATGGCTATATAGAGCCCCAAATGATGGCCCCAACGGATCTAAAACGGTCACGACCGACCTGTCAGAGAGGGGTCTTAACCGGTCGGACGGACCGGTCGGAATTCAAATCACTAGGCCATATCTGGGTCTGCCCGACCGGTCAAGACCAGTCGGATCCCCTTGCTAGAAGCAATCAAAATACAGGCCGACCGGTCAAGACCGGTCGGCTCACCTTGCTGGAATGAATTCAAAATATAGGCCGACCGGTCAAGACCGGTCGGCTGGGCTTGTTGGATCAATTGGAGAAAACAGGCCAACCGGTCAAGACCGGTTGGCTGAGCTTGCTGGACAACTTACGATCTGATGGCCAACCTGTCAAGACCGGTCGGCTGTCCATTTTCTTTTCTCACAGCAAGTTCTCTGTTTAACTTGAAATGCCTGGCCGACTGGTCAAGACCGGTCGGCTGCCTCAGCTGAAATTCCACAGCAAGGTCCCTGACCTTTCTGATGCTCCTGGCCGACCGATCGGCTGCCCATCTGCATTCTTCACAGCAAGGTGCTGCTAGTGTTGAAGAGCCTGGCCGACCGGTCAAGACCGGTTGGCTTGTCTAGCTGTTTTCATTTCAGAACAACTGCTGGACACATCTTGTAGTTCGGGCCGACCAGTCAAGACCGGTTGGCTGTCTAGATGGTTTTGTCACAGCGAGCTTGCTAGACCAAGTCCTTCAACACAGCAGCGGATCACATTCATAGATGAAGTATGAAGTGATGAGGTGCATGGGGTCCAATGTTTGGACATATCTTCAATTATGATTCGCACCAGCCATGGACCACAAGTCTGATCAACTTGTGCAAGGGTCGAGAGGGAATGGGATAAGATATGTGAGTCATTATGCCATTCTTTGATGTTTTGGATTTCCTATGGTCGATCTATATGCAACTTACCTGAGATCTTATTTCAGCATGAGCTTGAGCAATGGAAGAAGCATAATCTTCAAGTCTTGATCTTCAATTCTTCGACCGGGGCTCACACGACAAGACGCGACCAACCAACACGCCAATTGACAACAAAAGGTGTACTAACAGGTAGAAATTTTTCGATTTTTGAAACATCAAAACTCTTTTGGACAACTTTATTTTTATGTTGAGTTTTCATGAGTATGAAAGGATGAAAAATGAACTGATATGATTTTGATATCTCCAAAGTGACTTAAACATAATCGATTTATATGTGAATTCCCCTATTTATATGATTGATAGAAAATTTGAACACTTTTACACCTAGTTCACATTACACGATTTTCATGATTTGAAGGGATTAGTAGATTTGTGGATTGGTTAGACTGAGATTTGAGGTGTTGAGGAACCAAGTCAGGGGTACTTTGTCCATCTTTGTCCATGGGAAAATAACGAAAGATATGGATTTCTAATAATCCTATCTAATGTATATGAAAAGGAAAGGAGGAAAAAAAATATGGGTATGATTGAAAATATGGTGGAAATTTCTAAAAATGGCTACCTATTACCAATCGGGGGATGGTCTACCAGTAACCAAAGCTGAAAATGGGACGTAGTGTGAAAGCTGTCGGAAGGACGGTAAGACAAATTCCTGTCATAGGCAATGGGTTGATCTGTACACCTCTGGATCTTTGTTTGGCTAAGTCATGAAGAAGGTAATCCTGAAAAGCTATGAGATGTATTTGCACAATGCACACTAGACCTTACATTTTTGGATTTGTCTATTTATCAATAAATCGCTGGGGATTCTATGTAAACACTTATTATGTTTGGAAAGTTTAGAACTTCAATTTCCTATCATTTAGTTTTTCTGAATTTTGCACTCATATGTCTTAGAGTTTATAGAAGCATAGTTTCTAAGAGAGAGTTGAGTTTTTCAGAAAGGTGTATTGTTTCACGCTTGTTTTGCTCGGGACTAGCAAAATGCTGGTTGGGGGTGTGTTGAGCCTCTAATTTATACATATTCTTACCCTTATCATCACACATTATGCATGGTTTACGTGTTTAAAGTCTAAACTAATACATGTTTTTGTGTTTATAGGAATGAGAGAAGGATTTTACCAAGATGATGCTTAATGATGCTTTTTAATACACATTGAAGACCAAAGGAAAGAAGCAAAAAGAAGAGGAAAAGAAAAGAAAAAGATTCACCCTGGCCGATTAATCGGTTGGCCTGACCGATTGATCACCAGGGTGATTAATTAATCCACTAGCCTAGCCGATTGATCGGCCACTTGCAAACATTGCTGGACTGAAAGATGGACCAACAATTGATCGGTTTCCCAAATCGATTGATTGCTTAAGAGGCAGGATTTCTAGATATGTTGCTGGACAAAAAGAGGTCCCACCGATTGATCGTTCAGCCCGGGCGATCAATTGCCCAAGCCATCAGAAATCCGATTTTTACTGTTAAAGTCTCTGGACACATTTTGTCCTGTGTGATCCATCGCCCACCACCTGCAATTAATCGCTTAGCACAAGCGATCAATCGACCACCCCAGTCGATCAATCGCCCATGTACCCAAGTCTAGAAACTTTTAAATCCGGTCCGATTTTCTCTGCGCAATTACGTAAGCTTACGCAAATTCTAGAATATTTTGCGATGCTGAAGCTAGAAGGCTATAAAAGGACTCCTCTAATTCGATATAAGGGCATTCTAGAAGAGATTGGAAGTCATAGAAGGCGAAGGAAAGCTTCGTGGAGCATCTGCAACTCCGATTTTTCTAGTTTATATGTTTTTCTTTAGTTTTTCTTTCAATTCTAGTTATAGTATGACAATGCTCGGCTAGAACCTCTCAGCTAGGGCTGAGAGGTGAAGCTTGTCGTTAATTTCATGTTTAATTCAGTTTGATTCAAGTACCCTTACTTCAAGTTGGATTTTTGAATGTTCTAGTTTGAATAAAGTTGATATTTTTAGAAGTTTTATGAGAGTTCATGTGCTTCGGACATGGATTCCTTACAATTCTCTGAGATTATCATGAATGTTTTGATTATTTTCGAATTGTGGTAACCCTTGAGCAAGCCATAGTTCTTAGGCATGGCTGTTACTCCGAAGGCTATATATTTGAATGTTATGTGTTTGAATAGGATTGGAACTTAAATTCCTGACTTAGGTGGGATTGAATGTGCTGTAATGCTTTATCTTCCAACTAGATGAGAGATAGTACTGCGAATCTAGTTGTGTTTTTATGCTTGGATTGAATGGATTAACATGAGATTGCTATGAATGGATCCTTCAAGCCTTAGTTTCCCTTCTCATATCAGTTAGATTTTTCAGTTTAAGTTACTGTTTTATTTATGTAATTGAAATCCTAAACTATTTTAATCAAAGTTGCTGGAATACGTTAGAGTTGTTTGCCTAATTCCCTGAGGATCGATCTCGGTCTTACTGAGAATTATTACTACATCGCATCCTTGCACTTGAGGCGAGCGAACACTCCACCGGTTAGTGTTAACTACCGACTTCTCTACTTCCAATACTTGCACAATTTCTGAAATAATGAGATCTTTTGAGTTTGAGAAATGTGCCAAGCATGTCTTCAAAGCTTAAGGCATGTCTTATTGAAGGAGCTCCTCTTCTTCCATAAATTCAACCATATTAAGTTCATGGAGTTTATCATCATCATCCCCTTGCCTTTTGCACATATGGAACACGTTCACCTTTAATGTCATGTTCCCAAAAGATAATTTCAGCACTCCATTTTGAAAATTTATGATTGCATTTGATGTAGCTAAGAATGGGCGGCCTAAGATTACCGGTATCTGAGTGCTTGTGTTCATAACTGGTTGTTTGTCCAACACGATAAAGTCTATAGGGTAGTAGAATATGTCGACTTGGACCAAGACATCCTTAACCTTCCCTCTCGGTACACGAATGTATCTATCAACGAGTTGCAACATGGTTTTAGTGGATTTTAATTCACCTAGACCCAGTTGTTCGTACACCGAGTATGGGATCAAATTTACACTTACTCCCAAGTCTAGCAAAGCACACTCAATCCAGTAGTTGCCAATTATGCAAGAAATTGTGGGACTACTAGGATCTTTGTATTTTGGAGGGGTCTTTTGGGTGTGGATGGTACTCACTTGTTCATTTAAGCATGCCTTTTGCTGCTCATTATATTTGTGTTTGGTTGTGCATAGGTCTTTTAGGAACTTGACATATGAGGGAATTTGTTTAATTGCATCAAGCAATGGGATGTTGATCTTAACCTGTTCGAAAACCTCTAGAATATTGTGAGAGTCGACAAGAGGTTTAGGTGCAATCAACCTTGATGAGAATGGTGCAACAGGCTTATATTTGTGTTCTTTCTCTCGTGGGGTTGAGCTAAATCCATTCTCATCCTTAGAATTTATCGGATCATTAGGCTTGTCTACCTTCACTGAAATAGATTTATCAATTTGTTTACCACTTCTAAGGGTGGTAATGGATTTTTCTTGCTCCACATGTTGATTGGAGAGATTAAGAGCGCTTACTTCATAAGTTTGTTTGGGGTTTGGCTGAGGTTGGGCCAAAAAGGTCCCTTCCCTAGCATTCAAGTGTCCTTGATCTTATCAATCAAAACTTTAAATTCCCAGAACATTTGCTGATTGGTTTGATTTATTTGCGTTTGTCCTTGCATGAACGCCTTTAAGGTATCTTCCATACTAATTTGAGGAGGGGCCATGTTTACGATAACGTTTTGTATTTGTGGCCCCCTTTTGAGGATTGGTAGTATTGTCCGAAGGACCATTCCTCCAACTGAAATTCAGGTGGTTCCTCCAATTGGAATTTTACATGTTACCTATTAGCCCATTGAAAGGTCGATGATAACCATATGTGGCATTATCTTGTTCTTATAACACCTCTTAAAATGCAGAAATTGTGGGACAATCCTGTGTAAAGTGTACGTTCGCAGCGCATATACCACATACGTTGTCAATGGTCTCGCTGGATTTCACCGCTTCAACTTTTTTAAGTTCCATGGCTTCAACTTTCCTTGTGAGGCTAGCTATTTTTGCATTCACATCATCATCTTCTCTAAGGATATACATTCCCCCATTCTCCTTAACTTGAGAAGGCTTCAAAATTACAAGACTTGTTTGAGGTATCCCAAGATTGGGCATTCTCGACCAACATGTCAGGATAGCTCCATGCATTGTCAGGGTCCTTACTCATAAACTCGGCATTGCACATCATCTCTACAAAGGGGCTCATGTTGGAACTTAATCCATCATAGAAGAAACTTAGGATTCGCCAAGTTTCATAGTCGTGGTCTGAGCAAGCGAGTAATAAGTCCTTAAATCTCTCCCAGGCTTGGAAGAATGCTTCACCTTCTTTCATAGAAAAATTCATTATAGTTCGTCTAAGGGTGTTGGTTTTGTGAACCGGAAAAAACTTTTTCAAGAATTCCTGGGTTATCTCATTCCATGTGGTAATGGATTTACGCTGTCGGCAGTGAAGCCATGACTTAACTCTTTCTTTTAGGGAAAAAGAAAATAGCTTTAGTTTAATCACATCCTCAGAGATATTATTGTATTGCAATGTAATTATGACCTCCTCGAATTCTTTTAAGTGTATGAGCTCTCAGAGTCTAGCTTATGGAACTTAGGTAAAAGATGGATTACACCTAGTTTGAAATCAATGTTTCCAGAATTGTTGGGAAAACCCATATAAGAGGGTGTAGTGGCTCTTGTTGGTTGTAGGTAATCCCGTAACGTCCTCACTAGAGGAGCATTCTGAACTTCATTATCTCCTACTTCCTCTTGAGTTGGATTTGGTTAGGAGTAAGAGTGGGAGGATTACTTATAGGTGTTTGTAGATTAGTAGCCATGCCTCCCGAACTCTTAACAACTTTTATATATTTTCTAACACGTTTGTCCTTTAACTAGACCTCATTCGCTTTGGAGACGCTTTATGTCATCATGTTCCTAATGAGACATAAACCACACAAGTTCTCAAAACTGAAAAGAAAAATCTGAGAAACTAAAATTAAAGAGACTGAGTTAGAAGGATGTTACCAATGTTGCTAAGAAAGGTTAATAGAAATCCTATAAAACAAAAGAAAATAAACAATGTTAGTTATAGAAAAATCAGGAAACCTAATTTTAGAAAATTGAAAATACTAATCTAAACTATGTCAGAAACTAATTTAGAACCGTTTAGCCTATAAAAATCTCTGGCAATGACACTAAAAACTTGTTCGCCAACCCCAAGTATAGGGCTGCGATGTAGTAATAATCGATCGTGAGATCGAGATCGTCCTCAGGGATTATGTAACTAACCCAATTCTATAAATTCTAACAAAACTAGAGTAAAATTCTCAGCAATTTAGAAAAAAGCATAAACAGAATTTGGATAAGGAAACCTTAGAATTAAAGCAACTAGAGTGCCAAGGATCCACTTGTAGTAATCTTAATGTTAATCCATTCACCAAGCAGAATACACAATTGAAATCGAAGTCCTATCTTTATCCTATTGGAAGATTTAACATTCAAAGGCACATAATAGTCCAAACTCAAATATGAAACTTCAACTTCTAGTTCTACTTCAAGTATAGAGAACCTGAATTAATGACACTTCAAAGCATCAACTGTATCCTTAAATCACGATAGATCTAGGGTTTTCACAATCCAATTCTCATAATAACATACTGATCAATCTTAGAAACCCATAAGCATCTCATGTGCATGGCACACAAGATCTCAGAATTATCTAAAACTATCAACTTTATTCAAACTAGAACTTAAGAAATCCAAAACAAAAGCTCGGAGTACTTGCATGAACGAATTAAACATTAAGACTAAACTACAAGCGGGTTCGAGTCCTTGCCTCATTGGTAGACTATCCGAGTTTCAATAAGAGGTCTTGGGTTCGAAACCCGTAGGTGGTGAAAATCCAGTTAGGGAGTGAGTGTGAGGTTGTGTGGGGTGCGTGTATTAAAAAAATAAAAGACTAACTACAAGCTTCACCTCTTATTCATATCTAGGAGGTTCTAGCTAACCAAAACATGATTGAACTAGAAAATAAAAGAAAAACTAAGAAAACATGAAAAACTAGTAAAACTAGAATAACTAGGAGTTGTAGAAGCTCCACTTCAAATTCTTCTACCTCTAGCACTTTTAGGACTCTTCTAGGATGATTTTGGAAGAGGGTGGAGGTGTCCTTTTATAGCAAAAATTCGCCACCAATTTTGAATTTTCTTAAGAGTTTCGCACTTGAAAGTCGGTCATCGACTGGTCTGAGCCCCCTGCCGATCGGTCATGGCTCACACAACAACGAACTTAATAGATTTCTGGTCTTTGGGATGTTCATGGCCGACTGGTTGTGGGTGCACAAAATTAATCCAATAGGCTCTGGACAAAATCGCCTCTCTCTGAATTTAACATCAGTCGGACGATCGGACGGTTGGTCTTAGCTTCTCAACGATCGGTCAGACGGTTGGTCTTAGCTTCTCAAAGATCGGTCGTTCGACCAATCTTTGGAAGTAAAAAACTGTCCAGCAAGTTTAACCCTGATTCCTGAATTTCAAACCGGTCAGGCGATCGATCTTGGGCAGCTGATTACAGTAGTCCGACTGGTTGTGGAAGATAATTTTTTCAAGATTTTTTTTCTTCTTTCTTCTCTTTCTTTCCTTGCTTCTTTTCTCCATCTTTAGGCTCTTCTTCCATTATTCTTTTGAGTGCTTCAAAGTAGTCCTTTTATCATAGAATTCATAAGGTCTCTCTCTCTCTCTCTCTCTCTCTCTCTCTCTCTCTCTCTCTCTCTTTCCGACAAACACAAATACACACATAAGTAGGTTCTTTTAACAACTCAATTAGTGTAAATGCGCGATGAATTGGGGTCCAAATATGCACAATTCAGTACTCAACACCTACCACTTGTAGGGGCCCCCACCACTGATGCCTGATTGCCCCTAGACACGCCCAACCTTAGTTGAGAGGTTCCCCGGGTCCACTCCCTGAATGGTTACGATTAATCGTGCCTAATCGGTTAATTTTCACCTTAGTGACGCAAGTACTTAGTCAATTTTAACCTTGAAAACACCCTAATAGCACCTAAATCGACTGACACGTACCAAAATTAAGCATAATCATACAGTTTCCTACCTTAATCTAACATCTCCCCAACCCAAGGAAACTTAAATGAGCATTCACTTAATGTTAATCGTTGCTTTTCATCCCAAAGCAGTGTAATCAAGCATGTGATGACCCAAGTACTTAGCCATTTTTACTTTAAAAACACCTAATTCAACTGACGCCCACCGAAATTAAGCATAATAAGATAGTCGTCTACCTTAATCTAGCGTCTCTCTAACCCAAAGCAACTTAATTGAGCATTCACTTAACACTAATCATCACCTTTTGTCATAAAGTAGTGTAATAAAGCATTTCACACCTCGAAGGCATCGAATTGCATTGACGCCTACTAGAATTAAGCATGGTTGGGCATTCCTTTACCTCAATCCATCACTCTTACATCTCAAAGCAACATTATTGAGCATTAACTTATTCTAATTCGCCATTTTCCACAATAACGCATCTCCAATCGACATTAACTTAGCCAAATTAAGTATATACTTAAAGCAACTCAACATGATTGACTATGCATCTTGCTAGGTCGAATGCTTATTCAGCACGATCTCGCATACTCCAGCATGCATCTGATCAAATACAGAATGTATTCCATTGTATTTATCATGCACTAGAAGCCTTCGCCTTGTATGCAATGTCTTGTACACCCATATGCATGATAAAACCTCATACTTAGCCTTCGTGCGCATTGGTTATCAGCAAGTGTACAAGGATGAGAATACTTTCGAAGATGAGTCGCCAGACTCCAGCATGATTCAATATTTATTCTGTACCCATTACATTCATTGTACAACTATTCTTCAACCCAAATTGAAGGTTTTGACTAACCAAAAGGGGTTATGGTCACCACTAAAAACTGTGATCCTAGAGTTCTTAAATATTACATAACAGTTTGCTATGAGCTGCTATATCAAAACTAGTCGATGTAATACCCATGCAAAATGGGATTCGTTGATTGAGCTGATTAGGTAGTCACTGTGTATCTTCTTGCGGTCACCCGTCCACAGTGACGGTCTCTGTGTTGCACCACTCGACAATCGTAGCACATGTCTTCCTGTGGTCACTGTTGAGCTCTTAATTGAGCATATTCTAACCCCAATTCATCACTCATTATTGATCGCTTCCCCAAGTGTAGGGTTGCGATGTAGTAATAATCTCGGTAAGACCGAGGTCGATCCACAGGGAAGGAAGTAAACAATGCAAATTATCCTAATAACTAGAATCTAAAGAGGTTTGTGAAATTGGTTTTGAACATAAAATAGAAAATCTGATAATGGAAAGATAATTAGAGCATCAAGGATCCACTTATAGCTCTCCTTAGATGCATAATTCGCTATGGTTTCTCACTTTCTCAACTAGAATCGATATTAAGATCTATCTAGTCCGATGATAGAGCTGTTAAACCAAACAATCTGTCATATGTAAGTTCAATGCATAGGATTCACTCAATGTAGGCTGAGCTGAGCATGCTCAATTGCATAGGTCATTCCCCATTCCAAAAGGTTCAGTTCACAATCATAACCATCCTCAAGTCCTGTCACAAGACAAGGCTAGATCATGATTTGAACATGATTCAAATCACATGCACAATCCATACATATTACAGAAATTCAGAAAAGTAGAACTTTGATAGGAAGTCCCCACATGAAGATCATAGTACTAGAGCGCACTCTAATTCCTCGGATCATACAGGTCTAGACTAATGCAAACCAATTAAGAAATTAAGTAATTCTCCCAAACATCCATGAGTCATCATAAGACTAAGAAAAACTACTTAAAACTTGTATAAACTTCAAACCATAGTTCATAATCATGAAAACCAATCTTAAAACCAATAAAACGAATTAAACAATCTAAGAAAACTATAAGGTTCACCTCTTAGCTCTAGCTAAGAGATTAGCTAATGAAAAGTATATTAAAAATAAAACTAGAACTAAGAAAAGGAAGAAAAACTAGCTGGAGGAGGCTAGGAAGCCTCCTATGACTTGAACTCCTTGCTCCCCACATCCTTGGTTGCCCTGGAATAGAAGAGAGCACCCCCTTTTATAGTGCAGCAATAGTACAGCAACATAACAGAATTTGTTTTGCTTGGTACGGCTTAACCAATGGTTGGATTGCCTTCAAAATTGATTTATAGCTTCCTTGTAATGTGATCTTCCTCATAGATAATTTAGATTTCCAAGATTATCCTCTGAATGGGCCCATCAATCAGATCACTGACCGCCTCTCAAAATCGCACACTTCGGGTACCTTCAGAACTAGTCATCTTGCTTTCAACGCTCCGGAGTATACAGATGTCGGATTGATCCCAAATTTTGAAAATTGGTAGAAAACTTCCTCCTCTACATGATAGACGGATTAGATTGTCCAAAACAATCCCAGAATGTAGTCCGAAAATTAGAACAATTAGGGCTTTTATAAACTCTGCGCAGTTGGAGCTTTCTGGATGGTCCATCTTTCTTCAACCGGTACGATCAAATCACACATCCTTTTGATCTGAAACTTTATGGTTATTCATATATGGAGGTGGTCTAAAAGATGGTCCAAGTAGATTCTTCATATCATCAATGATGGGCCACCTGGACCGGCCCAGAGTGGAACAGCGAAATCTGAAACTTTCTGGACAGTTCGTATTGTTTTGGCCACCACGATCAATCCGTAGCTCCGATCGACACGAAACCACTTGGGTTAGTTCGGCGTCGAGCTCCTCTTCGACATGGATGTGTTGGATTTCCAAATATCATTAATATGAGCCCAGAAATATGGTCCAAAAAATCAGAAACGGGAGTGGCCTGCTGTCTGCAATTTGGAAACTGAAATTTGCATGGCCGACCGGTCAAGACCGGTCGGACAAGGCTGGCCTTGCTCCAGCAGCATGTGAAAGGAAGAGTAGTGTTGGCCGACCGGTCAAGACCGGTCGGGGCCTGTTTGGCCACCGGTCTTGACCGGTCGGACCCCATTTTCTGCTTTATTTCTTCTTTCTTTTCTTTCCTTCTTTCTTCCTCATCCTCCTCTCTTTCTTCATCATTCTTTGGTCCATCTTAGGCCTTCATCAAAGGCTCTTAAATGTGCCCTTTTGGTCATCAATTGGGCAAAGCAACTCTCATTCCTACAACCACAAAACATGTATTTGATTAGTCTTTAAATCACGAAAATCTTGCATAATGAGTGATGAATTGGGGTTAGAATATGCACAATTAAGAGCTCAACAATTATGCATGGTTTTCATGATTTAAAGACTAATCTAATGCATGGATTTGTGATTGTAGGAATGAGAGGGAGACTTCACTAATTCATAGATAAAAGAGTCATTTTGTATGCATTGAAGATCAATAGAACAAGTGCCAAAAGGTAGAGGAAAGAAGAAAAAAAAGAAAGAAGAGAAAAAGAGGAAACTGTCCCAAGATTGGTCGCCAGATAGGTCTACACAGCTAGACCGGTCGCTAGACAGGTCGAGATGAGTCTAGAGAAACATAGCTTGCTGGACTTTTTTCATGTTTTATGATCGGTCATCCATGGGCTCAGACCGGTCATCCGACCGGTCGGCAGTGTAACAGGGCTTGTCCGTGAAGCTCTGATTTTCTCTGCGCAATTGTATGATTTCTCGCGCAATCTGGAATCTTCCGCGCCAATCTATAAAAGGACACCTACATCCTCTTCTTAAGCCAGCTAGCAACGTGGGGAGCAAAGGATTCAAGACCTAGGAGGCTTCCTAGCCTCCTACAACTAGTTTACTTCTTCTTCTAGTTCTAGTTGTAGTTTGTTTTTATGCTTTTCATTAGCTAACCTCTTAGCTAGAGCTATGAGGTGAAACTTATAGCTTACTTAGATGTTTTAATTCGTTTTATTGGTTTCAAGTTTGGATTTATTGAAGAACAATGGTTTTTAGAAGTTTGAATAAAGTTCTAAGTAGTTTTTCTTAATCTTATGATGGCTCATGGATGTTTGGAAGGATTCCTTTAGTTCTTAGTTGGTTTGCATGGTTCTAGACCTGTATACTCCGAGGAATCGGATTCAATACGCTCTAAACTTGGATCATCATATGGGAACTTCAAACTAAAGTTCTACCCTTTTGTTCTAAATTCTAAATATTGTGTTGATTGTTCATATGATTTGAATGAAGTTCATATCATAATATAGTCAAATCTTGTGACAGGGTTTAATGGTTATTATGGTTATGATCTTAATCTATTGGAACTAGGATTGATCTATGCAATTGAGTATGCTCAAGTCCTAACTTGAATTGAGGGAATCATGTTAATGAACAACACATGTGTTGGATTTCTTTGATAATATAACCGCTCTATCATCCGGCTAGATAGGATTGTATTTCGATTCTAGTTGAGTAATTGAGAAACCTATGAGAATTATGTATCTAAGGAGAGCTATAAGTGGATCCTTGATGCTCTAGTTATCTTTTTATTATCAGATTTTCCTATTTCAAATTCAAAACCGATTTCACAAACCTTTTAGATTTTAGTTATTAGGATAGTTCCAATTGTTTACTTCCTTCCCTGTGGATCGACCTCGGTCTTACCGAGATTATTACTACATCGCAACCCTACACTTGGGGAAGTGAACAAGTTTTTGGTTAAACGGTTGCCGAGGAAGAGGTTAAACGGTTCTAATTGTTCCAGTAGCTATAGAGTAGTCTTAGTTAGGTAGGATTTTCAGTTTTTCTAGAAGTAGTTTTCTAATTTTTCTTAGATTACTAACAATTTTCTATTTTTGTGTTTTGTAGGAACTTAGTTGCTTACATAGTTCTCACCTTCACGGGTAACATCTCCCCTTCTCCCTTTCTTCTTTTTATTTTTCTTCCTAGATTGAGATTGTTTCAACTTCTTATAATTTCGTTATGAATGATTGGATGGGTGGATTGTCTAAATACCTTTTGGAAGATGAGAGGTCGAACCAAATAAAAAATCATTATGATTGGAACCATTACAAGCATGAATATTTTCCTAAGACTCGATCTACTTCTAATACTCCCCCAAGTAAGACATTGCGAGATTACCAGAATAAGAATAATGTGCATAACTTTTCGCCAGGTAAGACAATGGGAGAGTATCCGAAAGAGATGAAAATGTTCCATCGGTTAGGACAATGTATGATCACTTGTTTGGCTACACATATCAACAACCATCTAATAGCCCAACATATGACATGCATAATCCTAATAAGTGGGAGTATCAAAATTTCAATTTGGGAGACAAGCCAACCATGGATGCCAACAATTATCCTCAAGAGTTTCTTTCTCATGAGCTGCAACCGACACGAACTCTTGAGGATACCCTGCGAGAGTTTATGGAAATAACTGAGCAATGCATACAAAAACTCTCGCCATCTCAAAATCCTGAACTCAACATTGGGAACATTGAATCATTCCCCAACAATGAGGAGGATGAGGCTATCTAAGCCCAACCCGCTTTCGATTTGATGACTAAACTTTTAGGGGATGTAGATCTCAGTGATCCCAACATTACCATCGATTATGGTAACTCACCTATTTCTTTTAGCTATTCCGATTTGAATGATGAAGAGATTTCAAGGACGGTTGACGAACCCGAGGAATCTATAAAATCTGAAAGTGATAGTTTGATTACCTATAATGAAGGTTTGAAGGATGATTGTGAGTCCATGATTTCTTCCTCCAAAGGGCCGACTACTTATGAGTCGTTGGAAGATATTCTTGCTAGAGAGATGGCCGAAGTCGATATTTTTGAGTCCTTCCACCAACAACACATGCCAAATTCTATTGTGGAAGAACTCCCTCGGATTGAAAATTCTGTTTCTTTGGATGACAGGATAGCACAATCTAAAATTTCAAAAGATCAACCAATGCTAGATGATGTGCTTACCACTGAATCTGAAAAATTTTCTTTAGAAGACCTCCCATCTATAAAGGAGGAATTCCTTACCCTTGAAACAGAATTTCCTCAATCACTTAGGGAGAACGAGGACCCTTCATCCGACTCTCTCAATTTCCTAAAGGAATGCATGACCCACCCCTATGATCTGGATGATGAGATGATTATGGAGTTGGACATTTTGTTAGACACGGTGTCGGTGCCTGAAGAACACCATTCCACTGATTTACACTCTTTACCATTGTTTGTGGAAGCACCGTACAATTCTGAATTTGTGGAGGAGACAACCCGAACTGAAGAATACTTGATGAACGTCTCTCCACCATCAGGGGTTCTTCAACCTATTGAAAATTCTGTTTGGGAGGACTCATTTTTAATCAATTATAACCCAATTTAGAACTTGAGGAGATATCTTTTTGCTGCTCTTATCTCCTCCTTACATGTGTGTGGTGCACACTATGATTGGACCTTAATGAAGAGACACGCCGATGTGTACATTCGAACAGGACTTTGGATGGTCCTCATGAGAAACCTATTGAAATTCATGAAGATCCTGCTCAAATTTGATCATGTAGTCGATTGGACTAATCAAAGGTAGGTAGGTAGGTTAGGATTTCTTTTCTACATTTAGGATTGAATAAGTCTCATCGAGACATTGGAAGATGCTAGAATTGATCAACTTGCTACCTCAGGTACTCTCATTCTCACTCTCCTTTATTTTATGTCATTGCTCTCATGTCATGCATATTACATATCTTATTACATTGAGGACAATGTAAGATTTTGGTTGGGGGTGAGATTCCTTAGATGAATCTACTAGCTTTTGTGACATTTCGAGCAATTATGTAGAAATTTTTTGATTTTTCTGAAAATTCAAAACTCCTTTGGAAAATCGCGTTTATATGCACTTGGGATGTCATAAGTATGAAAGAAAGAAAGATGTAGTGAGATGATTTGAAAACTCTTAAAGGACTTGTAACATGATGGTTTTCTAATTGGATTCCCCTATTGATTTGATTGATAGAAAAATTGAAACACTTTTACACCTAGTTCACTTTACACGATTCTCATGTTTTGAAAGGATTATGGAGAATTATGGATTGGTTAAGCCTGGATTTGAAGTGTTGAGAAACCAAGCCGGGGTACTTTTTCCATACTTGTCCATGGGAAAATAACGCAAGATATGGATTTCTAAAAATCCTATCTAATGAAAAAAGAAAACGGGAAATGAAGGATAAAAATATGGTAATGATGGAGAATATGGTGGAAAATTTCGAAAAGGACTACCTATTACCAACCAGGGGATGGTCTACCCGTAACCAAAGCCGAAAATGGGATGTAGTGTGAAAGTCCGTCAGAAGGACGGTAAGGCAAATTCCTGTCATAGGCTTGTTGTTGATCTATACACCGTTGAATCCATAACTTAGCTAATTCATGAAGAAGGTAACCCCAGAAATCCATGAGATGAGCATTCACTGAGCACACTAGGTTAATTTGTTTGAATTCTTCTATTTATCAATCAATCAACTGGAATTTCATATGAACACTTGTTATGTTTTTGAAAGTTTAAGGTCTCAACTTCTATCACTTAGTTTTGCTGATTTTTGTACTTGCATGTCTTAGAATGTATAGAAACATAGTTTCCGAAGAAGAGTTGGGTTTTAGAGAATGAAACTTGTTTCACGAATGTTTTGCTCAGGACTAGCAAAATGCAGGTTGGGGGGTGTGTTGAGCTCTTAATTGTGCATATTCTAACCCCAATTCATCACTCATTATGCATGGTTTTCATGATTAAAGGACTAATTTAATGCATGGATTTGTAATTGTAGGAATGAGAGGGAGACTTCACTAATTCATAGATAAAAGAGTCACTTTGTATGCATTGAAGATCAATAGAACAAGTGCTAAAAGGTGGAGGAAAGAAGAAAAAAAGAAAGAAGAGAAAAGGAGGAAACTGTCCCAAGACCGGTCGCCAGATAGGTCTACATAGCTAGACCGGTCGCCTGACTGGTCGCCAAACAGGTCGAGATGAGTCCAGAGAAACATAGCTTGCTGGACTGTTTTTTATGTTTTACGACTGGTCGTCCGACCGGTCGTCCATGGGCTCAGACCGGTCGTCCGACCGGTCGGCAGCGTAACAGGGCTTGTCCGTAAAGCTCCGATTTTCTCCGCACAATTGCATGATTTCTTGTGCAATCTGGAATCTTCCATGCGAATTTATAAAAGGACACCTACAGCCTCTTCCTAAGCCAGCTGGCAACGTGGGGAGCAAAGGATTCAAGACCTAGGAGGCTTCCTAGCCTCCTACAACTAGTTTACTTCTTCTTCTAGTTCTAGTTGTAGTTTGTTTTTATGCTTTTCATTAGCTAACCTCTTAGCTAGAGCTATGAGGTGAAACTTATAGCTTACTTAGATGTTTTAATTCGTTTTATTGGTTTCAAGTTTGGATTTATTGAAGAACAATGGTTTTTAGAAGTTTGAAATAAAGTTCTAAGTAGTTTTTCTTAATCTTATGATGGCTCATGGATGTTTGGAAGGATTGCTTTAGTTCTTAATTATTTTGCATGGTTCTAGATCTGTATACTCCGAGGAATCGGATTCAATACGCTCTAGACTTGGATCATCATATGGGAACTTCAAACCAAAGTTCTACCTTTTTGTTCTAAATTCTAAATATTGTGTTGATTGTTCATATGATTTGAATGAAGTTCATATCATAATATAGTCAAGTCTTGTGACAGGGTTTAATGATTATTATGGTTATGATCTTAATATATTGGAACTAGGATTGATCTATGCAATTGAGTATGCTCAAGTCCTAACTTGAATTGAGGGAATCATGTTGATGAACAACACATGTGTTGGATTGCTTTGATAATATAACCGCTCTATCATCCGGCTAGATAGGATTTTATTTCGATTCTAGTTGAGTAATTAAGAAACCTATGAGAATTATGCATCTAAGGAGAGCTATAAGTGGATCCTTGATGCTCTAGTTATCTTTTCATTATCAGATTTTCTTATTTCATATTTAAAACCGATTTCACAAACCTCTTAGATTCTAGTTATTAGGATAGTTCGAATTATTTACTTCCTTTGCTGTGGATCGACCTCAGTCTTACCGAGATTATTACTACATCGCAACCCTACACTTGGGGAAGTGAACAGTCACCCATCCCCAACGATGGTCACTGGCTCTACGTTGCACGACTCAATTAAAAAACATTGACTGTCTCTTGACTCGGACCACCTGAATGAATATGGGACATAGGCAACCGACTTGTTTAAATGATGGCTCAGTCCATAACAAAACTAAATAGGTCTCCTCAACTGTGAACTTAAAGACCATAGTCCCCGATGACTTAGTCTTTTTCCTTTTAATCAAGTATGATCAACCATTGATGTAATTAAGGCTTGTGCCAGATCACGGCCTGTAATGTACAAGATTTCAGAATCTCTGGAATAAAATTCACCTTGCGATATCTCTTCTTGTGTGTACTTTGTGATTGCTTATGTTTGTCTGTGAATGTTTCCATTACTCGAAACCCCAGAGCAACAATACACAAGAAAATGTCATTGTGCATTTTCTAGTTTTAACAGGTAGACAATGATAAAAAGTCACTTATGAGCTATATCTACAATGCGATGGAGAGGGCCAGAAATAAAATCATGGAACATTTCAATTATAAATAACGTGATTATCAATACATCTTAAATATTATAAATGCTAGATGGAGCAGCCAAATGTAATCCCCATTGTATTCGGTTGCATACATCCTTAATCCGGTCGTATTCTTTGTAAGTCCCTTAAATGGGCCAGGTTGAAGATGTTGCTTATGGATCGACACTTAGCGAAGGTTCTCAACGGCAAAGATGAGTGGCATCAGTAGCATGAAGACTACTAACAGTCAAGGATAAGAATATAATATTGAGATTAAAGAAGTATAAGAAGAAGATGCTCGATCTTTGGGTATGGATGAGCAACTTGTGTAGACAGATGATGAAGAAACTTAAAAAGATAAGGTGTGCATTGAAGAGGTGTATTGTAGATTTTTTTTATCAATAAAATTATTAAATTTTCATATATTGATAGGAAACGTCAACCCCAGATTGGCTGATTAATCAATAGGAATGGGGAGTGATTCCACATCCATCTCGACCTTTTTAGGGGAAGGGATGATTGGAAGTGATGCCCCAGTAGCTCTAGCCGAATAAAGACCTATGGCTCCATTTGAAGAAGGATTGCTCAAAGGACATCCTTGTTGGTCTTTAACAGACGATGAGATAGGAGAAAGATATCAACAAGCTTCTTCTAATCGAGGATTATCAACAGCTGCACTAATGTTGTAACTACTTTGGAACCATCTTTTACAGAGCAAGACGTAAGCGTTAAAAATGTAGAAGAAGTACCTTTGGTGAAATCAGCCAATAACTAGTCTTCTAACATAAAATCTATTCAAAGGAATGAAGTGGTTGATTTATACGATAGTCCGGAGATTTCACCGCCCGGTGAAGGAATCAGGTGGAGATAACGTTAGTAGTGGCAGTTGATATCAATGTTCCCTCATTAGAATTTTCCATCTTGTAATACCATCCTCTTATTGTCGAGATGTAGCTTAATGTGCCAAAAGCTTCCCATCCATCAACCAACATGGTCAGTTGTCAATCACATGACCCTTCTCCTATTCCCTGTCCAAGTCTGTCAAAGTATGTGGTACCTCGAGTTCCTCGAGTCCTGAGGATTATGATTTTTTTTAGCTTCTCTTGAAGCTTGGGTGAACTCTTTGAAGATCTTGGGTAGTTTTTATGAAGACAGAAATACAAAGGAGCTAAAGCAACTGCTCTTGGATTTTCTTAAAATGGAGCTACCTGATCTCAATCTCTCGAGAGAATTCGACTCTTTTCGTAAGATTGTGACAGAACTCCATAAGGTGGTCAACGTTTATGCATAATGGACATCTAAACTAGATCATGTGGATAAAATGATTTCAGTAGCGTTGACTATCGAGCCGCTAGGCTTGATTTCAAGGAGGCAATGTCGTTATTTGAGGTATAGAGAAGGATGACAAAAATTTCCTTGGTGATGAAGGATGATAATAAATCCAGTATGTCCCTAAGAGAAGACCTATTGGTAGAAATTTTCATGATGGACCTTAAGATAAGGGGAGTATGATCTAAGAGCTGATGAAGTAGGTGGCAATCCTGGATGTTGAAATCCAAGTACTAGAGGATCATAGCGAGCGGATAGAAGCCCAAGTAACCCATCATTAGGGAGAAGAAGAGAGAAGTTGATGTTTTAGAGTCTATGGCAAATGGAGCGGGAGGTTCCAAGTTGAGGCACCTGTCTAAAAGAGGTGAGGTGAAGGATTATAGAAGCACAACGTCACTTTTAAGAACATCAGAGAGTAAGTTTCAGGCTTTAGGGGGGGTGAAGGAATTCCCCATTTTTAGGATTATGGCACGAATATGCCAAAAACTCACTCTGATCTTTTGACTAAAATTTGTAAATTTAAATAGGTTGGAACAATCGTGAACCATTACAAGTCTCTTCGGATAAAACTCTAGCAAAAACTTAAATTTAGCTAGCTCTCACTTAGTCATTATACTTGTTATCCTTTCCCCTTTTTAAATGATCATACCTTTGAATTTGATTCTTGTACTTTGCTTCTTTTCCTGTCTCCTTGTATTGATATAGCTTTGAAGATAATGGGTGGACCCTAGTTAGCCAACCATAAAGGATTATATAAAGATTCAAGTCGATCTCTTGGTGCTCGACTATCTTCTTTCAGCTGTTTTCTTTCCTTTACAGGTTAAGCTGAGCGGACGGTCAAAGTTGTAAGCCTCCATACTGTCTTTATTAATTTAGACTTTGAATTTGATGATGTAGAGGTTCATCCCGACTTGTACTTGTCTCATGATTAACAGGCTTGTTGACTCATGGTTGTTTTTGTTGTTGAAGCATTATCAGATGTGAAAAAAGCTATTTTCCAACTGTTGGTTTATCTTATGGACCTTCTTCTAGTGATCCTACCGGCTCATTTCCATTGCTCTTTACACTTATAAACAAAGCTTCTGCATCTAAGTCAGCTGCTCAAAAGGTTGTAGATATCTGGTTTGATTATGACTAGCTTGATGCACATCCGGTAGTGTGACATCCCATAAACATTGTGTATGCTTGTCACATGTTTGTCTATTAGGAGTTTGTGAATGTCTGTGGGATTTAGTGTCATCTACATAAGAGTTACCACTGCCCGATTTGGTCGCTTGGATATGGGTAACATTCTGTGGAACGTCTTGTGTAGCACTTTGGTTGGATTTTATGGCCCAAACGGTCACTCTCTTGTCACACTGGGAGGACTACGCATCAACGAACTAGAATTGAGGGTCAAACATAGCCTGAATTGAATTCCCATTTCTCAACCATACTAGTTGTGTCCAAGGGGCTTTTAGCACTAGATGTGAAAGCGGAACAACCATTTGTCTTCCAGACAACAATGATGGTTTATTAGCCAACATTCCACCTTTGGCCCTAATTGTATCTATAGCCTTGGCCTTCATGGGGATTTTTTCATTTGAGCCTGGTCATTTCAGTTTGGGGTTAAGGGCGAAACAATCGTTTGGGTTCTCACCATGGGTATCCATCATGATATCTGAAAGGAAATTCATACACCGCGCTGGATATGGTTGATTGTTGTCATGGTTTTTCCTTTCATAACAAATCTGGCACAAGGATAAATGCTCAACTAGATCATGATTGGGGGTGGCCGCCTCTTTGCTAGGTTTTGCACTAGTATATGAATTGCTTAGGTGTAAGCCTATTATCAGGGCCTTCCCTTTACGTTGCACTAGTCGTCCCCTAACAACTCTCAGTGTTGAAGGTAATTTTATTCCTGGTGCCTTCCTGCTAGGGATGAGTAAGCTAGCTAAGGCAACTATCGGGGTTTCCACCGTATGATCGGTATAAATCGATTGTTTCTCAATGGATGATGTTGAGGTTGGAATGACTGTTTATTTATTTAGAGAGAACAATGACTTTGTTGGTTGATGTATTCCCATCGCCCGTTTCTCTATGGATCGGTTGATTGTCTTAATATCAGTGTGAGCTACATTTGTGACTACCGTTTTAAGATATGGGTCTCGATTGATCCCCATCGCCTCCTTTTTGTCAGGGAACTTAAAAAAGCCTTTGTCAATATTTTCCTAAATGATATTCTTGAAAATAGCAATTTTTTGTGAAATGAGTTTTGGAACTGTGTCATTTATAATATTCCCCTTTCGTCAACTCTTCATCCAATGGAATCTTTTAATATTTTGGTATCTTAATAAACTTAACCTTTAGGAGGAGGTTAAAAATCTCATCGGCCTTGGAGATGTTAAAAAAATACTATTTCGAGACTCAAAAGTGTTCTTTTGAGGGTTTACCTTGGCGGGAGTTTGAACCTATGTTCATTTTAAGGATGGACATTCGCATGGCCGTTTGGCCACCACTTCCGCGATGGCCAACTTGTATTTAGGGTCGTGGTAATACATGCCATGTGACAAGTTCATTATCTGACTTTCCTTTTAGAGAACACACTCATAGTGGGTGCCCGGGGCTAATAGTCCAAATAGGTCCCCAAAGTGCATGCCTTCAAACTTCTTATAAAGCTCATGGTCCATGCCGTCTAGGGCGAGTTTGGTGAATTCAACCTTAGGAGAAATTACAGAGCATCACTTTTGGCTTTCTTGAATCGAGCAATAACTTGCTTAACCGATTCTCCAGCAACTAACGGAGTCTAGACAAATCAGCCATGGAGACTTCAGGCCCAGTATGGTAAAACTACATGTGAAACCTTTTGTCCATCTCAAGCCAAGTTTGGATCAAATTAGGAGGGAGGTTACTATACCAGGTAAAAGCTGTTGTTCAAGAGTACACAATAATATGAATTAAAGATAAAAGAATTGCTGTATTAAATAATTGATAAATTCTCTATATTAAATAGAGTGCACCTGGATGAAGATCAGGAAATAATGAAAGAACAAATCATGATCACAATACAGTGGAGGCGCGATCCATGACGCTTTCCTGAAGATTATTCACACCCTTTTTCTTTATCAATTCTGAAATCTATATATTGTTGCAGCGACAGTCCTTGGGATACAACCACTGGCCGGCCTACCAGAATTGCCGATTTTACCAAACAAGTGAATGATGCTCTTATATCCAAGATTTGCAGAAAAAATGAATGAAAAAGAAAGTGGGATTTTTCTCTGATATGAAAGAGAGAGAGAGAGAGAGAGAGAGAGAGCAAGGCTGCGGCTGTTGTAAAAGGGTTTTTTCTGTGTGTTTTTGTTTTTCGAAAACAACTAGTATATATAGGGCTAACCGGACAGACATGTGGCTACACTTGGCACAAACGTGTCTTCCAACGTTCTGATAAGTTGCAACGTGCTTCTGAACGAATCAGTCAAAGGAAAGAATCTGTCGAGAGGAGAAAAAAATAAAAAAAGAAAATAAAATATATCATGTAAACAAGCCCGAGCCCAAGCACGGGCACGGCACGCACGACACACCGCGGCGCGGCGGGCGAGTGCGCGCGTGCGCGTGTGTCTAAGGTATAGCATACCCAAGAGATTAACAAAAGGTACTCCTACACCCTTTTACATAAAGTAGAAAAATGTTCCCTTCATTTTCCAATGTGGGACTATTCCCACTTGCAAAAAGCAGGAGAAGTTTTTCTCCTCTCTCTCTCTCTCTCTCTCTCTCTCTCTCTCAAAAAACACAAATACAAACCAACAAAAGTTGCACTTGTTAGGGAGTTACTAAACAACTTGAGCTTCAAAAAGTCATGGGTCGAAACTTCATCGCACTAGATAGTAAGACAACTGATATGCTCGATAGTGTCAACTCATCCTTCGCAGAGAAGAGTGTGAACTTAGGGACCCTAAACCCCATAGGCAGTTCAACCTAGTCAAGATTGAACTTCCAATAAATCGATCAAGCAACTCGTTGGTCATTGGGTTGGACTCCAGATTTCTATATAAGTCATATGACATTATCATGGCCAAGAGGGCCTTATGGTTATGCGGGATATTGCTTTTGCTCTGCTTGATTTCTAGCCACTAGTCGTTGAGGGATATGAGGTTTCCCCCCTGGGCTTCTTAGCCCTTTGGTAGCCCTATTATAGTGTCGATACCACGAGAGGTTGCCCCTCGAGTATTCGGCTTCAAGGTAGTAATTTTACAACATTGGCAGCACGAGTGATTGCCCCTTGAGCTGATCAATGCCTATGTAGAATTGCCATGAGCATATAAACATTCAAAGGGTCTGCAAATTTTTATTGGCTGTTTTGATGGTTGTTTCGACCGTTTCTCCTTGCCATCACTGGAAGTGGTATAATATGGCCTTGAGGTTCAGTTCGACTGATCCTCGTGGGGGGTTCAGTCAGTCATTCTACTTATAGTTCCATTGGGGAACTGTTAGCAGGTTGAAGGCTTACCTTGTCGAAAATCTCGTCTGGAGAGGCTCTCTACGTGGGCCCTATTGCCCTCTTCGATCTACTGCAAATATTCTCTCATATTGAAGATGTGATTCCCAACATCTCTTAGGATATCATTCGGTTAAGAAGATGATCATGTGTCCATGTTGATGAGCTCCATTATTGTTTCTCATCTTATGGCTCTCCTACAACCCTAGGAAGACTACTAGCCCTTGTTTTCGCTTTACTAACCATCCCGCTTTACTGAAAAATGCCAAAATAGCACATCGTGTCCCACCCCGTTCAACCACTAATTCTTATAATCATCAGGTGACTTAGAAAGGGAGGGTTAATCCTTCAGAATTGGATCTTTTTCCTTGAGCTAAAGACGTTTCTTCTAATGGTGATAGTGTTTAGGTTTCTCAGTAATGTGATAATAGATGAATAAGATCTAAAATTAAGTCTAGATTGCCGATTTTATTAATTAAAGAAGATGAATAATATAATCAGTGAAGGAAAAGTAAATTAAGTAGAAAAATAAAAAATAATTACTTATGATTGCTTGTGTGAACAAACAACTAAGGTGTACAGTCTGAAGGACATGACAGGTATGATCCGCTAAGCAAGAACTTAGTGATCGTAAGGAGCTAACAATGTTGGTCATGGATATTTAAACCTACTCTTAAGGCATATTGCAATGATGACGTTTGATAGTAGTGGATCTAAACTTAACTATGAGCTCTGAAACTTGTTGCAGTGTGGCTGGATAGAAGTGGAGTGTCTAAGCTAAGAAGTTGAAACAAAGACAAGCAGCATTGCTATAACGCCCCGAGATTTCGACTCTCATGGACAACATGAAGAGCTGAATTCCAGGGTATTAATTTGAGTATATTAGAGTATAAATACTCCACATAATCGTTTCCATCATAAAAATTCTCATTTTCATGGTAATCGCGACATAAACGACGAGAAAATTAAATCTCATTCCATTAAAATATCTGCTATAAGTTTCATTTACCACAAATACATCAAGCATTGAAATATAACACATATACTGTCCTTTCATGGAAACTTATTACAAATTCGAATTTAAATAACTAATCTTAAGAAAATAAAGTAAGGAAAAGAAACAAAATCTCTTCTAAGTTGTCTTGGCTTAAACATCTGCCATTTGTTGTCATGAACTATCCTAGTTCTCGCCTTGAAGCTCTAGCTCATTCTTTGGATCATCATTTACACAGTTTACGGTTGTTTTTCCAACAAAAGGTATGAGTTCCCTAGGTTCAACTAGTGAGGGCATCCCTCCAAGATTATCACACTTAAATTATGATAACACAAGGCAAAACATCAATATAAAGTCTTGATTAATGTAATGCATGATATGAATGCTTTGATGAAGGTATCTGTTGTTACCGTTTTCTGGGCAACAAGCGAGGTAGGACAGATGTCCACCCAAATTGGATTTGGAACTTTCTTCCCTCTGTAATGAATGACTTGGATCCCAAAGAAAGATCCTGCGTAGCATAAGATGAGGCCATGATTAAGGGAGTGAGAGCCAAGTACAGGCATGATCCCTTAAGGTTTTGGATCACGCTGGTAACGACAGTAGACATGTTCGTCTTCGACTCCGTTGGGTGCGGTCCTGGACTTCCGCCTCTCGTGAGGTAGTATGACCTTCACTAACAACCGCGGACAACCCTTAAGTCAAAGACGACCCTAGGTCGTCTGAATATGTGGTCAGGAAAGTATGTCTGCCGAAATATCAAAATATACTCGTCATTGGACCCGATCTGTCGTCGGCTCAACTCTCATCCTCGACTTGGCTCCTATCTTCATCTTGTCAGGGCGGCTTCTTACTGGAGGTCGACCTTGGGGACCTTCGCCAAGGCATGTGGGCTTATCATGTCGGAAGGTCCCTTGAGTCTCAGGAGATCAGTTCGGGTTTTACCCATAACAGTACCCTAATTGTATAAGACGGTGAAGTGGGAAACCCCCATTATAACTTCTATTAGATAGTGTACAACTGGAAGCAGGAACCCCTCATTACAAGTTCCATTATAACACCCAAGGGGCTGATCCACTAAGCCAGATCCTAGTAAATGCACTGAGATTAAACAAATCTTTTAATTAATCCAGTTCAACATCCATCCAGTTTACCAATGCCCACACTCAATACGTCATCACCTCACCCCATTCCACAGTCCACCACACATTAGAATAGTCGTTACCCTTCTCACTATGGCCACTAGTGGAGGGACGCACATACATGAGTCGTGATGCTACACATAGCTCTAATTTCACGTGATCCATGCAAGGATCCACTATAAGTAAACCATCAAACCATTGGATTCTCCATGATCCATAACAATCTACACACATAGACATACCATGTCAATTCAACAACATAGACCACATGTTTCACAATTCTATATCATATTCTAAAACACATGGATGAGGGGGGGGGGGGGGGGGGGGGGGGGGGGGGGTTTCCTTTTGATGTGGCATTCTAGATACATATGTCTATCATCACGACATCACATGGGCGTGTCAGGTTCATCATCATAGCATATTCTTCATGAAATATACAAAGTTTCCACATAATTCTATCATATTCATGATTTCATCCACAATTTCATGTTTAAACGTCCAAACATGTAACATGCTATCATCATATAATTCCCATGTTATACATCATTAAACAATCCATAAACATCACAATAATTTTGCCAAATCACGCTACGTCATATAGGGTCCATATGGGCCATCATAGTGGGCGCACCTTATAAACTTGCTGGGTCAGCTCGTCTCAACGGGTCAACTCACTGATTTACATAATTCCATAAGTTTCCACATCATAGAACACCAATCCAAGTCCCATAGGTTCACACACCCAATCTAGGGAAGGTTTCCAACATCAATTCAACATAGTTATGAACCCTACATCACATAGTTAGGATTTATGCCCAAACTTGGTTTAATTCTCTATCAAACTTCATCCTAACATGAAATCAATCCATCATCATCAAATTTACAGCAACAAATCACAATTAAGCAAAAAATAAATAAGGGTTTTATTAATTAAAATGATTAACAAATAATTAGAAAAAAACTGTGTAGGATTATAGGAAAACTTAACTATAATTGTGTATAAGCCCAAAGGGATTCCTCACCTTTACCTTAGATGAAAACCCTAGGTTAAAATTAAAAGGAATAGGGCGTGAACATGAGCTATGGCGATGGAGAGATCACACAAACAATGGAGATGTAGCGTCGATGTGTAAAGGTGGTACCCCCCCCCCCCCCCCCCCCCCCCCCCCCCCCCTCTCTCTATCTATGGGCATGGGGGCTAATTATAGGGCTAGGAGATGAGGAATTTTGGGAGAAATATATGAAAGAGGGCGTGCCCACTTTATATCAAGGGTTAGACATGTGGAGTTGATAAAGTAAGGTGGAAGTGTCTGGTTTCTGGATGTATGGGTTGTTGTGTCAGAAATCCGCTCTGATCATCTAATTTGGAATAAAAAATAAAGTCAGTATATGAAATTTATTAGGTGGTCTGCACCCATAATGGGTGATCATGAAAAAGGCTTAATGGACGGTCACGGTGCATTGATCGAGTCCACTCTCTTCACTAAAACTCGTAGTCTCACTAAATCTTTCATCACACAAAATTTCATCATGATTGGATAGTGGGAACATAGGTAACTTGGGGACTACATAATTGAAATTAACCTAAATTAATTAATTAGTAATTTAATGTGAATTTGGAGATTAATTTCCTAATTGCGCAAGGACCACTCTTGGATGATGAGTTCTCTGAATTTGACCAAGATCTTTAGGATCTAAGACGTTTACTAAATGGGGAATAAGTTACTACAGGTAATGATCAAGTTTTCTCCCATAATGGCCACCAAAATCAAGAGTTAAGGAGTTGATTTGATAATTGGGTCACTTCTACTATGATCTAAGGGCTGAAATTCGACGTATATAGTTCATTTATGATAGATAAACATTGGATAAAATTTCAAGTTGAATGGATCATGGAAACCATGTGATTTAGAAATCTATGGTCTAGGTTAATGGCATTTTTGTAATTATTTTTTATCTAAGAGTTTTGAAAAATCTAATGGTTCTAGGCATGTTTCTAAGCAAATTTTATAAAAGAAGCTTCCTTTAAATCATCACAGATAAAAAGTTATTCATAAAAGAAGTTATGATTTGCATTAAGGGAAATACACATAACGAGCATTATGATGAACTTAAGCTAATAAAAAAAATATGGGGCATTATAGTTGCACTGTAGAGAGATTGATTGTGTGGGGCGAGGGCCTAAAGTTCTTCTTCGATGTATGTTTTTATAGGTTTAAAGAGGCGGTGGTTGTTCATAAGTTTCCTTACTGGTCCTCAAAAGTGCAATCGGCCATGTCTTAGCAGGATTTAGACTCTTTGTGTTATCATGATCTAATTTGCTTTTGATTTAGGACGGACCTTTTTTTAATCGCTCTAACCCTCCATGGTCTTCGAAAAAGTATTAATTGTCTATGAAAAGTTTTCTTATTTGGCATGATTATGTGAGGCAACCTTGCTGTGTGTATACTGAATTACGAGATACCTAGCATTGGTGGGGCTTTAAGCAACTTCTTGCATACACTTTAGATAGTATGTGTCACACATGTAACGGTCATGTGTCTTTTAAGTACTCTCTCTCTCTCTCTCTCTCTCTCTCTCTCTCTCTCTCTCTCTTCTACTACAGACATGCGTACGGGCGTTGAACCATTCTGCTTTAAGCAGGACACATGTTGCTGAAGGATATGGATTTAGATTTCTTAGGTATAAGTACAATTTACCTCCCATCGTTCGTATGCAAGTGCTGGCATGTGGCATTGGGCAATGTGGACTACATCAAGCCAAGTATAAACAGTTGTATCATGGCTTTTTTTCCTATTGAACATAAACAGTTGTATCATAGCTTTTTTTCCTATTAAACATAAACAACCCATTTATTTTCTTAAAACCATCTATTTCCTGGAGTTATATTTAACAGTCTGGACTTTTCCATTTTTGGGAGTTTTCTGTGAAAAGTTGGCCAATTCTATTCCTCACATCTTTGGCCTTCTTTAGGTTGCAAGTCCTGATTTATCTTCCTTAAAACAATCTATTTGCTGGGCTTGAATAGAAGGTTTTTTATTTTTCCACTCTAAAAAGTACAAGGCCATCCAAAGTGGTCCATTTATATCAGCAATTTGGATCGCATAAGGATCGCACTCAGCCCTTCAAAACAAGCATACCATATTAGCTCTTGGCTTGGCCTCATGGAAACTGAAAAATTGGTACACCGCACCACCATCACCAGGGCCAATGTGGGCTATGCTAACTTAGGCCTGTCATATGGGCCTTTAAACTAGACGTACATTTAGCTAGAGGGAGGCTTAAGAAAGGTTAAGACTCGGCTACGCTCAGCTTCAGGTTGAGGATTGATGGCGCAGTTTGTTAGGTAATCCCAAGCGTAGGGCTGCAATGTAGTAATAACTCGATGAGACCGAGATCGTTCCAAAGGGATTATGATGGTAAGAATTCCAAACCAATCTAATAAAATTTAGATTTAAATAAAAGTAAGGAATTTCAAAAACACAAACAACTAGAAATTAAAAGAATTTAAGGATTAAAAATACTAGAGTGCTAAGGATCTACTTATTTACAATGCTTAACCCATCAATTCAAGCATATAACTTAATTGAAATCGAAATCCTATCCTATCCTATCCAATAGGATGATAAGTTTAGTTAAACCATATTCATAATCCAATATAAAATTTAAACTTTATAGATTAGTTCTACTTCAAATCAGAGGACGTGCACTTAATGGAGAACTTCAAAGCATTCACCGTATCAGGAAATCAAGATGAATCTAAGGTTTTTATCAATAAAATCCCAATAAACCTTTATGATCAATCTTAGAAACTCACAAGCATCCCAAGCATCACAATCATCTAAAACTATTAACTTTTATTCAAAATAATAAATGAAAATTCAACATTAAAGCCCAAAGTACTCAAATTAAATAAGTTCAAGCATCATAATAGACTACAATCTTCACCTCTTAGCCCTAGTTAAGAGGTTTTAGCCAATCAAAGACATGATTGAACTATAATATCTTAAAAAAGAAAAGAAAAGTAAAAAATTAGGAAAAACCGAAAAGAACTCGATGAAGAACGCCTCTACTCTCAAACTTCTCTCTCCTTAGCTTTTAGGATGCCCCATGATACTTTAGACGTGTGGGAGGAGGACTTTAAATAGGAAAAGTCCAAAAATTTATGCAGCTCTAAAAATAGTTGCAACTTTTGCAAAATCTCAAAATCACCGTAACACAGTCAGTCGCATCGACACCCAGCTTTGGTTGCACCGAAGCACACAAAAGGGTCCTTTGGCTGTAGTCGAATTTCATTCAGAAAATTCAAAATCCGATGTCCTGTTTTTCCCCTGTTTGGTCGCACCGAACCCTCCTTCAATCACACCGAAGATGTGTTTCGGTGGCATCGATTTTAACTCCGGTCGGACCGAATTTGGTTTAAAATCGATATTGCTTACTGGATTGTTTTTGTAATTTTCAGTCGGACCGGTGCTCCCTTTGGTTACACCATAGAGTCTGTTTTTTTTTTTTCCAGTTATTGAAGCTTGTCATTTTTTAATCTTTCCTCCATATTTTGTTTTTGTTTTCTCGGATATTTGACACTTGAATTCTTCATTGTAATCTTCCAAACATCACTTATTTGGATTGATTCCTCAAACATCTTAAATCATCTTAGTTAGCTTTGATTCCTTCAATTCTCTCTCATTTACCTGCAATCATAAAAACATGTGTAAGTCAATCAACTTAATAGCAAAATCCATGTAATTATGATATGGAATTGGGGACAAATATGCACAATTCAGAGCTTAACACCCCTACCCCCCCCCCCCCCCCCCCCCCCCCCCCCCCCCCCCCCCCCCCCCAGCATTTTTCTAGTCTTGAGCAAAGCATGCGAAAACTATTCTCTCATCTCATCTGCCACCCTCTCCTAGAAAAATGTATTTTGTGCGTCTAAGATAATTAAATAAAACAGTTTAGAGGCATGATTAATATAACCATTGTCAACCTAGATTCCTAAAAACATTGGTGAATTCTCAACCCAAGTTCTAACCATCAATGAGTCAATAGAATTGTTCAAACATTAAGATCCTAGAATACTTAATATAAATCAATTCATTTTCAATAAGAGTCCACTTTAATTTTTAAGGTTAGATGTGATAACATATCAAAGCGGACAGATCAACACAAGCCACTGATTTCGATCACACCTTTTCTTTTCCTATTTTTTCAGCTTTTGATTTTTCATTGGCAGCTTTTACTCTAATTTCATTTCTTTTTTGTGGTCATAGGTAGCCCTTTTCCGATACAACTATTTTTTTATCTAATTTTATTCTTCTTTTTCTTTCTTTCTTCTCTTTTTTCAATACTTTCTTTTCTTTTCAAAACTTCATATCTATCTTTCTCTTCTTCTTTTTTTCAAGGTAGACAAGGATCTCCAGGCTTGGTTCTTAGCGCCTTTAAATAACCATCAATTTTACCCATACAATTTCAGTTTTATCTTAATAATTGTAAGTTAGAAATGCATTATGGATCTAGACTAAATCAATGTTTAAATGTTCTATCAATCACTTATAGAAGGAACTCATTTTAAGAATCACTAAGTTAACTAGATCCTAGACTTTCAAACAGTCATTTTACTATTGTCTCTTCAGTTTGTATCCAAATATTCTTAGGTAGAAGAAATTCAAACTTTTAAGAGAGTTTAAAAATATGAAATTTGAAAAGTTTTCTACAAAAAAAAATTTAAAAATTTTGTTTGAAAAACCGCAAATACTAACAATTCTGTAGGAATCTCACCCCCTAACCTAAAATCTGCATTGTTCCCAATGTATGCATATATGCAATATAAGCAACATGAGAGCAACGAAAGGAAAGAGGAGTAAGAGAGAGTACCTAAGACATCTTTCAAAAAGTGGTTTCTCTGTCGAACTAGGAGAATCGTTCTGCATCCGACTATTTTAAACAAAGAGAAAACAACTAAAATAAACCTACTTATCATACTTTACTCTATACCTCCATCAAACTAGGAGATCGGTATTGATAAACAGGATCTTCTAGAGGTATGGACATGTCCTCTGGAATAAAATTTTCTACAAACAGTTTAAGTCTCTGTCCATTCACCTTAAACATAGTACCATTCTTAGGATTTTCTATCTCGACAGCCTCATGAAGATAAACATTTTTGACAACAAAAGGGTTAGTCCATCGAGATCTCAATTTCCTTGGAAATAAATGAAGTCTCGAATTATAAAGAAGAACCTTTTGAGAAGGTTTGAATGGCTTCCTAAAAATATGTTTGTCATGAAAAGCTTTCATCCTTTCCTTATAAATTTAAGAATTCTCATAAGCATCATTCTGAATTTCGTCAAGCTCATTCAATTGTAATTTTCGTAGCGAGCTAGCTTTGTCAACATTGAAATTCAATGCCTTTATTGCCTAGTACACTTTGTGTTCAAGTTCCACAAGTAAGTGGCAAGCTTTCCCAAAGAGAAGTCGATGGGGAGACATTCTGATAGGAGTTTTGTATGTAGTACGGTATGCCTACAATGCATCGATCAGTCTAAGAGACCAATTTTTACAATCAGGGTTTACCATATTCTCTAAAATGTGTTTGATTTTCCTATTCGAGATTTCAACTTTTATGAGTGATAGAGAGTACTCACTTTATGCGTTGTGTCGTATTTCTTCATCAAATTTTCAAATGGCTTATTGCAAAAGTGAGAGCCACCATCACTTATGATGGCTTGAGGCATTCTAAATTTAGACAAGATTTTTTATTTTACAAATCATAGAACGTACGATGATCATTGGTTCTACATGGAATGTCCTCCACCCACTTAGACACATAGTTGACAATGAGTAAAATATAGACAGCCGAAAGATGAGGGGAATGGTCCTATGAAATCTATGCCCTAACAGTCAAATACTTCGATAATTTGGATCAGGTTGAGTGACATCATGTTTCTACGAGACAATCCTCCTAACTTTTGACAGAGCTCATAGGCTTTACAGAATTTGTGGGTGTCTTTAAACATGGACGACCAATAAAAACCATACCATAGAATTTTTGCAGTGGTTTTCTTGGTGGAAAAATGAGCACCACACGCTTGAGCATGATAGAAGGAGACGACACTAGATTGTTTGTCATCGGGGAGACATCTCCTAATTATTTGGTCTAGGTAATATTTAAACAAATATGGATCATCCCAGAAAAACCTGCGAACTTTCGTGAAAAATTTCTTTTTGTCCTACACAGTCTAATAAGCGGGCATCGCACTTGTGGAAAGATAATTAGCTATGTTAGCATACCTTAGTGGACAAGAAATAACTAAAAGTTGCTCATCAGGGAATAGGTCCTCTAAGGGGGTCGGTTCAATGGAATCGGACAAAACAAGGCGAGAAAGATGACCAACCACCACGTTTTTCACTCCCTTGTTATCTTTAATCTCTAGATCGAACTCTTGAAGGAGGATCGATCCATCTGAGCAATCGAGGCTTCACATCATTCTTGGAGAGAAGGTACTTGAGTACCGAATGATCCATATATACAATGATCTTGGATCCTATCAAGTAGGACCTGAATTTGTCCAAGGGGAACACAACGACTAAGAGTTCCTTCTCCGTAGTCGAATAGTTCATCTAGGCAAGATTCAAGGTTCTACTTGCATAGTAGATAATGTGAGGCTTTTTGTCTTTCTTTTATTCTAACACCGCCCCAATAGCATAATCACTCGCATCACACATTAGTTTAAAAGGAGGAGACCAATCGGGTGGCTACATGATAGGTGCGCTAATCAATATATCCTTGAGCTTTGTAAAAGCTTCTTGATACTCATTATTCCACTTGAATTAGCTATCTTTTTTAAGGAGATTGAATAAGGGATAAGAGATATGGATGAAGTCCTTTATGAATCGCTTGTAAAAGTCTGCGTGTCTAAGGACCGCACGTCATGTATGCTCTTGGGTGGTGGTAGATTGGCAATGATATCGATTTTAGCTTTATCTACCTTAATTCCATTGGATGAGATGATATATCCAAGGACTATCCCATTCTGTACCATAAAATGACACTTCTTTTAGTTCAAAACAAGGTTCTTCTCCTCACATTGGGTCAAGACCAAACATAAATGGTCTAGACACTCATCGAACGTACTACCAAAGACTGAAAAAGTGTCCATGAAAGCCTCAAGAAACTATCCCACCATTTAAAAAAATATGCTCAACATATATCATTTAAAGGTGGCAGGGGCATTACATAGGCCAAATGGCATCATTCGGTAAGTAAAGGTGTCGAATAGGCATGTAAATGTAGTTTTCTCTTGGTCCTCTGAGGCGATCTTAATTTGATTGTACCAAGAGTAACCATTAGGAAGCAATACTAAAAATGACCGGTTAACCTCTCTAAAATATGGTCAACGAATGGTAGAGGGAAATGGTTTTTCCTTTTCACAGTGTTAAGCTTCCTATAATCAATACACATATGCCAACCGGTAGTGACTCTAGTCGGTACAAGCTAATTGTTGGCGTTCTCAATGATGGTGATACCGAACTTCTTAGGGACAACTTGAGTCGGACTCACCCATTGGTTATCCGAGATGGGGTAGATGATACCCACGTCAAATAGCTTAAGTACCTCATCTTAACCACTTTCATCAAATTGAGATTTAGTCTTCTTTGTGGTTGTCTAGTGGTTTTGGTATTTTCCTCGAGTTGGATGCGGTGAGTACAAATTGAAGGGTCTATCCCCTTAATGTCCGTTATCGTCCATCCAATGGCTCCCCTATGTTCTTTGAGTAAGTTTATCAATTTAAGCTCTTAGTCTTTTCCCAAATGAGATGAAATAACCACTGAGAATGTCTCCTCTTGACCTAAATAGATATATTTCAGCTTAATGGGCAATGGTTTTAGATCAAGCTTTGGTGGTTGAATACTTGACGGTAGAGGCTTTGTTGTAGTTAGTGGTAACTTTTCAAAATGAGGCCTCCACCGGTTAGTACTAACTATTGGCTTCTCTTCCATCAAGGCTTGCATAACTTCAGAAATAATGGGTTCATCCACGTCTTTGAAGTATGACAAGCACGTTTTTAAGGTCTCAGAAAATTTAGATTGAATGAGCTCCTCTTCCTCCATTGATTCTAACATGTTCAATTCATGGAGCTCATCACTATCTCCCTGCCTTTTGCACATGTTGAACACGTTCACCTTCAATGTCATGTTCTCAACAATTTCATCACACCATTTCGACAATTAATAATGGCATTTGAAGTAGCCAAGAATGATCAGCCTAGAATAATCGGGATTTGAGTGCTTACATCCATAATCGGTTGTGTATCCAAGACGGTAAAGTCTACCAGGTAGTAAAATTTATCAATTTGGACTAACACATCTTAAATGATTCCTCTTGGTATTCAATAGATAGATCGGCTAATTGTAGTGTAGTCTTGGTGGATTTTAATTCACCTAGACCCAATTGATCGTATACTGAGTAGGGAATTAGATTTACACTTGCCTCCAAGTCTAGTAGTGCTTGCTCAATCCGATACCCTTCCAATGATGAGATTGTGGGACTTCCCAGATCCTTGTATTTTGGAGGAGTCTTATAGTTAAGGATCACACTCACGTGCTCATTAAGAAAATCATTTTGTTGCACATTATATTTACGTATGATAGTGCAAAGGTCTTTTAAGAACTTGGCATAAGAGGGGATTTGTTTGATTGCATCAAGCAACGGGATGTTGATCTTTACTTGTTTGAAAACCTCTAAAATATCCTAAGTGTTACTATGAGGTTTTAGTGCAATCAACTGAGTAGGGAATGGTGCAACGGGCTTGTACTCTTGTTCCTTCTCTTGAGAAGCAATGCTAGGTTCGTCATCTCCCTTAGAATTTATCGAATCTTTAGGCTTGTCGACCTTCTCCGGAATAGATTTTTTTTATTTGTTTACCCCTTCTAAGAGTGGTGATAGACTTAACTTGCTCAACATGCTGGTTGGAGGAATTAGGGGTACTTACTTCATATTGTGGCTTGGGGTTTGTCTGAGGTTAAGCTGGAAAAGTCCATTCCCTAGCATTCAAGCGACCCTTAATTTCTTTAATCGACGTTTTCAATTCATGAACATCTCAATATTTTTCTAGCTGATTTGAGTCTGCCCCTGCACAAATGCCCTCAACATATCCTCCATAGTCATCTGATATTGGGCCATGTTTAGTATAACAATTTGCATCGAAGGCTCCCTTTGAGGATTACTAGGATTGGCCGTAGGCCCATTCTTCCAATTGAAGTTAGGATGATTCCTCCAGCTAGAATTGTACATGTTACCCATTAGAGCACCGAAAGGTTGTTGTTATGCATTTGCGACATTAGCTTGTTCTTGTAACACCTCTAGGAATGTAGGAATTATAGGACAATCCTGTGTAAAGTGTACATTCGTGGCGCATATGCCACATACATTTTTCCACGGTCTCGCTAGATTTCAATGCTTCAACCTTCTTGTGTTCCATGGCCTCGACTTTCCTTGTGAGGCTAGCTATCTTTGTATTTACATCATCTTCTTCTTTGAGGATATAAATTCCTCCTTTCTCTTTATCTTGAGAAGGCCTAAGATTGCTTGCCTTGTCCGAGGTATCCCAAGATTGGCCATTCTCAACCAACATGTCAAAGTAAGCTCAGGCTTCCTCTAGATCCTTGCTCATGAACTCGCAATTTCACATCATCTCTATAAATTTGCGCATATTGAAACTTAATCCATCATAAAAGAAGCTAATAACCCGCCAAGTTTTGTAGCCATGGTGTGGGCAATCGAGTAGGAGATCTTTGACTCTCGCCTAGCCCTGAAAGAATGTTTTGCCCTCTCTAATAGAAAAAATCATTATTGCTCATCGCAGGTTGTTAGTTTTATGAACTAGGAAGAACTTTTTCAAGAACTCCCAGGTCCATGTGCCTACGGATCAAGGGCATAAAGAATGGAGCCATGACTTAACTCTCTCTTTCAAAGAGAATGGAAATGATTTCAGTTTGATAATATCCTCAGTAACATTGTTATACTACAAAGTAGCTACACCTCATCAAACTCTTTCAAGTGCAAGTATGGGCTCTCAAAGTCTAGCCTTTGAAACTTAGGTAAGAGTTGAATTACACCTGGTTTGAAATTAAAGTTTCCAGCATTGTTAGGAAAACCATATAAGAGGGTGTAGTTGCTCTTGTAAGTTGTAAGTAATCACGTAGAGTTCTCATTAGAGGAGCATTAGAAACTTCATTCTCTCCTTATTCCTCTCAATTTACTTGATTTAGTGGATTTTGAGGATTAAATGGATTTGATTGATTTGCAGCCATTGCTTCATAATTCTCAGGAAAATTTAGGAGTTTTCTAGCACGTGGGTGTTTTTAGAGTCCTTGAGTGTGGTCACGTTCCCAACGGGGCATAAGCCACATAGAAACTACAATCTAAAATCTAAAACTTAAATCTAAAAAAAATAGAAATTTAAAGAGATAGGATTGGAAGGATAGTACCGGTATGGATAACCCAGGTTAGAGAATTCCTACAAAACAAACAAACTAAAGTTAGTAATCTATAAATTCTAAAAAACATACTTCTAGAAAAACAGAAATCTATCCTAACTATGTTAAACTTAAAAAGTTCAGAATCATTAACCCTCACATGTCCTCGACAACAACGCTAAAAACTTGTTAGGCAACCCCAAGTGCAGGGCTGCGATGTAGTAATAACTCGGTATGACTAAGATCGTTCCAAAGGGATTATGAAAGGTAACAATTCCAAACCAATCTAACAAAATTAGAATTTAAATTAAATAAATTTCATAAACATAAATAACTAAAAATATGAGAATTCATGGATTAAAAATACTAGAGCGCCAATGATCAACTTATAATCAATTTACAATGCTTAACCCATCAATTCAAGCATATAAATCAATTGAAATCGAAATCCTATCCTATCTAATCGGATGATAAGCTCGGTTAAACCATATTCACAATCCAATATAGAATTTGAACTTCATAAATTAGTTCTACTTCAAATAAGAGAACTTAAATTTAATGGAGAGCTTCAAAGCATTCACCATATCCGGAGATCACAATAAATCTAAGGTTTTCATCAATCAAATCCCAATAAACCATCATGATCAATCTAAGAAGCTCATAAGCATCCCATGTATCAAAATCACAAGAGATCATTAGAATTATTTAAAACTATAAACTTTTATTCAAAATAATAAATAAAAATTCAACATTAAAGCACAAAATACTCAAATTAAATAAGTTCAAGCAAAAAAAAAAAGACTACAAGCTTCACCTCTTAGCCCTAACTAAGAGGTTTTAGCCCATTAAAGACATGATTAAACAAGAATCTTTCAAAACAAAAAGTAAAACTAGAAAACTAGTAAAAACTGAAAAGAACTCTATAAAGAACACCTCCACTCTTGAACTTCTCTCTCTCCTTAGCTTCTAGGATGCCCTGAGATACTTTGGACGTGTGGGAGGATGCATTTAAATAGGAAAAGTGCAGAAATTTATGCAGCTCTAAAAACTTTCGCAAGTTTCGCAAAATCGCAAAATCATTGCCATACTGTTTGTTGCATCGAAGCCCATCAAAGAGTCCTTCGGTTGCAGCCAAATTTCATCAACAAAATCCAAAATTTGTTGTCCTATTTTTGCCCTGTTCGGTCACACCTAAGATGTGTTTTGGTGGTACCAATTTTAACTCCAATCATATCGAATTTGGTCTGACATTAATGTTGCTTGCTGGACTATTTTTGTAATTTTTTTATCGGACTAGTGCTTCCTTCAGTTGCACCTGAGATACTTTGGACGTGTGGGAGGACGCCTTTAAATAGTAAAAGTGCAGAAACAAAGTGCAAAAATTTATGCAGCTCTAGAAACTTCCGCAAGTTTTCGCAAAATCACAATATCACCGCCATATTGTCAATCACATCGAAGCCCATCGAAGATTCCTTTGGCTGCAGACGAATTTCATAAAAAAAATCCAAAATCTACTGTCCTATTTTCGCCTTATTCGGTCACACCAAAGATGTGTTTTGGTGGCACCGATTTTAACCCTAGTCGGATCAAATTTGGTATGAAATTCATGTTGCTTGCTGGACTATTTTTGCAATTTTCGATCGGACCAATGCTTCCTTCGGTTGCACCAAAGAGTCTGTTTTTTTTTTTTTTCCAGTTATTGAAACTTGTGATTTTTCGATCTTTCCTCTATCTTTTGTGCTTCGTTTTCTCGAATATTTGGCACTTGAATTCTTCATTGTAATCCTCCAAACATCCATTCTTTGGATTGATTCCTCAAACACCTTAAATCACCCTAGTTAGCTTTGATTCCTTCAATTCTCTCTCATTTACCTGCAATCATGAAAACATGTGTAAGTCAATCAACTTAATAGAAAAATCCATGTAATTATGATATGGAATTGGGGACAAACATATACAATTCAAAGCTTAACACAGTTTAAAAGTCAGATGCAACTTGTAACACTTCTAAATTCAGCACCCAAGTACGAAGAATATCCGATCCCAAGTTTTCGGGTGTGAAGTTAATAAAATGCACATGGGTGAGTCCTCATGTGCCCATGCAGACCAATTAACACTCAAACATAACCAACAATCAGAGTAGTTTTTAAATCAGCAGTATCGTGACTTAAGCAGGGATAGCTAAACCTAAAAATATATGGCAAAAATCCAAAAGTGTACAATTTCATAAGTGATGGTTGCCTAGATGGGGATTATACAAGCTACAATGCGCACCCGACCAAACCATGGAGTCCGCCCAATTGGAAACTCCAATATGCATGCCTAAAATATGAGAAACTCAAAGGACTAGTGTTTCGGCCCAAAACTTCAATAATGAAATTGCCATGAAGAACTCCATTAACTCCAACCTGCCTGAGTCTTGGAAGTACCATGTCTACACTATAGGGTCTAACTAGACCTCATCTAGTGCGTCTGTTCTTGAGGTACTTGGATCGATGATATCATTTGGTTAGTGTTTTAAAACATCGTACCAGGTGGGAGTGAGTAGCTAACTCAGTGGTTCCATTATTCCTAAGTTACAAGTGTTATCAATCACAATCAAGCATAGGTAATGATGGCATACAAAATAAACAAATTCTTAAACTAGTTAATTAAATGCATATATGCATGATATGCACATGCATGCCAGGCACCATTATCTATCAACGTTATAATAGAAGGCGATGTGGCTCATCACTAAGCATCACCTGCACATAGTATGCATGCCATAATGATATGTATGTATGCCCGATCACCATTATCTGTCACCATTACAACAAACAGTGATGTGGCTCACCACTATCATCGCCCCACACACAATATATGCATGCCATGAAGGTACATATGCATGCATGCCATGAAGGTACATATGCATGATTAGCTGAGTGTTTATTAGTGCATTTTTTAACAGCAGGTTGGCGAAGCCAAAATACCACCATTATATCACAAGTCTAACCGATCACGTGGTTCATAGCAACCATAACGGTTCCTCACTCATCACCCTTGATCGAATTTTTGGGTTTGTTACCTGATATCAATTATGAGTCAATAATTTCAAAGGTACGTTATGATGCCCAATGGTATGTAAATGAACAAGGTGAGGGTCGTCACCCAAATGCTAAATACGAATAATTAATCCAGAGGTGTGGGCTTGTCACTCAAAACTAAACCAATACAAAAAAGGCTCATCGCTCAAAACTAAACTAATACATGTCCAGGTCATTTGAATAGTACTCTAGCACATAACCATCGGCTGGGTATTTGATGGGGGTTGTTTGAACAATAATCTGTCACCTTCATTAATGCTCACTAGTCACTACAAGGAGGCTTGTTACCCCAGCGTAAGCCGATAGCTCGGATATGGTGTCTCATACTACCAAACCTGACTCATGAGTCTTGGTTGGATTGTGTCGCTCTAACAGTTTAAAGTAGACTCTTCATAATGGGAATGATGGTACCATGGATTCTTAAAGGCATGACATAAGAAAACAACTACGATTATATTCAACCCGGCATTAGACTGATCCGATCGATGATGGAGAACCTCAGAGAAATTGGCATTGGGCGCATGCAACCCGTATAGCTCTAAATTACTACAGTTGGTCACCCGTATTCAGCCTCGATTAATCGAACAAGTATAAGATAGTTGACCCCAAGCAGCTGTTGAGCTCTTAATTGTGCATATTTTAACCCCAATTCATCACTCATTATACATGGTTTTCATAATTTAAAGACTAATCAAATACATGTTTTGTGGTTGTAGGAATGAGAGTTACTTTGCCCAATTGATGACCAAAAGAGCTGATTTAGAACCTTGGATGAAGACCCAAGGAGGGCTGAAGGAAGAAGGAAGCAAAGAAAGAAGCAAAGAAAGAAGAAAAGAGAAGAAAGAAAGGAAGAAAACAAGAAGAAAAAGAGACCGACCGGTCTTGACCGGTCGGCCAAGGAAGCCCGACCGGTCTTGACCGGTCGGCCATGCTTGCTGGAGTAATGCCAAAGAGGGCCTGACCGGTCGTGACCGGTCGGCCAGCCCTGTCCGACCGGTCGTGACCGGTCGGCCATGCAAGTTTCAGATTCCAGATTCTAAAACAGCAATGTATTCCCGCACCTGGTTTTTCGGACCAGTTTTCTGGGCCGATCTTGATGATATTTGGAAATCCAACACATCCATGTCGAAGAGGAACTCAACGCCGAACTAACCCAAGTGGTTCGTGTCGATCGGAGTTACGGATTGATCGTGGTGACCAAAACAATACGAACTGTTCAGAAAGTTCCAGATTTCGCTGTTCCACTCTGGGCCGGTCCAGGTGGCCCATCATTGAGGATATGGAAAATCTACTTTGACCATCTTTTAGACCACATCCATATATGAATAACCACAAAAGTTTCAGATCAAAAGGGCGTGTGGTTTGATCGTACCGGTTGAAGAAAGATGGACCATCCAGAAAGCTCCAACTGCGCAGAGTTTGTAAAAGCCCTAATTGTTCTAATTTTCGGACCACATTCTGAGATCGTTTTGGACAATCTAATCCGTCTATCATGTAGAGGAGGAAGTTTTCTACTCATGTTCAAAATTTGAGATCAATCCGACCTCTGTACACTCCGGAGCGTTGAAAGCAAGATGACTGGTTCTGAAGGTACCCGAAGTGCGCGATTTTGAGAGGCGGTCGGTGATGTAATTGGTAGGCCCATTCAGAAGATAATCTTGGAAATCTAAATCATCTATGAGGAAGATCACATTACAAGAAAGCTACAAATCAAATTTGAAGGCAATCCGACCATTGGTTAAGCCGTACCAAGCGAAACAAATTCTGCTATGTTGCTGTACTAGTGCTGCACTATAAAAGGAGGTGCTCTCTTCTATTCCAGGGAAACCAAGGACGTGGGGAGCAAGGAGTTCAAGTCATAGGAGGCTTCCTAGCCTCCTCCAGCTAGTTTTTCTTCCTTTTCTTAGTTCTAGTTCTAGTTTTTAATATGCTTTTTATTAGCTAATCTCTTAGCTAGAGCTAAGAGGTGAACCTTATAGTTTTCTTAGATTGTTTAATTCGTTTTATTGGTTTTTAGTTTGGAATTCATGATTATGAACTAAGGTTTGAAGTTTATACAAGTTTTTAAGTAATTTTTCTTAGTCTTGTGATGACTCATGGATGTTTGGATGAATTACTTAGCCTCTTAATTCGTTTGCAACGGTCTAGACCTGTATGATCTGAGGAATCGGAGTGCGCTCTAGTACTAAGCTCTTCATGAAGGGACTTCCTACCAAAGTTCTATTTTTCTGTTTTTCTGGAATATGTATGGACTGTGTATGTGATTTGAATCCAGTTCAAGTCCTGATCTAGCCTTGTCTTGTGAGAGGACTTGAGGATGGTTATGATTGTGAACTGGACCTTTTGGAAAGGGGAATGACCTATGCAATTGAGCATGCTCAGCTCAGCCTTCATTGAGTGAATCCTATGCATAGAACTTACATATGACAGACTGTTTGGTTTAACAGCTCTATCATCCGACTAGATAGACAGGAATGTCGATTCTAGTTGAGAAAGTAAGAAACCATAGCGAATTATGCATCTAAGAAGAGCTATAAGTGGATCCTTGATGCTTTAGTTATCTTTTTATTTTTAGATTTTCTATTTTATGTTAAAAATCAATTTCACAAACCTCTTTGATTCTAGTTATTAGGATAATTGGAATTGTTTACTTCCTTCCCTGTGGATCGACCTCGGTCTTACCGAGTTTATTACTACATCGCAACCCTACACTTGGGGAAGCGAACAGCAGCCATCCCCTTTCTTAGGCATTTTGCCGAGCCAAATTCAACAAGATTTATCTTAAAATACTATACAACTATGCTGATAAGGACATCCTGTCAAGACAAATGAGTAGCATGTACATGTAAATCATATTCCAAAACAATTATCCAACAACAATCAACCGCATGTTATGAATAAGTTCTACAAACATGAAATTCAAGACGAATGAGCCACATGTACATGCAAAAATTCCAAGCCTCCTATCCACCAACAACAAATGGTATGCTATGAATGGGTTCAACAAATATGAAATTCATCTATATAGGCATTTCATCAAATAAGTAGTCGACTAACATGCATAGTATTTGATTCAATATAGCAACATACCCACAATTCTAACGTACACAACTAAGTAAACATGAGTTCACTAATTATAGCTATCATGTTTTGATAAAAGGAAACTTATGAGGAATGGTCTGCACCTTGGAGGAAATATTACCTTGATTTTAAGCGTCTAAGGGTTAAGATTTGGAGAAATTAGTTATTACCACACCAAATTAGAGGTTGCATGTAAGTTTTATGGGTTTTAATTATAAGAGAGCTGAAATTGAAAAGTAGATTGCCATTCATACCTACAATTGCGAGGGAAACGATTTAGATGGAAGAATCCGACGACTAAGTAATAGCATTCACACCGGCAAGGCGATGAGCATTCATTCACACACTCCCTCGATCACCAAGACTCTCTCTCTCTCTCTCTCTCTCTCTCTCTCTCTCTCTCAATTCCCCCCCTTCTCCTCTCCTAATTTTAGAAATTCTGAATTTATGGGTGAAATACTAACTTGTAATCAATTTAAAGTGCTAGGAGTGACTCAAATGGCCTTAATGACTTATTTCTTGGTGGTTTGACGTTATGGAAAGTTACTACTGGCGTTTGAGGCCCACTTAGGTCCATCTAGGCCAATCCAATCCAAGGAATAGTGGTTATATGTGTAGATCCACCTAAGTTTACAATTGCCCTCATTTCGAACGTAGCGATCAACGAATACAATAAAGGGTTTGCTTGACGGTAACCGATCATCAATTGGGGCTGCGACTTTAGGGATAGTTGTAAGATATTATTTTGGGTTAATGATCTAAGTTTAATTGTGATCTAACAGTCCGAAAGCCACAACTTTGGTAAAGTTGAGAGGTGTACAAATAACTTAAGTTCTTGATGAATTCTGAGCAACTTCACACATCACATGTGCTCACCTTGTGAGCTGAAGTTGAACGATTTGGCGTACATCTTTGGCTCAATGTCCAGCGAGGATCTTAAGCCCACTAAAACAGATGATTTTCCTTAGTCTTAGGTTTAGCGGCCCATTAACGAGGGGTAAAAGCTTGTTTGGTTAATCTGGCAATTTTTAAAATAACTGGACCGCAAGAATTCTTGTGTGCGGCAATTGGGGTTTGGATTAACTAAGTTCACAGTGTGGCTTTTTTGCAATTAGCGAAAATGACAATTCGACTCTAATCACCCTAATCAAGAGTCCTAATTTGATTAAATTATTAATTATTCAAAATAGTAAAAAATATAAAAAAATAAAAAATCTTAATTTAATCACACCTTATGATTCCTGGCATGATTAGAAGTAATTCCTAAGAAGATACCAAATACTAAAACTCTAATATGAAAAAGATATGTCCGGGCTATCGGCAACTTGCCGCTGCATAAATTTTTAGTTTCAACAGGTCAATTGCATACAACGTTTTTAACATTTTTAGTTATTAAATTGTTTTTTAAAATTTTCTAGTAATTCATCATTACATGTATTTTCGTCCGACCAAATTTCATCTCATTTTGAGTTCTAGAAAAATTCTAAAAATTCCAAAAGCATCAGCTACCTGCTATAGATAATTTTCTGTATAGTTTTCAAAACATCCTAAATTAAACCTCATTTGAATTTGGTTTTTATTTTATATTTATTTTCTATAAAATTAAACTCTTAAAGCTTCAATCTAGCTTTTGAATCACCTTAATTGGAGTTATATTGAAAGGGATGAATTTTTGAAGTTAGCGTACCGAAGCTGTTAGAAGTTGAATATGTTCATCACAATCCAGGGATGCACGGTTGCACCGTAGATTTTTTTACTAGATTTTTATTGTGGCACCATGAAAATGACAGTGGCACCATGCCTTACTATCTCGATTCTCCAAAATTCATACTTATTCACGGTGGCACTGTGGATTTGATGGTGGCACGAGGATTGTTGTTCGATCTTCCCAAAATTCACCACTTCCACATATGTGAATATACGCATAGACATGCACTCTAATAAAAAAATCAAAGATAAACACCCAATGACACCCAATTCCCACGTTGGTGAAAATTCAGAGCGTTACACAACTTGTTCTAATAGACTTGGACTCAACGGAGTGCACCACATGTCAGGAGCATTGAAAATGTGGGCACTCTGCCCAACTTGGAGAGTCACGACTCGACTCAGCACCAAGCTAGTCAGTCCGAGTTGTTAAGTCTTAAAACTATGATGGCATTGGCATGCATATAACAATGTTTCGGCTGAGTACTTTGTATGCAGTTCATCAACAGCATGTGGAAAAGCCTCCACCAGCCTTGAAAATAGAATGGAGGGGGCCTGAGGGTTGTGTCAGTAATAGCTTCGATATCAAAATGCTTTCAATCAACACCAAAACACTAATGCACCCATTGAAAAGGATGCAAACAGAACCAAAAACTCCCGCAACAATGAAATTTTAAAACTTCTTTTTTTACTCATTGCACATTTATATCACACAATAAATCTTTTGCACTCATTCCTCAACCAAGCAAACAGTGACGACCCCTCAAAATCAGCAGCCAGCTTCATCTCGAAACAAATTGATAATGAATGAATAATGACATTCATATATCTACGTACCCGATACTATTAATTCTGTACATAATGTTTTTATAACTGAAGGCATTGCTACATCCGTCCGCCACTTAGTTGATAGTGGTAAGAGGAACTCTTGGGTCTCTTAATGACTGAGCTTGAGCCTCATACACCGCCCCAAGTAAATGTTTCATGTCTCCATTTGCAAGCTGCTTTCCAGACCTTGCTTCCCAGAATGACTTTAACAGCTCTTCAAAGGATGGAGTCCGCAATTCTTCAATGGACGCCATGCTTGGCAAACTGAATTGCCTTCTTCTTGGTGTTGAACAAGACGGTTCATCCACCTGGTATTGAAGAGAGAGACGGCCGATTAGGCAAGGAGCACGGGAAAAACTCGTGGCTTTGCTAATCCATGCATGAGCAGGCAGATGTGATCAACTTGTGTCACATGAGTGAGATGCAAGCATTGGGAAGGGCCCACCATGTCAATGCCCCAGCTCAAAGATAACGGTGTTCAACACCGTCAGATGGTTCACACATGTACAAAAACAATGGACAGTAAAAAAGAAGGCCATTAGTTCACGTGCAATGTATATGCGTGGTCCACCTGGCAAGTGGTGCATGCCAGATGAGTGGCTTGGATCCTGCACATGTTAGCATGAGCACCTGTATATGTAGAGATCATGGGCAGGTTCGACTGAAATTAGAAAATTTCACTTTTAGTAAAGATGCCAACAGACCACCTTACCATGAGTGGATTGGATCCTGCACATGTTAGCATGAGCACCTGTATATGTAGGAGATGTGCATGGGCAGGTTCGACTGTAATTAGAAAAATTCACTTTTAGAAAAGATGCCAACAGACCACCTTACCATGTATTCTTGTTCTAGAGATTTCCCAGCATCTTCTGTAATCTCCACAATCCTGTGATAGTGACTGCTCCTCAAGTCCCTCAGCTCCCCACAACAAGGAACGATCATTGAGTCCATGCTTCCGCATGCATCATGATCAAGCTTCAAGGAATCTGTGGAGTGCATCATGAGTTAAAATTCATTGAGCAACTGTGATGAGATGCACTTAAATCAAGGGAAATAAGCAGTGTGGTTGATTGAGCTTTTGTTCAGCCCAATGAACTTTGTATGGGAACCATCTGGTGACCCAAATCATCTTGAGAGTGCCATGTTTGATGGGACTCTCCCCCAAAACCACCCATGATCCTAACCTTCTGATCTAGGCTCCATTTTGAACCGCATTCTGTCACTGTCCATTTCATTTGACGTATAGGATCCTTTCACAAGGAGAGATGTTGAGGCATGGACATCCCATGATGGATGAGACCAGATCAACAGCTTAGGCTACCAAAAAGTTGGCCCTAACGGTAACACCATTACTGGGCAGAACAGAGTTTCTGTGTAATTTCTCTGTTTCTCTTGATCAAATGCATGCGAGTAGAACTTCAGTAAACATGGGAAAGAATATATCTTACAGTCAATGGAGGAAAGAAGACTCCTATTCACAACTTCAACATCTTCAAGAGCAGTAGAAGCAGCAGAAGACAGCCTTGCACGGAGCACCTGATTGGCTTCCATTCCACCCCTGCCAAAATCAAGTGCAGAAAAGGAAGAAAGATCATGGATTGCCCCCACTGATGCAAATAACAGAGAATGCCATCGACTCCATAATCACCTGACAACAGAATTGACTGATGCAACATTCCTCTCTTCAAGACTGAGCAAAGATTCTTGTGCAGTTTTCCATTGTTGTGCAGTCACTCTCACCTTTGTCATACTACACAATTCGTATGATAGATCAGGAACAAGCTTTCCAAGTAATATTTTACCCAACACATACATCGAAAACAGTCATGCCTTTCCGCTTACCAATGTTGAAGACCTTGTTCCAAGCTAAGCTTTCCACTTTCCACTGCAGAAGTATCCTCAAGATAGTGGCTCTCAGTTTTCTCCATGTAGCTTGTCCATTGATCTTTAACAGAAAACGTGAAATCTTGCACTGTTGACATTTCTTGCTGCAGCTCATTAGTTTTATTGGCAGCAGTCTCCCGGAGGCTGTCTACTGCAGTTTGAACCTAAACAAGAAAAACATGTATAAAGAAGTCAACTTTATGGTAACAGTTTGTAAATCAACACATGGTAAACTGAACCTTGTCTCTTGTATATATCTATGCAACGAACTCTAACAAGAAACGATGGTCGGAAATACAAAAACCAACACTCAAATTGCTTTAGCAGAGGGGAGGAGATACCCCAAAACATGATCTTTAGAGAGGAGCGACTCCCACACTCAAACTGAACCTTGGATGTATTTCATCTTCTTCAGAGAGGCTAGTGAGGTAGTTCATTCCCAAGCTAGAAGACTGAAGGATGGTCACTAGTTTTAGGGAACTCATTTACTCTTTCTTAGCTTCTTTGGTTTTTGGGTTTCTTTCTCTTGATTAATAAAATTTAGTTATTCATAAAAAGTTTACAAAGCCATATCCTTGTTTATCTGGATATCAATTGTTGGCGCCTTGGTGATAGGAAAGAGGTTCATAACCAGCAGTTGCAACTATTGTGTTGTTTGGATGCACGCAAAGTCATGTACCGCACATGCTTTCCTTTAGATGCTATGCAGGTCATGCAATGCAGAACTTTTTGGCCAGTCATGCAACCCACCCACCCAGTCAATCGCGCAACACACCCACCTAGTCAGTCATGCAACGCACCCACTGGTGCTGTCAGCAGTGTGGATTTTCACCACGGACTACAATGCAGGACTACCTACAGTTTATAGTAATACTATTTGCTGAGTACTTGGGACGTGGTGGAAGATGTGGGGAGCTTAAGATGGTTAACAACACATGTAGCATAATGGCACACATGCACACTAACACGTGGTAAATGTGAGGCACATGAAGATTGATGGTGGCAAATGTGGGACATGTGGATAGCATGGATGGTTGCACATCTAGAGCCTTTGGCACAAGTAATGCAAGCACACGCACCTATTGCCGTGCCTCTGTGGAGACTCACAAGAGTTTCAACATGAGGTCATGGGTTTGAGCACCCCTTGTGGTGTGAGTGCGTGAGTGTGTAGTGTGTGTGGGTGTGTGCATAAAAATTCAAGCACATAAAACATTATGTTCCTGAATGCACCATACAAGCTATGGACACTGACTAACACATGGCACTTGAAGATTGATGGTGGCAAATGTGGGATATGTGGATAACATGGATGGTAGCACATCTAAAGCCTTTGGCACAAGTAATGCAAGCACACAGAACATTATGTTCCTGAATGCACCATACAAGCTGTGAACACTGACAACACGTGGCAAATGTGAGGCACTTGAGCAAATGTGGGATATGTGGATAACACGGATGGTAGCACATCTAGAGCCTTTGGCACAATTAATGCAAGCACACAGAACATTATGTTCCTGAATGCACCATACAAGCTGTGAACACTGACAACACGTGGCAAATGTGAGGCACTTGAAGATTGATGGTGGCAAATGTGGGACATGTGGACATGGATCGTAGCACATCTAAAGCCTTTGGCACCAGTAATGCAAGCACACTGACTGCACCATACAAGCCATTTAGCATGTGGACATGGATCGTAGCACATCTAGAGCCTTTGGCACGAGTAATGCAAGCACACAGAACATTATGTTCTTGAATGCACCATACAAGCAATTTAGCATGTGTCTATGCAACCTTTAGAGCAAGGATACACTGTCCATGGGTAACTGTCGTAATGGCTGTGTACCTTGTACTCATTCCCCTCTTTTTGTGTGCAAAAGGGTGCATGGAAAACCACGTACATACTATAAATACAGAATGGCACATGCAGTATACGACTTCACATGCATCCAAAGAGCCCCTGTGATTCCTACAAACCTAGATAACCTTTAAAATGTACAGTATCATGTTAATACCTCAATTTTAAGGTGCAAAAACCATACTTAATTGGTGTCATCTGTCATGTGCAAAATGTACAGTGTAAAAATGTATCGTATCATGTTCAAGACCTCAATTTTAAGGTGCAAAACCCATACTTGTGTTATGCTATCCTGATATAATGGGTTCATGTTATAGTAGAAAAGTCCCATAAGAGGGGCAGGTGATTAGATAGATTACTTAAGAGGGAGCAATACGTTGGTTGCATATTCCTGATACTAAGATCATTCCCTTTTTTATTAATCTTTCTGAGCAACTTTAACCCAAGTCCTTCCCAAAGTTGTTGGGCTAAATTGGCGAATTGGTGGATGCCCCAGAAATTTTCCAGGTGCTATACATTCATGCCCAACAATCTTCTAGAATCTACTTAGTTGGCAAGGAACAAAGAGAATGGAAGTGATAAAGTGTCCTACAGCTGATATTCATTATTATCAGAAAAAGAATAGTTAAATATTGCTAGTTCTAGGTTAAGCTAGCAGGAAATAAAAGACACGGAGGATCATAGAAAAACACAAGGGGACTCATTCTTACTGTTTCAAACAAGGTTGTGCCTGCATATTTAAAATATGAGGCTCAAAGTTGAATACCAAGAAAATTTATTTTTAAAATGTTGACCTACTTTCACCAAATAGAGAATGCAGCAAGGTATAAACATAAGCCACTCGGCCAAGGCTTTGAAGTCGAGAAAAGCTCTGATACTCCATAGAGTTTTGCTTTTTAAAATGCTGACCTAGTTTTACCAAAGAGAGAATGCAACAAGGTATAAGCATAAGTCACTCAGCCAAGGCTTTGAAGTTGAGAAAAGCTCTGATACTCCAGAGAGTGAGATCCAGGCACCAAGAAATTGCATATAAGCAAAATTCAAATTAAACCGTCCAAACTCTCAGCCAAATTTAGATAGATCTTAAACCTAAAATTACAATGATATGATTTACCTAACAGACTGATGGACATTATTGGACAGCTGAAATTAAAAATAGCCAATAGTCCTAATTCAACAAACCACTTTCAATGAATCAGAGTTTTGGATGTTCATCTTATTTTGGGATTGAGAACTATTTCCACCGGTGGTTTAATTTGAATTGATGTATGCCAAATCAGAGTTTTGGATGTTCATCTTATTTTGAGACTGAGAACTATTTCCACTGGTGGTTTAATTTGAGTTAATGTATGCCACATGTACAAATTTTGAGTTCCCACCAAGGTATTCAATAACGGTAGGAGCCATAACAGCCATTGTCATTACAGTTAAAAAAAAAGTGTAAAAACTGTAACAACCCTGTAAAGGACTGCTATGGGCCATTTTTGCAGTAAGGGCCAAGGTGTTCTGTAAAGGCCATTACAGGGCCGTAAAGGCCGTTACGTAAAGGTAACGATGGCAACTGTTACACGTTACAGGGTCATAAAGGTTGTATGAACAAGGAGACATACAAAGCTGCACCTACTATCCTGGGATTAAACTTATGAGTCATACTACAAAACTTTGGAAAAAAAGCAATTGAGCAAAGAATAGGACATGAGACGAATGTATCAGAAAATCTTAATGCCGTGGAGGTCTACCACTGAAGCTATTTTCCTACTTAGACAATTGCTGGAGAAATATAGGGGGAGGAGGAAGAATCTCCACATGGTCTTTAGTGACTTAGAGAAAGCTTACGATAGGGTCCCTAGGGCATTAATTTGATGGGTGTAGGAAAAGAAAAGACTTTCAAGAGGATATACTGACGTGATTAAGGAGACTAATGAGGGAGTAGTGACAAATGTTAGGACCAGTAGTAGGGAGATGAGTGAGTTCCCAATTACTGTAGGCTTGCACTAGGGGTCAACATTGAGCCTATGCCTTTTCGCATTGGTTAATGGAGGAGTTAATGAGGCATTTGGATAAACAGATCCCATAGTGTATGTTGTTTGCAAATTACATAGTTTTGATTGACAAGATGAGAGAGGGCGTAAACATAAAGCTAGATTTATAGAGGGTTCCTTTAGAATCTAAAGAACTTAAAATTAGTTGGACTAAAACAAAGTATATGGAATGGAAATATTTAAAGAATTCTGACCAAGGAATTTCCCAAAATGACCACTTTCGATATCTTGGGTCGATAATTCATGGGGAGAGATTGAGAAGGATATTACCTATAGTATTCAAGTGGGGTGGAAGAAAATGAGATGTGCCTCTAGAGTTTTATGTGATCGTTGTGTACCACTTAAACTAAAAGGGGGATTTTATAGGATGCCTACAAGACCAGCCATGCTTTATGAAATAGAATGTTGGGCAGTGTTGGGCAATTAAGGAACCAAATATGCTCATAGGATGAGTGTAACCAAAATGAGGATGTTGAGATGGATGAGTGGCAAGACAAGGATGAATGGAAATAGATATGATTGCATTTGAGGGAATTTAGGAGTAGTACCAGTAGGTAATAAGATTAGTGAAAGTAAAGTTAGATGGTTTGGTCATGTGCAACAGAGACCAAGAACTGCGCTGGTTAAGAGTGAATTGGTACAACTTGAACGCTCTAAAAGGGCAAAGGGCCCAAAAGGACATGAGTGGAGGAAGAAAGAAAAGACTTGATTACATACGGTATAACTGAAGTTATGGCCCTTGATAGAGGGCAATGGCGGAAAAGAATTCATGTAGCTGACCTGAATTATTTGGATAAGACTTAGAGATGATGATGATGATGATGATGATGATGATGAGTTAATCGATTCGCTATGCCTTGTGGGGCAGAGTGTGAGTCAATTCGCTATGCCTTGCGGGGCAGAGTGTGAGGTAATTTGAAGGCAACAGTAGATGAACACTGCAAACAAGGAGATGTTGAGATGCGTGCATGGGAAGAGTAGAACTAATTGGAGATATAAAATGATTGAGTGAAAATTGGGATGAACATGTGCTTTGATAACTGGAGATGGTCCCAATGAGGCCCCATATAACAGTGGAATCCTAATAGAATACCTTGTGTCATCCAACATGTATGGCAATTACATTATCATTATTATTAAAGACGATGATGATAAAGAATGTAAATAAGGACAATGTCAACCATATATGAAAATACAATAATTTAGTCTCAATTAATATGACAATTGGAGATGGCCCCATTGAGGAGAGGAACTTTAATAGAATTGAAGTGCTTGAAAGGTAAATGAGGGAAAGACCTAAAAGAACATAGATGGAGGTGGAAGAAAGGTTTATAAAGGCTTGTTCACTTACCTAGGATTGGGGCTGACATAGAAATGCTTGGCAAAACAAGATCAATAAGACAACTATAACCAGCTAGGACAATACTATGATGATGAGGATGACAATATCATGTGCCATCCTAATAGATTACATTATCATTATTATTAAAGAAGATGATGATAAAGAATGTAAATAAAGCCGATGTCAACTATATATGAAAATACAATAATTTAATATCAATTAATATTTCCAACATGTATGACAAACTTTACCTTATAATAAACAAGAGATCATGCTTAATACAAGAAGATGATGTTAAAGAATGTAAAGGGTATGATTTCCAATTTAAATATGAGTAAAAAAAAAAATCCAATCCTAGTTTACCAGAATTGAGATGGCCTGTATCGATACCCAAATTAAGTCAATGTATTCTAATTAGTTATGAGAAATACAGCTTCACATGGCACCAGAACAAATAATTACAATAACCAAGAATGATTCAAAGAATTGTGCATGGTCTGACTCAATAGAATGAGTTTCTTCTTTTCTTTTCTTGTTTATTTATTTACTTATTGAGAGGTAACTCAATACAATGAGTAATTCAGGTTAACATTTAACTATTGATCCTGTTATCCTTATGTTAGATGAATAACCTGAACTTCCAGCAGATCAACTTGGAAATTGTTTTGCATGCAGAACATGTAGGAGAACTTCTAGGATACTTTTACTTGTCAGTATTTGTGAGAGCTTCATGTAGTTACCAATTTTTGGTGGAGGGAGGAGAAGCTAATGAACTTCCAACACCACAGCCAAAGACGGTATGGTGAGGCTGAATCATTGTAATGGGGAAAATCTTATTCCTTAATGTTTCTTTTCCTCTTTGAATAATTTTCTTTTCAATTACTAGAAAAAGATAAGAATGTGCTAACTGGTTCATATTGCCCATTACATATAGATATTGTCCATGAACAGCCAATACAGGCCCAAGACAGCCAATACAGGGTGATAGGGGGCTGTATCGGGGGTGAAAATACACCAATTTTAAACCTTGTGCATCCAGAGATTGTTAGGGACACCATTCATTAGTTTGATATGTCTATTTTTTGCTACATTATTAACGTTTACAGTTTTCCCCCTATAAGAGCTGTTTTGCAAATTTATTCCCTTTTTTCTTAATTTCATACTCTGATAAGTCACATAATGGAGGCATTTATGGATTAAGAGTAAGCATCTCAGTAATTCCATATATCACCTCAGTAATTCCAAAAGATTCGATTTCAAGGCCTGGTGGTAAGTAACTGCAGTTACATGTGATTTACATTAATAAGAAAAACAAGGCTGCCTACCAGCTTTTTCTTCCTAGCACTTGAACTTGCAAGCATCTCAGCAAATTTTTGCAACAGTTGCCTTTCTTCATTAGCAGAACACTCCTGGAATATGAAGTGAGGATTAGATTGAAAAGGTTTGGCAGGATGAGAAGGATCATACAGTTAATATTTTTCTAATGTGAACCCAATGGTTGGAAAATGGGAACCACCTCAAGTGAGGATTAGATTGAAAAGGTTTGGCAAGATGAGAAGGATCATACAGTTAATATTTTTCTAATGTGAACCCAATGGTTGGAAAATGGGAACCACCTCAAACTTCTTTTCAAGTTCACACAATTTCTGGTCATGGAGAGTTTGTGTCTCTTCAACAATTTGGCTCAATTTGGATGCATGCATGTCCAGAGTCTCGAAGAAGTTCACAGTAATTTTTGAAATACATCGAGTTGTCTCCACGGCTCTATAATGTCCCTGTCATAAAGGAAGCTGTTCTATTAGAAATACCCTCAAAAAAAGAAATTGCAGCTCGTGAAAAAGAAAAAAGAAATGCCAATTGCCAACAATATTCTTTCAGTTTCTGACCTCCCGCTGCTGCTTTGCATATGAAGCCAGTTTCTCTTCTTGATTAGATAGGCTACTTTGAAGCTCATTCAATATTACATCAGCCTCCAAAGCAATTCTTTTGAAAAGCTGTGTTACGGGAAACAAGGTCAAAACAGCAAAAAAAGAAAAATGGAAAGAAAGATACACTCAAACAGGTGTAAAGGGAAGCTTACATCCTCAAGAGCCAATGAGTGCATTGATACTTCTGAATTAAGATTTTCAAAAGTCGACCTAGAATTCCCATCAAGTTCTCCGGCCAAATCATCCAATGCTCTGATCCCAGAGCCATACATGGTTTTCAACTTTCCTACCCTTTCTATAAGTTCTTCAGTAGCCTATGGACAAACAGGTCACCAGATACAGTTACTGAGAAAAGATTATATAGGCACAGAAAATGGCATCAGTTTGCTTCCACAGATGTCACACTCTACCTCAGCCTTTGTAGAGACAAAGGAATGCATATCTTCCTCCATTCCTTTCAGTTGTTGCTCCTGTTGCATTACGGAAGTGGCAACGGTCTTATGCAAGAGCTCAAGCTGCTGAGTTAATTGAGACTGGAATTTCTGGACAAGGGTCTTGTTTCCATCTTCTATTTTGTCTTTACGCTCTAAACATCACAGATAGTAGAATCAATGGCAGTAATGAATTATTGTGTATTTTGCATCTGTCATGCAAGAAAATGCCCAAAATAAACGAGCTCCTCAAAAACACAGATACGAACCAATTTTAGCAAACAAGCCAGATACATCTGATGCTGCATTCTCTAGCTCTGAACGAAGCTCAAATGCACGCTCGATGAGTGCTTTCTCTGAAAGAGCAACAAACTATCATCTCACAGCTATCAAGAAAAGAAAAAAAATGCAGAAAAATAATTCAAGTCACATAAATAATAACCAAGATACAAACATGCGAAACAAATATCAAACATAGCAACAAAAGAACCAACATTGCACAAATACATCTGTACAGTTTATATTTTCAATAAGCTATGCTACAATAAAAATATCCGTCTCTCAAGTATAACATGTATCATGTATGTTTAACAAATTACGTTACAACATAAGTATCAATACTTAAGCATTTGGATATAGCAACGACTTTGTGTTCAGAGGGAATTTCAAGCTAGCTTGCAATCAACAGTTGGGAAGGCATGGAAAACAGAACTTGCACGAAGCTGGCTTCCTTTTTCTTGCTTTCTCCACCCAAATCACAGGAGAGTATGCACTAGGAGACCCCAAACATATCTCAAATGTGTTTTGATGATAGTGAATCATGTGTGTGGGAACAGGAAATTCCAAGCACACCCTAAAATATTTCTAAATAAGCTCAAGCTTATTGTGCATGTAATACACATAGGACTTTCCCCAAAACCACCTCTCAAAGCATCAATAAGTGTCCGAATGCCACTCCGAGGAGAACTCTAACTTAACGGGCATGTCCCAAATATTTCTATATGTGCTCAAGCTTATTGTGCATATAATACGAGCAAAAGGGAAGATAATACCACCTCTCAAAGCATCAATAAGTATCCAAATGCCACTCCGAGGAGAACTCTAACTTAGCAGGCATGTCCCAAATATTTCTATACGTGCTCAAGCTTATTGTGCATATAATACAAGCAAAAGGGAAGATAATATACAGATGATTTTGTCCCAGATACCACCTCTCAAGGCACCAATAGGCATGTACCAAATGCCACCTCAAGGCATTCTCACTCAACAAGCGTATCCCAAATGCCACCTCAAGGCATTCTCACTCAACACGCGTATCCCAAATGCCACCTCAAGGCATTCTCACTCAACACGCGTATACCAAATGCCACCTCAAGGCATTCTCACTCAACAGGCATATATTAATGGAAAAAGATGAACTTGCTAAACAGATATGATAAAACTTCGCTCACCTGCTCTTAGGAGATTAGCAATCAGGTATTCCTTTTCTTTAATAGTGGAGTTTGCTTGTCTATATCTTTCTTCAAGGTCACATAACACATGTTCAGTGTCCTCAAGTTTTCTCTGTAGCAAATGTGAAACAGAGATAATTTCGTACATTCAATTAGCATAATTAGCCGATAGATCAGAATTTGAACATAGCTGTGTACAGGCCAGGTCTTAAACATGGCTATCCCTGTAGTTTTACCTGAGTCTTTTCAAGTTTGTCGCTTAAATCTGCAGTCAATTGCTGCTGGGAATCATAAAGTTCTTGAAGCCCAATGAGTTGCTGCATGCGCCACATGCAAGTATGTAGTCAGACATTGAAAATAGAGAAATGAAATGATCTGCAAGGAACCAACTAAGTGGAGATGTAGGATGTACCTTGTCCTTGGATTCTGAGTCAAGTTCCATGCGCTCAATTTTTTCCACCATGGCCTAGACAAAGAAAAGAAAAAAATAAAAATAAAAACTTTGATAAAAAAGAGCCAATTCATTTCTGTTCAAAAAATAGATATTCACAAATAGATTGGATTTATTTAGAGCCCAACCTTCTTCTCAGCTTCTTCATGCAGGTATCGATCTCGTGGAATATAGATGCCATTCTTCTCTCTTGCCGCATAAACCTCTGGTTGGGTTCAGAAACATGATAAGCAATTGTATCCATCAGATGCAAATTTTAATCTAATTACATTGACATCAAGCATCCAATTGTTTGATGGGAGGATCAAACTGATGTCAAAATCATATTTCACTAAAATTGACGATTGTGATCCAAAATAGCATTCATTAGAAACCTTGTTTGAGACGATCAATTTCAGAATAAAGATCCTTGATCACTGCTGATTTCATCATCTTCTGATTAACCTGCAAATATTTAAAATAAAAAAAAATTTAAAAAAAATCTTCAAAATAAGGTTTGACTTCAAAGATATTGGAAAAATGGCATTGACCAGTCCTCATTACTGACCTCTGGCTTATTCTTGATGTTTTTTGCACGGTGTGCATAATCTAGAGTGCTGAGCGTCTCTTCCAAGCAATGTATGGAAGGTGATATGGTTGCAATTATGCATGTCTTTGTTTTTCCTCCCAGGGAATCCCTCAGTAACCTCGTTAATTTGCTATCCCTGTTGTGCCAAGGAAATCATCGTTTTCTCACACCCACATTTTCAAGAAAACAATTGGAAATCAATCAACTGCCACTGATTCACACCTGTATGGAATATGACCAGAATGCTCCACAAGTGCATTAATGACACGACCGAGTGTAAGCAAGCTTTTATTGATCTCTCCGGCTTCCCTTGCTCTACCCTGCACCCAAAACCAGAGAGCATATCCATAACAGTTTGCAAGATAAGAATTTAATATAAATAAATGCCAAGGATTAGTTTAATCACAAATCTCAATATGGTATTTAACACTAGGACTTGGCAATCATGATATTAAAAATAAATAAATAAAACCTAGCTCTCTAACTCTACAAAAGGGGCATTTTACAGGGGATGATGCCTTAAATGCTTATAAGTGTAAAATGTAAATATGTGTAACTACAGCTTACCAATATACACTTCATCAGCATATAAATACACCATTGTGCAATATATATATATATATATATATATATATATATATATATTGGTTAGTACACCCACCCACACTGTTAGTCACCCTGCAATGTTAGCCACCCCCACGTTGGGAATCGATACTTAGACCTCAGTGTTGAGACGACGTTATCTTCATTCAATCTACCACTATCCCAAAGGTGTGGGTGTACAATATAAATACACTTCATCAGCATATAAATACACTTAGTAGGCACACCAATCATCAGCATATGTAACATATGTAACAACAATAAGACATTTTCTTGAGTACCGCAATGTAACATGGTAAAAGGTGGGATACCTCTCTAGCACCCGAACGTGAAATGTTCTCAGAGCCAGCAAGGTCAACAAGGTTAAGTTTTCCACATTTGATGAGCTCTTCACCCTCTGGTGTACACTCCTTAATGTGAATAGTGATAGAAAATATAGAATGAGAGCGGCTACTTTGCTTGTTAAGAAGGGTTTCTGCAGTACGCCGTTTGGAAGACCCTTTATCCAAGATCTTATAAATTTCATTAGCTGTTGTAACTATCTCCTCTTCCAGGCCTCTCACAAAAACACCACCTTTCCCATCTTCCATAAGGGCTATGGGTTTCTTTGACTTGTCATCTATGAATCTCGAACATTCTTCTGGTGCCAAAAGATCTGTTATCTCCTCGTTGTATAGCTCCAGAAATGTAACTTTCATGCTGTACTCAGCATCCTGTGCTTCAAGTATATCAAAAATTTGTCGAACAGCTCTTGGAATAACACCCGCATCACTTGGAAATTCCCCATTCTACAAAAACCACCACAATCAGAAAACAAAACAGAAAGATGAAAAGACCAAAAAGTGCAAAAAAATATTTAGGTTGTGTTTGGACGGATGTTGGATCATGCATAATCATGCCTTTATGTGATAGGATATGTTTCTAGTCCGACCAGAAACATTTTCAATCAGAAAAGAGTGTCAGGACTCAGGAATCAGTGATTCTGCTGCTTATCAGGGGTGCCATTTCAATCAGCAAAGGTGTCAGGAATCAGTGATTCTGCTGCTTATCAGGGGCTCCAAAACACACCCCAAAACTTGATAAGCAATCCTGCTAGATTGAGTTCTGAGTTTTATTTGATAAACGGGTCATTAAAACACTACATGAACATATTCATTTATCAGAAGAAAACCTTTGCTTTCTTTCCCCCTCCTTCCATCGTGTAAGTTTTCCCAGTGCCTGTTTGGCCGTATGCGAAAATGGTGCAGTTATAGCCCTCGAGAACTTCATTTACAATAGGAGAGACTGCTAGATCATACAAATCCTTCTGTTGGGATGTCGGCCCAAAGACCTATGTCAAAGATCATTTGAAAAGAGAAGCTATTAGTGATTAATGGAAAATTTTATTCTAGCCCTGTATTAAGATAAAAGAAAAGGTTAGGGTAAAAGAAAAAGGAATTCAAACCTTGTCGAAGGCAAAGGTTCTATCAATCTGCTTGTTAGCAATGTTTTGAATTGCAGAAACTTCCCGCCTATTCTCGTTGCAAGAAATGACAACAGGCGTGTTCACCTTTATCTCATCCTCGCTTAATGGCCTAAAACAATTCGCACAAAATGCGAAGGAAAAGAGGGGAAAAAAGAAAAGAAAAAAGAAAATTACCACCAAAGTTGAAGCACGAACTCGAGAAATCACTAGAACTCAGGTAAATGATCAGCAAATCTCACCTGCATCGGAGAAGGACCTGAACATTCACTCCTTTGTCTTTATCATGCCTACTATTATTTGAATTACCGTCACCTGATCGCATATCTCTTATGGATTTGTCGCTGGATCGTGGAGTCTGAGAAGGCGAAAGAGAAACCATTCCCTTCTTTTGTTGCTGCAACTGAGAGTAATCCATAGCTTACAGAATTCCAAAATTATCCAAGCTTGCTGCAACCACAAACCATAGAATTTCAAATATGCCAAAATGCCAAAAATGTCAGGAATTCAAAAACCATAGAAACCCAACAAAGACTGAAATTTTAAATCAAGCATCCAAAGAAAAAAAAAATGCAGAGACAACTTCAAATCAAGCAGTTGAAAACATCCAAAATTCAAAAACCATAAAAAGAATTTTAAAATCCTAGAAACTTAATGCAACTAGATCAAGGAAGAAACTAGCTGCAATAACTGGGAGCATGCTCAACAATCCTCTAGTCTTATACCAAAGATCACCACTCCCTCCCAACACACTACCATAGAGAAACATGAGAACTCGCCCAAAGAAAATTTCAACTATCTTATTCCATTAGCCCTACGCCTTATTTATAATGAGTGTTAACAAGGTTTCCTCCTTAAGAAAATCTCTAGCATAATCTATGGAATCTAAAAAGAGAATTCCTTGCTAGCTAAGATCTCTAAAATAAGAAAACCCTTTAACATGAAAATCTACTAATACTTATTTCCTAGCATAGAGATATTCTCCTAATATAGAAATATAAGAGAGGGAATTAGACCAAAAAAAAAAAAAAAAATGGGCATTTTCTTGTGCACACGTGTGGAGCATGCAAGTGTGAGATGTGGCACGATTGCATCAATTTCCCCCTTCGGCTTGGAAAAAACTAGGCTCTGCGGTTGGCTATGCACTCCAAATACAACTCTGGGTTGATGCGCTTCAAATCGTCTAATGAGATCCAAATGTTGTCGGATCTCGGTCAACTATTCCACTTAGCAAGAAACTTCTTTAAAGTGGAGATCGAAGTAAGAGTCTGGTGGAAATTTCCCAAGTTTGAGCCCCGCCATGACCTATCAACTTTCTAAGGGTGGTCTTCCATTTGACTTTCTCATGTATCGCCTTAATATGCTATGCCAAAATGTTGGCGTCCTAGCTCGGTCAAGTCACAATAGAAAGTGGGACTAAATTGTTAGGCTATCAAGGCTACATACAAGCTGGAATGTCGAAAAGAGAGAGCCCCGATGCTCCCACACATCTTTGAAAATAAAAAAAAATGCCCATTTTGAATACGACTCGTTCTAAAATAGAAAGAGGACAGGAACAGAGAATAATTGAAAAGGTAGGAATATCTTGAAACTCCATATTCATTAGTCGGTCAAAATGCTGCTGCTCACATCACGCTCGTTGTGTGAGACTTTTTTGTTTAGCCTCGAGATTGATCGAGTAAAGGCATGGGATTGATCAAGGAAAAACCCTTCATGATATCCAAGATAAACTGTAAGGTCTCAACATCGAAAATATGGCTCGATCAAGTATGCATTATCACCTAGCTTCTTTAAAATATGATAAGGACCTACCCCTTTTTAAAGTGGAGCTTGAAGTAAGAGTCTGGTGGAAACCTCTCAAGTTTGAGCCCCGCCATGACCTATCTACTTCTTGAAATTGAGCAAAATGCCATAAAAAAAATCTGCACGCCCCTTGTAATTTTCATTTCTAAGGGTGGTCTTCCGTTTGACTTCCTCATGTGTCACCTTAATATGATATGCCAAAGCATCAACGTCCTGGCTCGATCAAGTCACAATAGAAAGTGGGACTAAATCGATAGGCTATCAAGGCTACATACCAACCACAGTGTTGAAAAGAGAGAGCCTCGTAGTGCGGTTCACAAATTTGTTAAAAGAAAACTCAGCATGTGATAACACGATGTCTGATGAACTAATGTCATCACTAACCAAGTATAGAAGCATATTCCCAAGGCTACCGGTTGACTACCCCAATATATTCATCTGTTTGTAGATGATAAGCACTTGAGAACTTTAATTTAGTTTCCACCATAAACTTAACATCACGATCAGATACAATTGTCTTGGGAACACCATGAAGATGAACAAACTCTTTGAAGAAAATATCAACAATGCATAGAGCATCTGATGTCTTCTTATAAGGGATAAAATGGGCCATCTTAGCAAACCCGTTGACAACAATATAATAAGAGTCATAGCTACATTAAGTCTTAGGTAATCTGAGCACAAAATACATGCTAATGTCTTCCTATGGAGTATTTAGCACAAGCAGTGGAGTATAAAAGACTAGTACAATGCTTGCTACCTCGACACTGTCAAACGACGATTCCTTGAGCTAACAAAGAGAGTTGAAAATACCTTCCCAAAATCACCATTTACTGCATAGTGTCTTCTAAGTTCCTCAAAACTAATAACATAGACTAATAAGGTAGACAATAGATGTTATTTTCAACTGAGCACATATGCTACCTTATTTTCTACAATGACCTGATGAAGTGGAGTACAAAAAAGACTAGTACTCTACTTGCTATCTCAACACTGTTGAACGACAATTCCAACATCTTTCTTCAAACCCAACCAATAGAAATAGTTCTCAACTAGAGTTGTTGTTTTGTTGAATCCAAAGTGACTACAGTGGCCACCAAAATGAAACTCTTATATCACAAGCTCTTGCAATGAGCTTTTAGGAAGACACAACGTCATATCATAGAATAATCGTGAAGGCTGTATTGTGGTACTCGATGCCTGAGCTGACAAAAAGAGTTGAAAATACCTTCCTAAAATCACAACTTACTGCATAGTGTCTTTTAAGTTCCTCAAAACTAATCAAGTAGACAATAGATGTTATTTTCAGCTGAGTGTATATGCTACCTTATTTTCTACGACGACTTGATGCTTCAGGTTGAATGTGAACTCTTGAATAAGCACTCCATTTAGCATTGTCTTATACTCAATTTCTTTTGGGAATTCAAATAACGGAATGCCTCGTGATCATAATACAGGATACAGCAAAAACTCCCAATGAACGAGGTAATGCTTGCCAATGTTTTAAGGCTACAACTGTGTAAAATTCCACGTCATATGTAGAATTAGTGTTCGCATTGTCGACGAAATGTCGATAATATCGCCGATAATATCGGTGTCGCTAGACTAGCGACACCGAAACCCTAGTTTTTCGTTTCTCTCCCGATTATCGGTGAAATATCGGCGATATTGTCGATAATTTTGGATTCTCGCCAAGAATACCACCAACCACGGAAAAAAAAAATCGGAAGATAACAGTTTGATACGTGTAAATCGCAAAAAAAAAAAAAAGAAGCATTAGATTTCGGTAATACCTGGTTGATCGGAACTCTCGTGGACATCGATCGATGGCTTCCGTCTTCGATAGAGGTTCAAATACATGATATCGGCGAAAAATCGAGGATTTTGGGAGATTTCTTTTCGATTTTTGTTGGATCTAGGGTTTTGAAACCCGAATGGAAAATCCCTCTTTCTTCGGCGAAAACCCCTCTTTAGCAGAGAAAGGCCTTTTTTCAAGCTTCGGAAATCTTGAAGCGAATTGTGTGGTACGCTTTATTGTCATGAGTAAACTCTCTAGGCCCACCGTGAATGTATGTGTTTTATCCATATGGTCCATTCGTTTTTCCAGATCATTTTTGGGGTTAATCCCTAAATTAAAGTATATTCAAAGCTCCAGTGGACCTCACCACAAGAAACATTGAGAATAATGATTTTCACCGTTGAAACCTTCCTAGGGCCCACAATGATGTTTTTTAGTCATCAAACCTTTTCATAAGGATACAAAGTAATGGATGAAGGGATAAAACAAATATCAGCTTGATTCAAAATTTTTGTGGCCCCTGAGAAGCTTTTAATGGTATACGTTCAATTCACACTCTTTCTTGTGGTGTGGTCCACCTAAGATTCTGATATACTTAAATCTTGGTCTTATTTCATATAATATCCTTCTAGAAAGTATGGACGGTTTGGATAAGACATACAAATCACGGCGGGCCCCACAGAGTTTACTCAGAACGGTATTGCGTGCGTTCGACACAGTCTTAAAAGGAAGTGGATTAGTTGTTGCGCAGGTAACACTTTAATCCCTTACCCTGTGGGGCCCACCTTGATGTGTTTTCTGTATATCCATACCGTTCATCAATTTTTAAAGATAATTTTATGAAGTAATACAAAACATTAATTAGATCCAAATCTCAGGTGGACCATACCACTGGAAACAATGGTGGATGACCATTAAGAACATTTTGTGGGCTCCTGACCGTGGGGCCCATTGTGATGTATGTGACTTATATCCACTCCGTCCATCTGTTTTGAAAACTCATTTTAGGGCATGCTATAGAAAATAAGCAGCTCCAAATATTAGGTGGACCGTGGCCCCCATGAAGTTTTCGGTGGTGGGGATTCAATTACGAATGTTTCCTATGGTATGGTCCATTAAAATTTGGATCCAGTTCATTTTTTGGATCATGCCCTAAAATAAGCCGTCATATCTGATGGATGGTGTGGATGTAAGGCACATACTTCATAGTGGGCCCCACAGTTAGGGATCCACTGACCTCGGTAGATCCACCCAAACTGGGCTCGGACGGAAGTGGATTGCGTACTGAGTACTGAGTAAACTCTGTGGGGTCTACTGTGATTTATGTATTTGATCCACTCTGTCCATCCATTTTATTAGATAATTTTAGGACACGAACCCAAAAATAAATCATATCCAAAGCTTAAGTGGACCACACCACAGGAAAATGTGTGAACTGAACATTTATCATTGAAAAATTCTTGGGGCCCACAATGAAGTTTTGTATTAGCCTGATATTTATGTTTTCTCTTCATGTATGTCCGTGTGATCTTATGAACAGGTTGGATGACAAATAAACTTCATTGGGGGCCCTAGGAAGGTTTCAACGGTGGAAATCATTATTCCCACGGTTTCCTGTGGTGTGGTCCACTTGAGCTTTAGATATGCTTTAATTTTGGGCTCAACTCCTAAAATGAGATGGAAAAACAGATGGACGGCATGGATAAACTACATACATTCACAGTGGGCCAAACAGAGTTTACTTAGTACGACAAAAGCGTACTGAGTAATTTAGTACGCAATCTGATTTCCTACCAGACGTGGATGGGAGCGGATTAGCTCTTACCCAGGTAACAACTTAGTGGGTGTTATCCTAACCGTGTGGGGCCCCCACCTTGATGTATTTTCTGTATATCCACGCCGTCCATCTATTTTTACATCTCATTTTAGGATGCGATCCCTAATCATAAGAAGTGATGAATAACTATTAAAACCTTTCTATAGGCCACAATATTTTTGGATTAATCTAATCTTTCTACTTGCTCGTCATTCAGATGTTCTTGACATTATCAAGAGGTTGGATTGCAAATAAACATTACGAAACTTTACAATGGGCCCTTTGGAATTTTTTAATGGTGAGGCACTCAATCACTACTGTTTCCTGTGGTGTGGTCCGCTTGAGATTTAGATATGCATAGTGGGCTACAACACTTGAATTTAGAGTTTTAAGATAATTTTACACCTTTATTTGGCCTAATTAAGTGTTTTATTTGATATAATTCAATGATATATAGCGAAACCGTGACGGCCTACCCGATGGACGGAGTGGACTGATGTTAATTATTATATGCTAGCTGCATTTGTATTATATAAACTCATTTTGGTTGCTATTGGAGTGATTTCTTACGGCAACGCATGCTTTTTTAGCCCCATTGAATGAAAAATTATTATTTAATGCATTCTTTTTGCAATTTTTTTTATTCCTGAATATGCAAATATGTGTATTTAGGCATTTCCTGAAGTTTCGCTGAAAAATTCCATAATTTCACTCATGTTTCCCCCCTTTTCCCCACATTTCCGGTTATCGGCGATAACGATATTATATCTTTATCTCCAGCCAGCGAAACTTGTAGCAATACTGACCATGCGAACACTGTGTAGAATATACCTTCTTTCATGCCTCATTGAGTTTTTCACTGAAGAATGCCACCAGATGCACTTCTTGACTGAGGATGCCTTCTATACCTATGTGGGATGCATCACAGGTAACCTCGAACACTATTTCAAAATTCCAAGAAGCCTAAGAACTAGAGTTTTCGTCATTTTTCACTCCCAAAATCACCATTTATTGCATAGTGTCTTTTAAGTTCCTTAAACCTAATAACATAAACTGATAAGGTAGACAATAGATGTTATTTTCAATCGAGGGCATTTGCTATCTTATTTTCTACGAGGACCCGATGCTTCAAGTTGAATGTGAACTCCTGAATATAAGGAACTCCACTTGGCATTGTCTTATGCTCAATTTCTTGTGGGAATACAAATAACTAGTGATCAAAATGCTGCACAAACTCCCAATGAATGAGGTAATGATGCTGATGTTTTAAAGCTTGTACAATGGCGCAAAACTCCACGTCGTATATAGAATACTTCTTTCATGCCTCATTGAGTTTTTTTACTGAAGAATGCCATCGAATGTCCTTCCTGATTGAGGACACCTTCTATACCTATGTGGGATGCATCATAGGTAACCTCGAACACTTTCTCAAAATCACAAAGCCTAAGAACTGGATCTTTCGTCATTTTTGCTTGATTTCTTGAAATGCTTTTGTTGCTACTTTGGTCTACTCAAATGAACAGACCTGCATACATTCAGTAATGGGCACCTAATGGGCACCTACTATCTTATTTTCTACGATGACCTGATGCTTCAGGTTGAATGTGAACTCCTGAATATAAGAACTCTACTTCGCATTGTCGTATGCTCAATTTCTTGCGGGAATTCAAAATAAAGTAATGCCTCATGATTAGAATACTGCACGAACTCCCAATGAATGAGGTAATGATGCCGATGTTTAAGGCCTATACAACAGCGCAAAACTCCACGCCATATATAGAATACTCTTTCATGCCTCATTGAGTTTTTCACTGAAGAATTCCACCGGATGTCCTTCCTGATTGAGGACACCTTTTATACCTACGTGGGATGCATCATAGGTAACCTCGAACACTATCTCAAAATCATGAAGCCTGAGAGCTAGAGCTTTCGTCATTTTTCGCTTGATTTCTTAAAATGCCTTTGTTGCTACTTTGGTCCACTCAAATGAACCGACCTTCATACATTCAGTAACGAGCACCATAACAGAACTAGAATTCTAGATAAACCTTCGGTAAAATGTTGTTATCTCATGAAAACAGGGGACTTTGTGAATATTTGTGGGAGTAGGTCAGTCGACAATGCTCATATCTTTTCGCACCTTTTGATGAAATGACAAACAACAAAAAGGCCATGTTGGAACTCATGAAGGTACACTTTTTTAGATTAATATAGAGTTTCTTGCGGCGCAATATGAAATTGTGGTATAAGTCTGATTACTACACTTGTAGAAGCAAGAAACTTGGTTTATGTCCTAGAGGGGGGTGAACAGGACACTTTTAAATTCTCATTTAAATGAGTAATCATCCATACAAGTATAATCAAGAGTATCTATAAGATAGGCATGACATGATAGTCTAAAGAAACATCATTGAGTCAACTCCACAAACACTTGATATACAAGCAATCTATCTATATGTTAGAATAATGAATTTGGATTACAAAAGTATCCAGCACATGAGAAACAAATTATCTAAATCTTAAAGAAACTTAATCAAATGTAAGCATATGGACAAAGATTCATTCATCCCATAACACACAATATATAATGGTTCGGCTACGTGCCTACTCCACTCCCGACTAACCCGACTCCTTGAGTGGCCAGATTTCACTATCTCAATGGTTTTAAATGAGGTTCATCATAAACCTTTACAACCTATACAAGGTCTAGACTTCCGACCAAGGTGTTCCATAACGGTAACGGTGGCCGTAACGGCCGCCACTGTTACTGTTATGATACAGGCCGTAACGGCAGTTACGGACCCCGTATCGGCCAATATGGCCCTTTTTTATTTTCTGAAAAAAAAACAATTACATGATCGTTACGGGACCATTACAGGACCGTTATGACCCGTTTTTTCTGTAACGGCCGTTACGACCCTGTAATGCGTAATGGCCACCACTTTTTCCTTTACGTATCGGCCGTATTACGGCCGATACGTAACCGTTTTGGGATACCTTGCTTCCGACACTTGTCAGTTCACTATCTCAATGGTTTTAAATGAGGTACACATGGACTTGTCCTACCTAAGGACTTTTCCTACACATAAACTTGTCCTACACAAGGACTTATCGTACTCTCATTACTTGGCAAAGATGGATTCAATGATCTTCTCATGCACAATTATAAATGGAGATGTCATCGAAGTACATGATGGCAAACTTACCTATAAATGGTCGTAGAATTTGCATCACTCTCATCACTTGGCAAAGATGGATTCAATGATCTTCTCATGCACAATTATAAATGGAGATGTCATCGAAGTACATGATGGCAAACTTACCTATAAATGGTCGTAGAATTTGCATCACTCTCATCACTTGGCAAAGATGGATTCAATGATCTTCTCATGCACAATTAATGGAGACGTTGTTGAAGTACATGATGGCGAACTTTCCAATAAATGGTCGTAAGAATTTGCATCACTCTCATCACTTGGCAAAGATGGATTCAATGATCTTCTCATGCACAATTATAAATGGAGATGTCGTCGAAGTACATGACGGCGAACTTACCTATAAATGGTCGTAGAATTTGCATCATCGCGTACATGAACGTATTAGGTGCATTTGTCAAGCCGAAAGGCATGACTAACCACTCATACAATCCATCCTTAGTTCGTTCCAAAAGCAATCTTCAATTCATCCCTAGGACAAAAACTTATATGGTGATACCCGCTTTGTAAATTGATCTTCGAAAAAATTGTAACATTCGCCATCAAGTCTAGCATGTTATCTAGGATTAGAATTGGAAAAAGGTACTTTATCATTATGTTGTTGAAAACGCAACCATCAACACACGTTTGCCAACTGTGATCCATTTTTAGCATCAACAATAGTGGCATGGCAAACGGGCTAAGGCTATCACAAATGAAACCCTCACAGTCAGCAATTCCTCCACCTGAAGATGAAGCTCTGCATGTTCTGTTTGATTCATTCAGTATACTAGGAGATTTCGTAATGGCGCTCTGTGTACCAAATCGATTGTGTTGAATGTTGTGCATGGGTGAAAAGCTCACTAGGTAGTCATCAAGTCTAGCATGTTATCTAGGCTTAGAATTGGAAAAAAGTACTTTATCATTATGTTGTTGAAAATGCAACTATCAACACACGTTTGCCAACTGCGATCAGTTTTTAGCATGGCAAACGGGCTAAAGACTATCACAAATGAAACCCTCGGTCAACAATTTCTCCACCTGTCGATGAAGCTCTGCATGTTTTGTTTGATTCATTCGATATACTAGAAGATTTGGTAGTGCCGCTCTGTGTACCAAATCAATTGTGTGTCGAATGTTGTGCATGGGTGAAAAGCTCACCAGGTAGTCATTAGGGACCAAATCTTGAAATTATGATAAAATGTCCTAAATCTCAAGTGGTTGAATAGAAACTTCACCAATTGGATCGGTCTTGAATTCACATCCTACCAAAAGGATACATGATTCTCCGTTCTCAACTTTCCTCCATGAATTTGGCCATACTCAACACCGTGGAAACCGGATTTTTCCACTTCAGGGTCACCATCTCTCGTTGGGTTAAAAGTGACAAGCTTTCCTTTGTACATGAAGCTTAATGTGTTCTTGTGATCCTTATGAGATACATCTCTTTCGTACATACACTAGCCCTCCAACAATATATGGGCGACTTTCATTGGTATAATGTTAAATCAAAGTGATTATTCATAACGACCTAAGGAGAGGTTGAATAAGCACCGCTTGGTCATAGGGATGAATGTGTTTATTTACCCACAAATCTTGTATGGCTTGTGATGCTTTTGAGTCTTCAACTTCAACTTGTCCACCATGCTTTGTGAGGCCACAATAAGTTCACTAAGCACCTCTTGGTCACATGGATGAATATATCACCACGCAATCTTATACAACTAAGAATGTTTTTAATCTTTAGCTCCAACTTATCCACCATGCTTTACAAGGCCATATTCTTACTGGTCATGGGGATGAATGGGTCATTCACCTACGCAATCTTGTACAACTTGGGATGTTTTTGAATCTTCAGCTGGAGAAGTTCACTAAGAGGGTGTTTGTTCGGAAGTAAATGGAGGTATATTGAGGGAATTGGGAGTAAATGGGTAATAATTACCATTTACCCATGTTTGGTGGGGTGGTAATTACCCCCTTGTAAAATCCGTTTGAAAAGGATCATTCACCTACGCAATCATGTACAACTTGGGATGTTTTTTAATCTTCGGTTGGAGAAGCTCACTAAGGGGGTGTTTGTTTGGGAGTAATTGGAGGTAAATTGAGGGAATTGGGAGTAAATGAGTAATAATTACCATTTACCCATGTTTGGTGGGGTGGTAATTACCACCTTGTAAAATCCGTTTGAAAAGGATTGACATAACTTCGTGAACCCCACTGTGATGTCAGTGACATATCCATGCCATCCATCCATTTCAACAGAACATTTAGGGCATGAGCCCAAAAACGAGGCAAATCCTGAAGCTCAAGTGGCCCACACCATAGGAAATCATGGTCGCAAAAGGTGTTTTTAACGATAGGCATTCAACCCACTATTTCAGTGCGGTGTGGTCCACTTAAGCTTTGGATTTGCCTCAGTTTTGGGATCATGCCCTAAAATCAGGCCGCAAAATGGATGGACGGTGTGGATAAGCCACATATATCACAGTGAGCCCCATATGAAATCCACACATTCCTCGGTTTTAGTGTCCAAAAAGCAAGCCATCACTGTCAGCATAGAAAACAGTGCAAGAACTACATGGGAAATTAATCATTTACCAATTTACATGCATTTACATTAGAGGATTGAAAAACAAACACCCCCTAAGCATTGCTTGGCCACTTAATCTTGCGTGGCTTGGGATGCTTTTGAGTCTTCAACTTCAACTTGTCCACCATGCTTTGTGAGGCCACATTAAGTTCACTACGCACCGCTTGGTCACGTGGATGAATATATCACCACACAATCTTATACAACTGAGAATGTTTTTGAATCTTCAACTCCAACTTGTCCACCATGCTTTACAAGGCCATGTTCTTACTAGTCATGGGGATGAATGTGTCATTCACCTACGCAATCTTGTACAACTAGGGATGTTTTTTAATCTTCAACTCCAACTTTGAATATTGGTCACAAGGATGAATGTATCATTCACCATGCTTTATGAGGCCATGTTCATACTACTTCCATCAATAATGACCTTGATAACATTCCTACCATACAACTCTCGTGTATGAGGGCCTCTTCTTTTAGTGTCATCAAAATCCTTCAGAATCAGACCACTAGCAGTGCTTATTTTCCTTAAGGCCATCTATGCCTTCCTTGGGTTCTTAATTGTCCCCTTTGGGGTTGCTTTCATGTTCATCTATGCAATCTTGTATAACTTGATGTTTTTGAATCTTCAGCTCCAACTTGTCCACCATGCTTTGCGAGGCCATGTTCATACTGCTTCTTCTGTCAATAATGACACTAACAACATTACCACCAGACAACACTCATGTATCAAAGATATTGTATGGGACACTCCATCACACAATGTCCACAACCACAGCACTTGAAATAATTTTTGGTCGTCCTCCCATGAGTTGCCACAATAGGCTTTTTCTTTCTGTCAAAGTTTCAGGGAAAGAAGATTCTTAGAGGTAGTGTTCTAGCCAATTTTGTAATCCTAAGGAAAACTAACTCAAGGCATGACTGGTTGAAGACATGCTGTGGAGTTGTGGAGCTGCTAGTAGTAGGGCAAGTAAGTGTATTGCGAGAGGGACATTCAATCACATAATGTCGACAACCATAGCACTTGAAATACGTTTTGGTCATCCTTCCATGAGTTGCCACAGTAGACTTTCTTTGTGTCGAAGTTTAGGGGAAAGAAGATTAGAGGCAGAGTTCTGGCCAATTTTGTAATCTTGAGAAAAACTACATCAGGGCATGACTGGTTAAAGACACGCTATGGAGATGTGGAGTTGTGGAGCTGTTAGCAGTAGGGCAAGTGAGTGTATTGCGAGAGGGACACTCCATCACATAATGTCCACAACCACAACACTTGAAATAAGTTTTAGTCGTCCTCTCATGAGTTGCCGCAATAGACTTTTTTCTTTCTATCAAAGTTTCGGGAAAAGAAGATTAGAGGCAATGTTCTGGCCAATTTTGTAATCCCAAGGAAAATTACCTCAGGGCATGACTGGTTGAAGACACATTGTGGAGCTGTGGAGCCACTAGCAGTAGTGCAAGTGAGTTTATTGCAAGAGGGGCTCTCCATCACATAATGTCCACAACCACGACACTTGATAAGTTTTAGTTGTGCTCTCATGAGTTGCCACAATAAACTTTTTCTTTATGTCAAAGTTTCGGGGAAACAAGATAGGTAGTGTTCTGGCCAATTTTGTAATCTAAGGAAAACTACCTCGGGGCATGACTGGTTGAAGACACGTTGTGGAGCCACAAAGAAGATTAGAGGCAGTGTTCTAGCCAATTTCGTAATCCTGAGGAAAACTACATCATGGCATGACTGGATGAAGACACATTGTGGATTCGAAAACTCCATATTACCATCATAATCCAGAATCTCAATTTTGACATGCTTAGCAGGATCCGTAGAGTGATGCATGTTGCCCCCTTCAGGATAATTTGGACAGTCCAATTGGGGATTGTCCATTCCTCTTGTTTCCAGCTATGCATAGCAATATTATTGGATCTATAACCTGACTCATAATTTTGGCTAGGATGCCTTGGGACATCTATTCCCAGATTCCAAGTATCCCTGAAAGCCATCCATAGATGTTTGACAGTCAAGATAGATTCCCTTTCTTGCTTTTTCAAGAACAATAATCAATCCTTCCAGATTATCTACTCTTGTCATGAAAGAGACTCCATATCGTACAACCATTTCGTGATCAAATCGACAACCTACTACAAGGTTGATATAGTCCCATCTTGAGGTTCAGTAGTCATCCCATTCCCACGATTATATGTCATCCACCTTCTAACTAGAGGTGGGCAACAATTCGGGCCGGGCCGAGTTAGCACTAGTTGGCTTGGTTCGTTTTTGTGCCACCCCAGTTTGTGGATCGGCCCGCTTTGGGTTTTGGGCTGACCCATGCGGCCCGAGTTTGGTTTGCTCCTGAAAAATCTGGTTCAGGCCGGGATTGGTTTGGTCGAAAATTTTGAACTAGTCGGGCCGAGTTTGAACAGGTGGTGGCTCTTTTGTTTGTTTGTTTGATTGTTTGTTTGTTTAAATAGAAAAGAAGTTAAAAAAAAAGTTAGAAATAACACACAAAAAATACAAAAGTATCTTATTATATGATGTTTAACATCCTCTAAAGGAGGTGTGCAACTTCAAAATAGACATGTAAGAGCCTTTTCCAAACAAAAAAAAGTACACAAGCATAACTTTATAAGTGTTAAGGAAACAGTGTGCATTCATGTATATGTATTATGTATTATCTACATCGTCATGTATATGTATTATTCACGCTGTCCATCCATTTTTACATATCATCTTAGGACATGATCCCAAAATTGAATCATATCCAAAGCTCAAGAGGATCACACCACAGGAAACAATGTGTTGTATCTAGGAGCTGAATCAAACCGAGCTTCGAGCAAGGCGAGCCAAGCCAGTACTGCCCTGGTTTGAGCTTGGTTTGTTTTTTTTTAAACGAGCTTGACTCCAAGGCTTGGTTTGGTTTGAACTTTTACTCAAACCAATCCAAGCCGAGCTTTTTCAAACCAATACGAGCCGAGCTTTCGAGCTGGCTTGGTTTGTGCCCAGCTCTACTTCTAACATTCATATGTCATCAGATCCATGCAAAATATGCTAGAATAGCTTTTAAGTGTTTTTTTTTTTTTACTTTTCTTTTCTTTTCTTGGAAAGGAAGAAAAGGGAATGATTTAAGTTAGATTTTTCTTTTTTCGGGGAAAGGGAAAAGTTTTGGTAGGGTTGAGTTTGATGGTTTCTTTTATATGGGGAATGGGAAGGTTTTGCAAAGATTGGGTGCATGATAGATTATGGGCTGTTTACTGATTGAACGACGAGCAAGTTTTGGTACAATTTGAGATAGAAATAGAGCTTAGGTGAGATGGAGTTTGTATATGGTATGTGGTGAAGGGGCTGAAATAACAGGCTAGTTTAGGAAATTGATTGGGTGCATGATAGATTATGGGTTGTTTACTGATTGAACGACGAGCAAGTTTTGGTACAATTTGAGATAGAAATAGAGCTTAGGTGAGATGGAGTTTGTATATGGTATGTGGTGAAGGGGCTGAAATAACAGGCTAGTTTAGGAAATTGAGGGTGGATTGGGTTGAATACTAGGACAATTTGTGGAAAGAAGATGGGGAAGAGAAGAGAAAAGTAAAAGAGAAAAAGAAAAAAAAAATCCTAAGAGCAGAACTTGCTCTGATACAAAAAAATAATGCAACTAGATCAAGGGAGAAACTCATTGTGAAGAAGTTTAGCATATTGGATTGAAACTTGAAATCACACAACAGAAAAGATACAACAGACTGTGCTCAACAGTCCTCTAGTCTTGTACTAGAGATCACCACTCCTCCATCAACATACTATTGTAGAGAAATAAGAGCACTTGCTCAAAAAAAATATCACTCAACTGCCTAATTCAATAAGGCCTATGGCTTATTTATAATGAGTGTTTATAAGCTTTCCTCCTTGAGAAAATCTCTAACATAAATTAAGGAATATGAAAATAGAATTCCTTGCTAGCCAAGAACTCTAACATAAATTAAGGATCATCACTCCTCCATCAACATACTACCGTAGAGAAACAAGAGAACTTGATCAAAAAAAATATCACTCAACTACCTAATTCCATAAGGCCTATGCCTTATTTATAACGAGTGTTTATATGCTTTCCTCCTTGAGAAAATCTCAAACATAAATGAAGGAATATGAAAATAGAATTCCTTGCTAGCCAAGAACTCTAAAAAAAGAAAACCCTTAAACATGAAGATCTCTTATTTCCTAACATAGAGATATTTTCCTAACATAGAAATATGAAAGAAATGAAATTACAAAAAAAAAAAAACTAGGCCTTTTCTTCTCCACACATGTGGAGCGTGCAGGTGTTGGTTGGTGCGATTGCATAAAAACTGAAAAAAGAACTTCTAAATTTCAAATCAAACATACAAAACCCCTTACAATAACCACAGGATCAAACAATGGGATCCATCAAAAAAGGGGGAAGAAAAAATAAAGACAGCACCGAATAGAAAAATATTAAATGAAAACCTTCATCAGAATTGAGAATTACCAAAATGCAGCAAAATTTAGACAAGAAAGAAGGCCTAAAAACCTCACATTTCCAACACCGGAACCATAACAGATAAAAATAGCACAGAAAAATATCAATAGAGGACAACCGCAACAAATAAAACTCCAAAGATGTCAATAATGTTGTACAAAGCCTAAGATTAAAAAACCCCACAAATCCTAGATTGAGTCCAACGATCAGAAGCTTTTAACACAAGCATCTGAGTGAAATTCCTCAAGATCAAACCATCAGAAGCAACTGATGGAGAAAGAAAGGAAAAAAGAAAAAAAAAAAGAAAAAAGAAAAAAGAAAAAGAAAGCACCCACAACATATGAAGATAGCAGCAACTCCAGAACTATCAAATAAGAAAATCTTTACTAAACAAAATAATAACAATATATAAATTCAGTAAATCCAATACCGTAATTTCCAGAATTGAGATTTAACCAAGCAACGAAATATCCACCATAAGATCAAACAGCTGATATGCGCCGAAAAAGAAAAATCAGGAGAATGAAAAATCCTCAAAAGCAGATAATAATTTCAAAAATGTAGTCAAAATCAGAAACTAAAATTATCCAGAATCGAGGTTCAAAAAGTCTGTCAAATCCTCAAAAACTAAAAACAGAAATAGATCCGACACCCAAACCAAGCATCATCCAAAAGCCCACAAGATTCACCTAAATCTAGTCAATATAACGCAAGACAAACACCGATTCAAGAGCTGATCAGATCAAAACCTCTGACTGAAAATTAAAATTAAAATTACTACAAAATGCAGTAAAAATCGACAGTAATTTCAAGAATCGAGATTTCAGCATATCAAATTCAAATAGAAAGAAATGCAGTGGAAATATGAAGCAAGATCGGCGGAGTTGCAGAATGTACGACGGAGATAAGAGCAGAAGAGGCTGAGAAATGGAAGAAAACTTACGGTGAAATGACAGCCGTCCGATCGAGAGATGAATCTGAGAGGAGAAGAATCCAAGAGAAGAGAATGGAGGTTTCTAGAAGCTGGTGATGATTCTCAAGCAGAGAGCTGCTTCCGAAGAAATGCTGAGGACTAGTGAAGACGGAGAGGAGAGAGAGAGAGAGAGAGAGAGAGAGAGATGGTATATCTTTAAATGAGAAATAGAAACGGAGAAATATTTATGCCGTTAAAGGACGTTAAAAGGCCAAGGATGCCTGGGTGCGGTTTTAACGGCGTTAGAGAGCCGTTTGGCATCATATCTGACCGTTAGAAATCGACGGATATGAGATCTCTAGATTCCAGCTATTCGGCGCTTTTCCCCCCTTAAAGGCTGATGCCTGCATGCGCCCATCTTCAAACACCAAACGCAAGCGCCACACGTGCCGTACGTGGCAACGTGGGATTGGATAATGGCCATTCATCAAAGGGGTCCCACAGTGAATATACCCTGATTCAAGCCGGTCCTCTTGAAGTGGGCCAAACATATGCGAAAATGGACGGTTAGAAGGATATTAAAGGTCCACATTTAATACACGTTTTTGGCACACGTGATAATAAAAGGGTAAATTGTGTGACATCAATGTGGATCTCATACGATGAACGGTCCAGATCTTCCAAACGTGTTACATTGGCTCGTGTTGGACGCTTGTCATTGGCACTTGCAAGTTGAGCATTCTTGTTTCAGCTTTACCTTTTAAAAAAAAATCCTGTAGCTTGTATGTAAGTCTTTTGCATCATCTAGAACTGGTGGTGACTCATCTTTCTCACATGTGGCACTGATGTACAGTTATCTAGACCGTACAAATTGTGGGTCCCATTTCCACATGCGGCGTATATCTAAAATCACACTCATTAATAAATCCAAACCAATCAATCAATAGCTATCAAACGAATGATTAAAAGTAAAATACTCCATGGTCCAAATTAGAAGGGAAAAATCATAAGCTGGAAGTGAAATGTTTGTTTTTCATCAACAAAGCTGGTTCAGTGAATTGGATGGTCTGGTTGCGTTAAAACAATGCTAAATGTACGTTTAAAAAGTCACTACCATTTGATAAATGGTACTAAACTTACACAGGAGTCTTAAGTTCAAACATAAATAAATAAAGTCAAGAAGAAAATGGATTTGATATTTCGTACGGGTGGAAAATACAAAGAAGAAGTGGTATATTTTGAAATGGTTTCAAGGCCTACCCCTCGATCTTTCAGAATTTACAACATGGCCCAGGAAGAAATTGAAAAGAGTTTGGTTTGGTAGTCTGCCGGACTACCAAATTGTTTGACAGCTCCGACACCTATACGGGAGAACCAGTAGGACCCAGGAGTACTGGAGTGCACTGATTCGACCTTCAATAATGCTGCCAGATGATTTATGTCTACGTGGGTTGCTACTTCTGATAAGTCGGGCCCTTGTTTCGGTAATCCAGAGATTTTCCCTACCGTCCATTGGTCTCTTGAGTCCCACCCTAGATGGAGAGTTCCCCCAAAAGATATGAAGATCCCAGGGATTGTCGTTGGATTTGTTTTCTTAACCCTCTATTTGATGGGCCATAAATTAAAAGGTTATGATTAGCTTAGGAAGGGGATTTTTTAGGCACACTCCATCTATGATAGGATAAAATGAAGCAATGGTCTGGATTGCCGAATTCTTTCTTTCCTTGCTGCAATTGATCCTCCAAACGTGAGAGGAAATATTCTTTATTTTATTCCAAGAAAGAAGGGGATTCAATATTAAATAGCGGAGAGGGATTCATTGCGTAGGTGTTCAATGTGTACAAGGACACGAATTGCATAAGCGTAGTGCGTAAATTCTATGGGGCCCACATAATGTGTCTTACCTTATGTAAGATCATTTTAGGACAAGAGCCTAAAATTGAAGCATATCCAAAGCTCAAGAGGACAACAGGAAACAATAGGATGGAAACAATTGGATGATGACTTCCACCATTTTACCCTTCCTAGGGCCAACAGGGATGTTTATTGGTCATCCGGCCTATTCATTAGGGTCACACAAACATGCATAAAAGGAAAACACAAAAATTATCTTGTGCGAAACTAATGTGCTCCAAGAAGTTTTTAATGCATGGCAGGTATTTTATTCCCACTATTTTGTTTGGTGTGGTCTATTTGAGCTTTGGGTAGAGCTACACATGAACCAAGCTAGCTCCGTTAACTTGCTTAGCTCGACTTGGATGAGCTCGACTTACTTGACTTAAAAGTTAGGTTCAAGTTGAGTTGAGCTGATTTTTTTAGTCTGGAAGAATTTCAAGCAGAGCTCAGGCTTGACTCGACTTGAAGCTCAGCCTAAACTCAACTCGGTTTGACTCGACTCAACTTAACTCAAGTTATATATATATATATATATATATATATATATATATATATATATATATATATATATATATATATATATATGAGGGCCCGCCCATTTAAAAACTAAAAGGAAAAACGCTCAATCTCAACTTAACTCTAAACCTCAAAATCGAACTCGACTCGAAAGCTCGAGCTCAAATCTGTCTTGAACTTGGCTCAAGCCAACCCGAGCTGCTGACCAAATTGAGTTGAGCTAGCCAGTCAGGTTCAAGGATTGAGCCGAGCCGAACTTGAACTAAGGTAGGCTGCTAGCCGAAACGAGCCAAGATGTGCCAAGCTCAACTCAATTTAGCTCGTGTACAACTCTAGCTTTGGGTATCCAATTTTGGACTCATGCCATAAAATGATCTAGAAAAAAAAATTGACAACATGGATAAGACACATACATCACAGTATCACAATGGGCGGCTGTATTACTCAGTACGCAATCCACATCTCCTTGGAGGTAAGTAATACATTTTTTTTTTTTTTACAATTATTCAAATGGTGAACTCCTACTTCAAAAGCCGGATTACTAATGATGGGATTTTCCTCCTCAGTTCAGAGGAGAGAGAGTGCAGCCTAAGTATGGTCGGGCGCCCGGACCAGATGTGGTCGGGCGACTGAAATTGGCCCAGAAGATGGGTTTGGTGCTGGACTGTTTTCACAACAGTCGAGCACCCGGCGATCTGGTGACCGGGCGCCCGACCATGTTGGTCCGAGCGCCCGATAATGGCTTTTTTCTAAGGATTTCACACTAGACGTTTTTTGCCTCGGTGGGCGCCTGATGGTCTGGTGACCGGGTGCCCGATCTTGCGCGAACTGCTTGTACGCAGTTTCCTATTTGGGCTTTAATTCCTCCGGTTTCCTACTTAAGGAGTTCCAAATCTGGATTAGGGCATCCCATTAGTATGTTTGCACGTCCAAGGTGAGAGAGAGAGAGAGAGAGAGAGAGAGAGAGAGAGAGAGAGAAAGAGGAAGCTTGTAAAAGGGAGAAGTTGCTTGAAGAGGAGTTCGTTTGCGTAACCGTCGTCTCAACGCTTCTACGTCCTCGGGATCGGTGAGATCGCTCTGCTCTTGTCATTCTCTTGTTGTTTATCCATCCCAAGTAGGTGAAGTAGGTTTGATCCAAGCGGGATGTGCTTGTGATCGGTTGTAATAGTTCTCTGAGATAGTGGATTGTTGATCTGGACTAGGTCCCGTGATTTTTACCTCTTTCGAAGGTTTTCCACGTAAAAACTCCTTGCGTCGTTTGGTTGAATGTTTTATTATTGATCATTACATTATTATAGTCCATAATTCTAGTATATTGGGGGGTGAGATCCGAAGGTTTGTGTGAAACGCACCCAACAAAGTGGTATCAGAGCATTCAGGTTGGTTGAACGGAGTGGGATCGATTCTGAATTATGGAAGGTGGCTCATCAAGGATGATCAGCCTCAATGGTTCTAACTGGACCATATGAAAGGCTAAGATGGAGGACTTACTCTATTGCAAGGACCTATATGCTCCGATCTTAAGCATATCAGCTAAGATCAAGGATATGCCTGATGATGATTGGAAGAAGTTGGACCGGAAGGCGGTGGGGTTTATTAGACAATGGTTGGATGATTCCATATTCCACCATGTATCTACGGAAACCTCAACCGCTAGCCTATGACAGAAATTGCAAGGGCTGTATAAGAGGAAGACAGCCGGTAATAAGATATTCCTAATAAGACGACTTATGAATCTCAAGTTCAAAGATGGTGGTTCTGTGGCTGAACACATGAATGAGGTCAGCAACATAGTGAACCAGCTCTCCGCCATGAAGATGGTCCTGGATGATGAAGTTTAGGCTTTACTACTGCTTAGCTCATTGCCTGACAGTTGGGAGACATTGGTGGTGTCTCTGAGTGACTCCGCGCCAGACGGAAAGGTATTCATGGAACAGGTAATAAGTTGTCTCTTCAATGAGGAGACAATGAGGAAGTCTCTGGGGCCTGCTCAATAAGAGGCCCTTGTGACATAAGATCGGGGGAGAGGAAAGACCAGAAAGGGCGGAAAGGCCTGAGATAAATCAAGAGGCAAGTCGGTTGCCAGGAAAGATGTTGAATGCTGGAATTGTGGCAAGAAGGGCCACTATAAGCATGAATGTCATAAAAAGAAGGGTGACAAGAAGGGTAAAGGAAAGGAGAAGGAAGATGAATCAAACTCTACTGCGGTCGCCTTGGATGGTGATGTTGTTATTATTCTTTCGGCAGATCACGATATTTATCTCACGGCTTCGAGTCAGGACACTACTGAGTGATACACTCGTAAGCCTCGTTTCATGCTACTCCACACAGAGATTTCTTCACAAGCTACAAGTTAGGTGACTATAGGACAGTGAAGATGGAAAATTCTGGTGTTTCGAAGATCGTAGGGGTCGGTGATATTTGTGTGAAGACCGATGTGCGCTACACATTGGTTCTCAGGGATGTGAGACACATTCCAGACCTTCGCCTCAACTTGATATCGACGGGAAGGCTGGATGATGATGGCTATGAAAGCCGATTTGTTGGTGGGCGGTGGAAGCTCATCAAGGGTTTGTTGATTGCTGTCAGAGGAAAGAAGTGTTGCACTCTTTACAAGGTAAGTGTCAATGTATGCAAGAGTGGGTTGAACGCAGCGGAAGATTCAGCTACTAACGTGTGGCATAGGCGTTTAGGCCACATGAGTGAAAAGGGGCTTCAGTTACTAGCGAAAAAGCGGCTTCTTCCAGGCGTGACAGGTATACCTCTCAAAACCTGTATTGACTGTTTATCTGGGAACAGCATAGAGTTTCTTTTGTTAAAACTGCTTCTCATATTAATAAAGTACATGCATTAAATTTGGCTTATTCTGATGTTTGTGGTCCTATGAGGACAAAAACCTTGGGTGGGGCATTGTATTTTGTCACTTTTATATATGATGCATCTAGGAGGGTTTGGGTGTATACTTTGAAATCCAAGGACGAGGTCTTTAGTGTATTTAAATTGTTTCATGCTATGGTCGAGAGAGAGACAGACAGACCATTGAAGTGCATCCGTACTAACAATGGTGGTGAATACATAGGTGACTTCCACGAGTATTGTAAGTCACTGGGTATACGACATGAACAGACGGTTCCCAAGACCCCCAGCATAATGGTGTAGCCGAGCGAATGAATCGCACCATTGTTGAGAGAATCAAATGCATGTTATCCCATGCAAAGTTGCCCAAGATGTTCTGGGGAGAAGCAATGTATACGGTGGTGTATTTGATAAACAGATCTCCATCAGCTCCGTTGAATGGAGAAGTACCTGAGAAAGTGTGGACTGGACATGATCCATCGTACAATCATCTCAGGGTGTTTGGATGCAGGGCATCCATTCACGTACCAAAGGACAAGAGGTCCAAACTCAATATGAAGATCAGACAGTGTGTGTTCTTAGGGTATGGTGATGAAAAGTTCGGTTACAGGTTGTGGGATCGGACCGAGAAGAAGCTCATCAAGAGCAGAGATGTGGTTTTCATTGAAGATCAGTGTATAGAAGACATTGAAAAGCCAGAGAAGACATGGATTCGGTTACTCCTTCCGTGGTGCCTGATAACGGGGGAGTACAGCAAGGTGTAGAGGATGAGGGAATCCCTATAGAAGATGGACCAGGGGAGCAGCCCCCGCTTGATCCACCTGTTGAGCCAGAGGTGAGGAGGACATCAAGGGACATCCATCCATCCAAGAAGTACTCGCTGCATGAGTACATTATGCTCACTGATGGGGGAGAGCCAGAAGACTATTCTGAGGCCCTAGCCAAAGAGCATAAGGGAGAGTAGTTAAAAGCTATGCAAGAGGAGATTGAATCCTTGCATAAGAACCACACCTATGATATGATGAAATTGCCTAAGGGTATGAAAGCTCTGAGCAACAAGTGGGTGTTCAGAAAGAAGAATGAGCAGAAGAATTCATAGACAAGGTATAAGGCCAGACTTGTGGTGAAAGTGTTTGGTCAGAGAAAAGGAATAGACTTCGAGGAGATATTCTCACCAGTGGTGAAGATGACATCCATATGGGTGTTGCTTGGGTTAGCGGCTAGCATGGATCTGGAGATAGAGCAGTTAGATGTCAAAACTGTCCTTCTCCATGGTGACCTGGAAGAAGAGATCTACATGCGCCAACCAAAGGGGTTCGAAGTCAAGGGCAAAGAGCATATGATGTGTAGGCTTAGGAAGAGCTTATATGGGCTGAAACAAGCTCCTAAGCAATGGTACAAGAAGTTCGACTCGTTCATGTTAATACATGGATATGACAGAACGGAGTCGGACCACTGTGTGTTCACTCGCAGGTTCTCGGATGGTGATTTCTTAGTTCTGCTACTATAGGTTGATGACATGCTCATCATGGGAAAAGACATCAAGAAGATTGATAGGCTGAAACAGGAGTTTGGAAAATTTTTGGCAATGAAAGACTTGGGCCCGGCCAAACAGATCCTAGGAATGGAGATAACTCGTGACAGAAGCAGCAGAAAGTTTTGGCTATCACAAGAGCGGTATATTGAGAAAGTCCTAGAGTGGTTCAATATGAATGCAACAAAGCCGGTCAATACTCCACTGGATGGTCACTTCAAATTGAGCGACAAGCAGTGTCCCAAGACGAAGGCGGAAGTGGAAGAGATGCGGAAGATACCTTACGCGTCAGCAGTAGGAAGTTTGATGTATGCTATGGTATGTACGCGCTCAGACATAGCATATGCGGTTGGTGTTGTCAGCCGGTATCTTGCCAATCCTAGCAAAGAACATTGGGCAGCGGTGAAGTAGATATTACGGTATCTGAGAGGCTCATCCAGGTTGAGCCTATGCTATGGTGACGGAAAACCCGTTTTAGAAGGCTACACAGATGCAGATATGGCAGGTGACATAGACTCCAGGAAGTCTAAATCAGGGTTCATGTTCATGTTTGCAGGGGGAGCGGTCTCTTGGCAGAGCAAGCTACAGAAGGTCATAGCATTGTCGACGACAGAGGCCGAGTACATTGCGATCATAGAAGCATGTAAAGAGATGCTTTGGATGAAGAGGTTCCTACAGGAACTCAGCCTGAAGCAGGAGGAGCACGTGGTCTATTGCGATAGCCAAAGTGCTATATACTTGAGCAAGAATCTAAGTCAGCATTTCAAGTCGAAGCACATAGAGATTCGGTATTATTGGATCAGGGATATTTTGGAACAAAAGGTATTATAGATTGAGAAGGTCCATACGGACAATAACGGATCAGACATGATGACCAAGGCTTTGCTCAAGGGCAAGTATGAGGTATTTAGAAACCTGACTGGCTTGAAGAAAGCGAATTTCTCCTGAGTCGGAAAGGGGGAGATTTGATGGGATTTTTCTCCTCAGTTCAGAGGAGAGAGAGTGTAGCCTGGGTATGGTCGGCCGCCCGGACCAGATGTGGTCGGGCGACCGAAATTGGCCCAGAAGATGGGTTTGGTGCTGGACTGTTTTCACAATAGTTAGGCGCCCGGTGGTCTGGTGACCGGGCGCCCAATGCCCTACGCGGGCGACCGACCATGTTGGTCCGGGCATCCGATAATGGCTTTTTTCTACGGATTTCACATTGGACGTTTTTGGCCTGGACGGACGCCCAACGGTCTGGTAATCCGGCGCCCGACCGTGCGCAGACTGCTTGTACGCAGTTTCCTATTTGGGCTTTAATTCCTTTGGTTTCCTACTTAAGGAGTTCCAAATCGGGATTGGGGCGTCCCATTAGTGTGTTTGTACGTCCAAGGTGAGAGAGGGTGAGAGAGAGAGAGAGAGAGAGAGAGAGAGAGAGATGAAGCTTGTAGAAGGGAGAAGTTGCTTGAAGAGGAGTTCTTTTGCGCAACCGTTGTCTCAGCGCTTCTATGTCCTCGGGATCGGTGAGATTGCTCTACTCTTGTCATTCTTTTGTTGTTTATCCATCCCAAGTCGGTGAAGTAGGTTTGATCCGAGCTGTGTGTGCTTGTGATCGGTTGTAATAGTTCTCTGAGATAGTGGATTGTTGATCTGGACTAGGTCATGTGGTTTTTACCTCTTTCGAGGGTTTTCCATGTAAAAACTTTTGAAGCCTGCAATAAGTTTTTAATGGTCAATCAACGTTGTTTCCTGTGGTGTGGTCCACCTGATACTTGGATCTGCTTTATTTTTTTTATCATGCCATTGAATGAACTGTCAAAACGGATGGACAGTATGGATGTAAGGCACGTACATCACAGTGGGCTCGGCAGTCAGGACCTAACAGCTTTTTCTTTTATAGGACTAGATACATGACCTACTGCTCTTTTCTTTTTCTTTTTCTTTTTTTTTTTTTTTTTTTTTGCTTAATATATAAGGTGGACGATTGAAACTTTCGCATGGAAAAAGGCTCGGGTGAGACATGCATGAGCTCAGTGACATTAAAGGCTCTTGTTCCCCACGTGAATGAGCTGCACCATAAAATTATAAAGTAGACCATTAAAATGCCAAAACGGTCGACATTCAGCGGTGGAGGTGTTCCAGTCAGCTGTTTGGAGCATTTGATAGTACACCGATGGCAGGGCCTGCAGATGAGGGGTGAAGATCTCATACATATGGGTTAAAGCGTTTAACATGGGACGGCTAGACTCCAACCTTAGCTTGGCACCATTTAAAAATATGACCGTGGCTCATCATCGATCTTAGACATGTATAGTTGTACGGCAATTTGACCATCCTATTCGTTGACGCCTTGACGGTCGAACGAGTCTAATCCAACTTCGGGGTTTGTTTGGCTTTTTTAATTCCACTTAGAAATAACTTCTAACCTTTTTTGTGCATAGAAAATCCAACCCATCCAATAGGTTGGCCCTATTATGAGGATTACCTTATGCAAAATTCAGCCATATCCATTCATCCAGTGGTCCACACTTCCATTTTTCTATTTATCAATGGTTGGACATTGTTTTTCATTGGGTCACCCAGCTGATGAGTAGATAGCTAGGTTGTTTTTTGCCTTAGAAAACCTCGCGGTGGTGCCAACCTATTAAAAGGGTCAGGATGTCACATGCACTTAATAGGTTGGAAGCATACACTAAGTGGACCATACTTTATGGTCCAACCAGTAGACCTAGGCCTTATCAAAAATAAAATATGATTAGATAGAGTAGACAGTGAGATACATCAATTATGGCTAGGGAAGCAGCACATGCATAGAGAGGACCTAAAAGAGAAAAAGATATAAAAAAAAAAATAAAAATTAGAGATACTTGAAAAGGATAAACAAACGGGAGCTATTTCCGCAAGTACTCTGGCTAAATTGATAGAAAGAAAGTAGTGTGTTTCATAGTTTTAATGGTGAGCGACTTATCTTTACATTTTTCCAGAGCGGATTAGGTGTTACCCAGCCAACACTGACTAAGGTGTTATCACCAACATGGTGCCGTTTCATTGGAGTGCAAGTTGTTAAAGTGGGCCCATTAACTCTCATAGGTTGAGCACGTACTTAACCCTTCTCTGGCAAGCATTTGCACACGTTTAATATGCTACTGCATTGGAGATGGGATTAGGTGAGGCCGGGCCTAACCCAAGATGGTGCCGCCCTTACCATGGGGTTATTGTGGGGCCCACCTTGATGTATATATTATGTATCCACGCCGTTCACCTATTTTTTCATATCAATTTAGGGCATTATCCCAAAAATGAAGCAGATCCAACTACTAGGTGGACCATACCATAAGAAACAGTGGTGATTGACTACCATACCATTAAAAACTTCTTAAGGTGCACTTTAATGTTTTCCGTAGCATTTATTTACCATCTAATATGTTGATAAGGTTACATAAGCTGGATGAAAGGAAAAGATAATATCAACTTGATCCAAAACTTTTGTGGCCCATTAATGATTAATCAACACTATTTCTCATAATATGGTCTACTTGATAATTGGATATGTTTCATTTTTTTGCATAATGCCCTAAAATGATCTCAAAAAATGGATATACAACATGGATATATAATACATCAAGGTGGCCCCCATGGCAACCCCATATAAAGGGCCGCATTGTCTTGGATGAGGTCGGGTCTCACCTAATCCGCTCTCACCACATGGGGGGTAATTGAGGTAACACCTTAGTTGGTATTATCAAGGCAACATATAATTCACTTTAATATTTATGTTATTTTTTCATTTTTAGTTGAGATTTTAATATGAGGCAATACAACAGATGTAATATTTAAATTTTTCTGAAGGATACATGCATAACTTCGTTGAAGAACCCAAAAGATGCTTGTGAATCTAATCTTGCATGAGTTCTTTTTAATAAAATCTGAGCTGCACCATAGACCGCCATATTTCACAGTTCCCAAGATATTCCGGCCTTCATTTAAAACGTATTTTCATACCTTTAAATATTCTTAGCTTTCCAACCGCGAAACTAATTACAAGGGCAAAAACTCCTGTATAATATAAGTTAGATGATATTTGCTCGCTTTAACCAATGTCATTTTACAACGACAAAAGAGCCCCTCTAAACGCAAGAGTCATGTGACATCTATAGGTAAAGAGGACGTCGTTTTTAGTAAAATCTCTTTATATTTTCATTACAAAATTACAGAAACCACCAGAATTTCGGATTATTGCCATTTCGATTTCCCTTTGTCCTCTTTATCTTGTTTTTTTTTTTTTTAGGAAATTGGACGTCGTTTCTTTTGGCTGTTTCCGTTATAAAGTGGGGAGTTTTTCCTTTTGTCTCCTTCAATGAAAGGCTTTCTTAACGTTCACCCACGAGGCGAAGGTTAGAATGCCCCTTTCAATGCCTCTGTCTCAGAACTAGAAACTTTTGGGTGAAGTATAGGAAAAAGAATAGTAACAGAAAAGCTTTGATACTCTGACAGATGACATTAGATGATACACAGGCACTTAGAAATTACTTACAAGTAGAAAAAGTCGCATTCCGTTAATTCAAATTAAACGGTCCAAATTATGCGCCTCAATCTGGAAGTATCATGAACCGAAGGTTGTGCTTATTTGATAATATGAGTAACGGATTGGTCCATTTTTATTGGACGGTTGAAGTGATTCCTGTTTCTACAAACAAGTGTTCACGAATCAGAGGTTCAGATTTCTCGACCATAATCTTATTTTGTGACTGTGATTAGTGAGCATGAATGTTGTGTGAGTTAACGCATGTCTGGTGCACGATTGCTGATGGCATGTGTATCAAGTGTGATGCTCTGCCAGAGTATCAGTTAACTCGCATTCAAAATCAAGTAATCAATGGCTGAAAACGGAAAAGTTCTGGATGAAGGTAAGATACGAATTGTATTATACGGTACGGTAACTACGTTTATTCAGAGAGCGGATAAGGTGTTAACGGGTAAGACCGTAGTGGGTGTTTCCCTGCTTGTGGGACCCACCTTCATGCATATTGTTTTATATCCATGCCGTCCATCGGTTTTCCCAGCTGATTTTAGGGCATGGTCCCAAAAATAAAGTAGATTCAAATCTCAAGTGGACAACACCAGGAAACATGGTCATAGACCACTACAAACATTTTGTGGCCCATGAAAGTTTTGGATGAAGTGATATTTGTGTTTTCCCTTCATCCAGGCCTGTGTGACCTTATCAACAGGTTCGATAGAAAATAAAGATTACGGTGGGACCTAGGAAGTTTTTAATGGTGGGCAATCAATGACCACTGTTTAGTGTGGTGTGGTCCAATTGATATTTGGATCTACTTTGCTTTTCCGACCATGCCCAAAAATGAGCTGGAAAAAAACAGATGGACTGCGTGGATATACAACACATACATCAAGGTGGGCCCCACGGTCAGGGGAACACGCAGTATGGGGTTAACAACTTATTCGCTCCCTTTTTTTCATTATGAACATGATGTGGGGCCCATGGCTCGGTAATTTATACTGCTAGCCTATTTCCGTCCAGCATGGATGGACCATGCCACAAAAATCCACCTTTTGAATTATTTATCTACGAATGGACGGTTGAGAAGAGAAACACAGCAACGACTCATATTCAAATGAAAAATGTCTTAATATTTACAGCTAGGGTCTGCCATTCTGGGATATATTTGGGGCCATGGCCTGTCTTAAATGGGACGGAGAAGTCCAATGGTCCAGATTAACGAACCATGGAACCCTGTCGTGAGAAGGGCAGACCCGCGTAAACTTTGGGAGCCGTCGGGTTAGGATTTATTAGTAGAGGTTTGCCTTTGAATCTGGTATATTATCAAATGATCTATGCCATTTATATGATGAGGCTCACTTTGTAGGGTGGATAGGCAATAAATAAAAGCACTTGACTGGATTATCTTAACCCTTCAATAATTTGGATCTTTTACTTTAAAAATGGACGGTCGCCACAATATTTGTACAATCGAAGGGATTAAATATTCAAACTGAGAGGTTTGTGGGACAACCCAAATCCAAGTAGACCATTATCACAGACGGTTTGGATCATTGAAAAGAACCAAATCCAATGGCCGGAGAAATAAAGGAATTCAAAAACCTCTCTTTTATCGAAACGGTCAGGAACGTTACGTCATGCATGTGTCACTAGAAAGAGAAAGTGCCATTTTGGTAAATATCAAGTTTTCCAGGGGCGAGAATAATGAAGGCATATTCTCATTGTTTTATCGATTGGGAGCGGGGCTTTTTTGTGGTGACCGAGTTGTCCCACGTGAAAAAGAGTGATAAGCTTCAGCACGTGCCATTCCCCTTTGTCCTTTTTCCCTTAAAAAGATCGTTTGCCCAGGCTCAGATTGACTCCGTCTAGGCAGGTGCTCTGTGGGACCAACCGTGATGTATGGGTTTTATCCACGCCATCCATTCATTTTCTTCAAATAATTTTAGGGCATTAACGAAAAAATGAGACAGATCCAAGGTTCAAGTGGACCACACCATAAGAATCAGTGGTGATTATGACGCCCACGGTTGAAACTTTCATAGGGCCCCTCATATGATGTTTATTTTCCATCCAACCTGTTCATAAGGTGACATATACCTGAACGAAAGGAGAACGCAAATTTCAGCTTGATCAAAACTTTGGCGGTCCCAAGAAGTTTTTAATGGTGACTATTCAATCCCCACTGTGTGGTCCACTTAAGCCTTGGATCCACGTCAGTTTTGGGTTCGTACCCAAAAATGACCTTAGAAACTAGATATACGGCATGGACAAAACCCATACATAACGGTGAACCCCACAGAGCCCCTTTATAGACCCAGTCCGTCCTAGCAGGGGCTAGAGACGGATGGTCCTGACAGGAGACCTGTTGGGCCACCGTGATCTATGTGTTTTATCCGCGGTTCGTCCATTTTTACTGATCATTTTAGGACAATATCCGAAAAAAGGGGCAAATCAAAGGCTCAAGTGAACACCGCAGAAAGCAAGGGCGACAATGACCGGACCGTTGAAACTTACCTGGATGAAGGGAAAACATAAATATTAGCTTGGTCTAAAACTTTTGTGACCGCAGGAAGTTTTCAACGGTAGGCATTCAATCCTAATACTTCCTGTAACGTGGTCCACTGAGCCTTTAATCTGCCTCCTTTCGGGCTCATGCCCTAAAATGATCTGTCAAAATGGATGGACTGCGTTGATAAAACACATATATCACAGTGGCCTTACACAGCTCCGTCTAGGTCCTGGTGAGGTAGTACCAGTCAGGGTCCCGGAGAGACGGGTGCACATGTCTCTCACCATCCGGTTGGTCACGGTTAAAATCTCGAACTTGCTTTTCAACTTTGAGAGTTATTGACACTCTTGCAAATTGCTTCATACGCAAGCACTTAAAAGTTGTACACATGTGTACACTAACTTAATTTAGACTGAATAAATCATGAAAACAACTATTGATTAGTCACCATCCCAAAATTATGGAAGCAAATTGCCTCTGCAGGGTATTACAAACTCCATCCAGTGCCAATCGAAAAGTGGCATTTGTGCATGTACAAAGCACGGGACCCACACTCAAAAGGTCAAAATCGTCATTTCATGCCCTAAGTCTTTAGGGCTAGTTTGGATCGTGGGATTACCTAGGCTTAGGTGGTATGGAATTGTAACTGGACCAATGTAAATTTCATCTAGCATTTGGAAGCAATGGGAAAGATTGAATTAATCCACCTATTCTATCTTCGTGTTGAAGAATTGCAGTAACTAAAAGCAGAAAATAAATGAATAACAATCAAATTGGAACCCCACACTTGATCGTTGATTGAATGTTGATGAGTAAAACATCTATCATTGGGGCGAGGAAGAGAGGATGTCACACTCTTTGAGATAGTTCACGCCTCTTAGAAGATTTTGACTGGTGTAGAGGCTCCTGACACCCTATCCTCGGGATATAATGCCCAATAATCAGCCTCTTTCAGTGTGCACAAGCCGAAGAGATCCCAACACCAAAACCACCATACTCGACCTTCGATTGCCCAAAGAAAAAACAGCCGTACTTAAAAAAACCAAAACCGTCGTAATAAATAAGATGTGCCCATTCAAGATGAGACATGTCTCACACAATGAAAATTGCCTTAAGATCAGTGGGCCAAGATTCTAATCAAAGGACCCAAACCATTTCGCTGGAGGGCCAACAGTACCCCCCGCGCTTGAGTATACTCGGGTGTGCACATGCACACGCATGGTTAAAGGTTTCAGGGTCAGGAATCCCACCAATTGCACCCCCCCTCACACATATGGGCTTGTGTATAGCATAGCACATTATACAAGAATCTTATGAAGATGCTTTATAAACATATTTTTCTCTCATTTCTTATCCAATATGGGATAAAGGTTTGCCTTTGAAAAATTAAACCAACAACACAAGTTACAAGAACTTTTTGTTTATTTAAAAATATTTATAATAACCGAGTCTCAGAAGGAGATAGAACGAGACTTCTGGTGGATTTTAAAATTCGCTACATTTGTGGGCCCACATTGATGCATGTGTTTTATCCACGCTGGTCATTTATATGCGACCTTTACATGTGACAATTGAGTTGCATATGCATAAAAGTGACTGACATTAGTTGTGAAATTCAGTCCGCTAATTACAATATCATGGCCCACCAATCATAGGTTTTAGTTAATATAATGTTTTTCCTAAAGGTAGATTTTGATACCAAACATGCGATCGGATGGTCAAAATACCATGGTATTTCCAAAGGTATAATAATTGTGCAATAATTGTGTTAATTCCATGTAATACAATTCCATACCATTTAATTCAACATTCCATACAAGCTCTTACTTTTTCATCATGAGTTCCTAAGATAATCCACGCATATGATGCTTTTTCATTAGCGCTTGATGGAGTGCATTTAGTGCTTGTTACATATAACACAATCCACGTCCCAAAATCACAATGGTTAATTGGTCTTTTACATTTGATTTCATGGTCGCTTTTTCTTGAAACATCGGATGTTTTTAATATTTAACTGATAATTCAAAAACTCAAAAAGTCGATTTGACTCAATGTTCAGCTGGCCAAGTGAAGGCTTGACCCAACTCACTGATAATTTTAATTAATGTGAAGGGTTTTGCTACATCTCACACTTGGACATTAGCAATATCCCTAATCTTTTGAATGACACTCGGGATGCTAAAATGTTAATTTGAACAGTCCATTCTTTTATTTAACTAAGGACAAGCCATTGTGCAAAAATCATGCCAATTGGAAGCCCCAATCATTAAATCATAAGTATGGAAAATGGACAGTTCAAGATTGAGTGGATATATAAGTCCAATCATCATCTTCAAACATTAATAATCCGATAGATCCCACCTTGGATTGCTTATGCTTCCAAAATAGTAATTTTGTTGGATGATTCTAACCATGTGATCTATGGCTCGTAAAAATTAAAAAAAAAAAAAAAAAAAAAAAAAAAAAAAAAAAAAAAAAAAAAAACAGACAGGTGTAATAAATTAATCACATTTGTATGGCTAAGATCATTCAATAGGGGTGATTTTTGCACCATAGTTTGCTCCTGATGGCGCTATTGGATGAACCGTCCCGATTGATGATTGGTGTCCCACGTTTCATTTGAACGGTTTGTGGGCATTGACTCTAATTTAAAAATACTGGTCTAATATATAATACAAATAGAATTATATAATTAATATAAAATAGAAATTGGCATCAAACAATTGGATTTTGCATTAGTTAATTAAGTGCATCTCTTCCCCTTGCTGAGGTCAAGGGTTCAAATTCCACCTTACCCTCATCTCATTTTAATAATGCTCACTGAATTGTCGAGATCGAGTCAGTCCTAGCTCCGAGTTTGTAATGACTTGCGTTTTGAACTATGGTGTACCATCCGATAAACAAACACAATAGGAAAGTTAGATGATCAAATAAGCACAATTTTTTATCCTTACTACATCTAAACTGGGACCCATAATGTGGAAAAATAATTTTAATTTCTCGCATTATGCAATTTTTAAGTAATTTCTAAGTGCCTATCTATGATCAATTGCTTAAGTAATTTCTAAGTGCCTTTGTATCATCAATTGCCTCTAGCATCGAAGTGAATTGTCCTGCATCGAAAGTATCGTTCATGGATGATACTGGTACGTATTGGCCAATACGTATCGGTTTCCAACTATACTCTAAACCTTGTTTGAAATGGTTGTAGATTTTCCATTTCTACATGGAATGGAATAATAATGGACCCAGGCTGGTTGAACTCTTTTTATGTTAAAATTTTTTGTTTCTATGGTGTGGGGATGTGGGGGTGTGGGGTTACTATATATAATGCGCTCGTCTCAGATTTCGAATTCTACTCCACCCTAATGATATCTCTGATACCACTTGTTGGGAAAAAAATCCGCTTGTAGAGGAAGTAAACCAAACACACTGAGTATCGAATCAAATGAGCAACACAACGCAGTCACAACGACATGTAATCAACCACACAGATAATCTAATTTTACATGGAAAACCCCCTTATGAGTAAAAAAGCACAGCACAAAGAGAATATACTATGAATCAGAAAATAATAGAGATGAAACAACCATAAGCAAGGAACCTAAGAGAAAACCCAAGTTCTCTAACTCCCAAAAATCCTCTCCCCACGAGGGGAAAGCTTGGAGTCTCTGGGATAAGGGAAATGGTTGTGTTTATCCTTCTCATGTGAGAAAAGCTTTGGGTGAGCTTTGAGATTTCTCTTGCCCTAAAACTCTCTCAATCCCTCTAGGAAACTTGGCCCCTTTGGCCTAAACTCCTAATCACCCAAAGCTTTTCTCACATGAGAAGGACAAGCACAGCCTTTTCCCTCATCGCAGAGATTCCAAGCTTTCCCCTAACTTTTTCTCTTGCAAGGGTCCCCGACCAGTCAGTAGTTTCCTATTTTGAGTCAGTTTCTTACGCAATTTTGCACAAGTTGTTTCTAATTTTGATTTTTTGCCTATTTAAGGGGGTGTAATGCGGGATTAGGGGTTTAGGCCAAAGGAGTCGGGTTTCCTAGAGGGATTGAAAGAATTCTAGGGCAAAAGAAAAAGCTAGGGGACAGCTTGGGGTCTTTGGGATGAGGGAAAGAGTTGTGCTTGTCCTTCTCATGTGAGAAAAAGCTTGTTGGGAAACTGACCCGTAGCGAAAGAAGTGGGAAATCAAACGAGATAATCACAATGATTAAGTAAATAGACACACAAGAAGTCAATCTGACTATATGTGGAAAACCCCCCTCACATGTAAGAAATCACGGCACAATGCGAATTCCACTATAATCTCAGAAGTTACAAGAGAATGAAGAATCATAACCCAGATCTCAACCCATAAAAAAATCCCAAACTTAACCCAAAGCTTTTTTAACATAAGAAGGACAGGCATAACTCTTTTCCTCATCTAAGAGATTCTAAGCTTTCCTCTAGCTTTTTCTTTTGCCCTAAAACTCTCGCAATCCCTTTAAGAAACTCAACCCCTTTAGCCAAAACCGCTAATCCCACATTACACCCCTTAAATAGGCAAAAAATTAGAATTAAAAACACCTTGCGCAAAACTACGTAAGAAACTGACTTAAAATAGGAAACTACTGACCGGTTGCTCATAATCGTCAACCGGTCTGAGACCCCTGCCGACTAGGACAACATCCAAAGAGCTCTGTCTTAAAATCTGTTGAGCTTTGAATTGTGCATACTCTAACCCCATTTCATCACTCATTATGCATAATTTCTATGTTTAAAGACCTACCTAATGCATGACTTTGTGATTGTAGGAATGAGAGAGAGACTTTATTAATTTGATGTCAAAAGACACCTCTTAAAGCATATTGAAGACATGAGAGATGAGCCAAGAGATGACGAGAAGAAGCAAGGAGTGAAGAGAAGGAAGAAAAAAAGAAAGGAAGTCAGAACCAAGGGTCAGACCGGTCATGACTAGTTGACCAACTACACTGACCGGTCGACCCACTTGCTAAACTCCTCGGACTGTCACAGATGGGTCCGACAGGTCATGACCAGTCGGCCATGCACAGAAATTTCAAACTTGCTGTTTTGGGCCACTCAACTGCGTAAGTTCTTACGTAAGTCTGGAACTTTCTATGGTGGTGGCGCATGAATGTTATAAAAGGACACCTCTAGGCTCATCTAAACTCATCCTAGAAGAGATCTACAATCATGGGAGGTGAAGAGGATCATCGTGAAGTGTCTACAACTCCCCCGACTACAGTTTTTCTAGTTTTTTTATGCTTTGTAGATATTTAATGGGAGTTTAAATATTGCTCAGACTAAATAATAAGGAGATGTGTCCCCGATGATGAACGGAATTTTATCATCTCCTTTTGTCATAGTCAAGCGTGTGATGGTCATTTTTCCACCAAGAAAACCACTACGAAAATTCTGCAGTGTGGTTTTTATTGGCCTACTATGTTTTGAGACACCCACAAGTTTTACAAAGCATGAGAGCACTGTCAAAATCTAGGAGGATTATCCCATAGGAATATGATGCCTCTCAACCCAGTTCAACATATCGAAGTATTTGATTGTTAGCGCATCGATTTCATGGGACCATTCCACTCATCTTTTGGATATGTCTACATATTACTTGCCGTAGACTATGTGTCCAAGTGGGTCGAGTTGATTCCATGTAGAACCAATGATCACCGAATGGTTCTACGATTCCTAAAAGAAAACATACTTTCTAGATTTGGAACGCCTAAAGCCATCATAAGTGATGGTGGCTTTCACTTTTGTAATAGGCCTTTTGAATCCTTAATGAAAAATAGGGTATATCGCATAAAGTGAGTACCCCATACCACCCATGGACAAGTGGGCAAGTCAAAATTTCTAATCGGGAAATTAAACAAAATTTGGAGAAGACGATGAGGCTGGATCGCAAAGATTGGTCACTGAGATTAGTCGATGCTCTTTGGGCTCATCGTACGGCTTATAAGACACCGATTGGAATGTCTCCCTATAGACATGTCTATGAGAAAGCTTGCCACTTGCTCGTGGAGCTTGAACACAAAGCCTATTGGGCAATAAAGGCAGTAAACTTCAATGTTGACAAAGTTAGCTCGCTTCACAAACTTCAATTAAACGAGCTTGACGAGTTCTGGAATGATGCTTATGAGAGCTCGAGAATTTACAATAATAGGATGAAAGTCTTCCATGATAAACATATTTTCAGGAAATCTTTTCATGAAGGCCATCCCGATTTCATCTTTTTCCTTGAAAATTGAAATCTCGATGGACCGGCACATATATCGTCAAAGATGTTTTTTCTCATAGGGCCGTCGATATAGAGAATACAGTGAATGGTAATTGTTTTAAAGTAGACGGACAACGCCTAAAACCATTTGTTAAGAGGTCTGATTCGAAGGCCATGTCCATCTCTCTAAAGGATCCTATGTATCCAAATGATTGATCTCCTAGTCTGATGGAGATTCTCTTTCTAAAAGTATGATTAGAATTAGTTTATTTTTTTACTTTAGGTTTATTGCTTTCTTAGATTTAGTTGTTCAGAGGTAGATTTTCACATTCGAGTATCTCATGCACTCTCGTTCTCACACTCTTTTATTTATATCATTATTATCATGTTATTGTTTATTGCATGTCTTTGTACATTGAGGACAATGTAAGATTTTGGTTGGGGTGAGATTCCTAGATGATTTAGTGTTTTGTCACATTTCGAGCAATTATGTAGAAATTTTTTGATTTTTCTCAATTCAAAACTCTTTTAGAAAACTTTGTTTCTATGCACTTGGAATGATACGATTATAAAAGGAAGAGAGATGAAGTGATATAATTTTGAAGCTCTTCAAACTTATAAGACACTAATTTTCTATATGAAGTCCCCTATTTATATGATTGATAGAAAGTTTGAACACTTTTAAGTCTAGTTCACATTACACGATTCTCATGATTGAAGGGATTATGTAGCTTTGTAGATAAGCTAGATTAAGATTTAAAGTGTTGAGGAACTAAGCCAGGGAACTATGTCCATCACGTTCAGGAAATAAGAAGTGAAGAATGTTAAAGATACGGATTTCTAAAAATCCTATCTCATTGTTTATAGTGAAAAGAAAAAGAAAGAAATGAATGGTTATTTGTTAAAAATTTTTTGAATTCTGAAAAGGGCTACCTATCACCAACAAGGGGAAGGTCCACCATAACCTAAGTTGAAAATGGGAAGTAGTGTAAAGCCGTCGAAGGAACAGTAAGGCAAATTCTTGTCATAGGCTTGTTCTTGTACACTTTTAGATTTTTAGTTTCGTTGATTTATAAGAAAGTAATCCTGAAAATTCATAAGATGAACATTCACTATGCACACTAGATTATACTTATTCAGATTCTTCTATTTATCAATCAATCGATGGGGATTCTGTGTGAAACACTCATTATGTTTGGGGAGTTTAGGATTTCAGTTTTTATTAATAATTTTCTCTGAATTTTGTACTTATATGTCTAGAAGTTTATAGAAGTATAGTTTCTGAGAGAGTTGAGTTTTAGGAGATTGGATTTGTTCCACGCATGTTTTGCTCGCGACTAGCAAAATGCTGGTTAGGGGGTGTGTTGAGCTTTGAATTGTGCATATTCTAACCCCATTTTATCACTCATTATGCATGATTTATATGTTTAAAAACCTATCTAATGCATGACTTTGTGATTGTAGAAATGAGAGAAAGACTTCACTAATTTGATGTCAAAAGACACCTCTTAAAGCATATTGAAGACTAGAGGTGGGCACAAACCAGGCTAGCTCGAAAGCTCGGCTCGGATTGGTTTGAAAAAGCTCGGCTTGGATTGGTTCGAATGGAAGTTCAAACCAAACCAAGCCTCCGAGTCAAGCTCGTTTGAAAAAACAAACCAAACTCAAACTAGGGTAGTTCCGGCTCGGCTCGGCTCGAAGCTCGATTTGATTCAGCTCGGTTTGATTCGGCTCGTCGATTATAAGCACACTGTTTCCTGTGGTGTGATCCACTTAAGCTTTGGATATGATTCCATTTTGGGATCATGACCTAAAATGATATGTAAAACAGATGGATGACATGGATAATACATAATACATATACATGATGACATGGATAATACATAATACATAATACATATACATGATGACATGGATAATACATCATACATATACATGAATGCACACTGTTTCCTTGCACTTGTAAAATTATGCTTGGGTACTTTTGTTTGGAAAATACTCTTACATGTCTATTTTGAAAGTGCACTCTTTTGGAGGATGTTAAACATCATATAGTAAGATATGTTTGTACTTTTTTTTTCTAACTTTTTAAATTATTTTCTATTTAAGTGAATAAGGAAAAAAAGAGCCACCGTCTATTTGAACTCGGCCTGGCCCGGTTCGAAATTTTCAACTAAGCCGATCCCGGCTGAACCAGATTTTTCTGGAGCAAACCAAACTCGGGCCGCATGGGTTGGCCCGAAACCCAAACCAAACCGATCCACAAACTGCGATGGTCCAGAAACAAACCAAACCAAACTAGGGCTAACTCGGCTCGGCCCGGATCGTTGCCCACCTCTATTGAAGACATGAGAGATGAGCTAAGAGATGAAGAGAAGAAGCAAGAAGAGAAGAGAAGGAAGGAAGAAAGAAAGAAAGGAATTCAGAACCAAGGGTCCGATCGGTCATGACCAGTTGGCCAACTACACTGATCGGTCGGCTGACCGGTTGGACCCCTTGCTAAACTCCCTAGACTGTCACAAATGGGTCCGATCGGTCATGACTAGTCGGCTAGGCACAAAAATTTCAAACTTGCTATTTTGGGCCACTCAACTGCGTAAGTTCTTATGCAAGTTTGGAACTTTCTATAGCAGTGGCGCGTGAATGCTATAAAAGGACACCTCTAAGCTTGTCTAAACTCATCTTAGAAGAGATCTACAGTCGTGGGAGGTGAAGAGGATCATCGTGGAGCGTCTACAACTCCTCCGACTATGATTTTTTCTAGTTTTCTATGCTTTGTAGTAGTTTTTCTTCTAATTCTAGTTCAAGTATGACAATGCTTGGCTAGAACCTCTTAGTTAAGGCTAAGAGGTGAACCTTATGGTTAGTTTCAATATTTAATTCGTTTATTCAAGTAAACTTTACTTAATTTTGAATTTTCAAGTTTTAGCTTGAATAAAATTTGGATTTTTAGAAGTTTTGTGAGAGTTTGTGTACTCCAGACATGAGTTCCTTGCAATTCTCTGAGATTGTGATGTTGGTTTGATTAGAATTGAATTGTAGTAACCCTAAAGCATGTCATGATCTCTTGGTATGACTGTTACTTTAAAGGCTACAAGTTTAAGTTCTATATGCACTTCATTAGAATTAGAAATCTGATTTTCCAGATTTAAGTGGGACTGTTTATGTTGAATGTAATATTTTCAATTAGATGACATATAAGACTTTGATTCTAATTGTGTTTGTGCTTGGATGAATGGATTGGCATTGAGTTACTATAAGTGGATCCTTGGTGCTCTAGTTTCTTTTTAAATTCTTCGATTTTCTTATTTAGTTTACTGTTTCTACTTAAGTTCTAAACTCTGAATTTCTTAATCCTTCTAAGTTTAAGTTATTAAAATAGTTTGAATTGAGTTTATCCTTTTCCCTGTGGATCGACCACTGGTCTCACGATTGAGTTATTACTACATCACAACTTTGCACTTGAGACGAGTGAACAAAATCTACTAAGATCGACTTGATCGGTCGCCGTCCACGACCGGTCGATGGCTCTTGTTGCGTAAAAAAAACCCCTCATGGGTAAAATACCATGGCACAAAGAGAATTCCTCTATGATCTCAGAAGTTACAAGAGAATGAAGAAACAAAACCTGAATCTCAGCCCACAAGAGAAATCCCAAAGTTAACCTAAAGCTTTTCTCAAATGAGAAGGATAAGCACAACCGTTTCCCTCATATCAGAGACGCCTATTGAGTTCTTAATTTATAAATATTTTAACCCCATTTCATCACATTTTATGCATGATTCCTATGATTAAAAGACTAATCTAATGCATGTTTGTGATTGTAGGAATGAGAGAGAGACTTCACCTACTTGATGGCTAAAAGAATGCTTTTAAACTCACTTGATGATGAATGAAGATGAGCCAAAGGAATGGAAGAAAGAAGTAAGGAGAAGAGAGAGATGACAAGGATTTAATGCCAATTTAAAGGATTTGGAATAACTAGAAGACCAAGCTTTGATGATCCAAAGAAGATGAGAACAAGCCTTGAAGGAATCAAGTTGAAGACCTGAAATGGACAGAAAAGTCAAATTGCAGAGCTATAGGGCTAAAAAAGTAAAATACAGAAAATTTAGCAGATGGCCCTGTAGAATAGAAAAACTGTAATTTTTTGCCTTCATGCGCCCGGTAAAGTGGTGGTCGGGCGCCTAAAATTGACAGAAAATTTAATTTATTGCTGGAACTTTTCTGGACATGGCCGGGCGCCCGACCACAACTATCCGGGCGCTCAATGACCCGTCGGGCGCCCGATAAAGAGGTTTCGGGTGCCCGAAATTCAAAGAAAATTCACCAAACTCGCTGGATTGTTTTGAAGGATGGTCAGGCACCCGATGACCGACGTAAGTGCGTAAATTCTTACGCAATTTGAGGTGGTGGGTATTTTTGTTATAAAAGGACACCTCGGCTTCCTTCTTAGAGTATTCTAGAAGAGACCTAAGTTCGTGGGAGGTGGAGGAAATCATTATGGGGCATTCGCAACTCCTCCAACTCCAATTTTTATAGTTTTCTATGCTTTTAATTAGTTTTTGTTTTGTTTTTAGTTCAAGTATGACAATGCTTGGCTAGAACCTCTTAGCTAGGGCTAAGAGGTGAAGCTTGTAGCTAGCTTTCATGTAGAATTTATTTAATTCAAGTACCTTCACTTAAAGTTTAGATTTTTAAGTTCTAGTTTGAATAAAGTTGGTATTTTTGGATGTTTTATGAGAGTTCATGTGCTTCGGACATGGGTTCCTTGCAATTCTCTAAGATTATCATGTTTGGATTGATTAGATTTGAATTGTAGTAACCCTAGAGCACGCCATAGTCTCTTGGCATGGTTGTTGCTTTGAAGGCTACGTATTTGAATTCTATATGCTTCATTAAAACTAGAATCTTATTTTCTAACTTAAGTGTGATTGTTTGTGTTTGAATGCTTAATCTTCCAACTAGATGAGAGATAAAACTTCGAATCTAGTTATGTTTATGCTTGGATGAATGAATTCACATGGAACTACTACAAGTGGATCCTTGAAGCCTTAATTCCATTAATTAATAGATTTTTACAAAAGTTATTGTTTTTACTTAGTTTATGAAATCAAGCTTCGAAATTATTGAAGTTGAAGTCGTTAGAATAGTTTGAATTGGTTTACCCTAATTCCCTGTGGATCGACCTCGGTCTTACCGAGTTATTATTACATCGCAAGCCTTAAATATATGATAACACATGCATTTAAAAACAATTTATTATATTCATATTTATAAATTTATTAAATAAAAAACCATTTGATAACAAAACTTGATCAAATTTATGATGCAATTAGTTAGGTGCTTATTTAAGACTATAAAGAAACTTAATTATTTTACATACTTTCTTTTCTTACCTTATTATAACAAACCCATTGGATTAATTCATATAAATTTTTTCTAATTTGCCATTTAGAAAAATAGTTTTTACATTTATTTGATGAATTATAAGGTTATGAATAAAGATAGTTTTTATTAACATATACTAACAGTGATGATTTAGTAACTGGTGAATATGTATAGAAAAAGTCAATGCCTTTTTATTTATACCCTTTGACCACTAGCTTAGCTTTGGATTTCTTGATAGATCCATTTGGAGTGAGTTCCTTATTGAATACCCATTGTCCTATGGGTTTATTACCTAGTGGTAAATTTACAAGTTCCCAAAGTGTGGTTGTGTAATATTGTGTCCATTTCATTATTAACAATTTCTCTTCAGAAGTTTGTATCAGGAGAGCTTATTGTTTTTGCATATGCTGTAGCATCTTCTTCTATCGAGAAGGTATAAAAATCAGACCCAAAGACAGTTTCCAATCTCGTTCTTTTAATTCTTCTAAGTTCAATGGACCTATTAAAAAATATTATCCTCTTCTTCATACCTCGAGATTGGATTTTCTATTTCCTTAACTGTAGCGATGTTAACTTTTGATGGAAGGATATTATCAAAGAATTCAAGATCTAAAGATTCTATTATAGTATTCACCACTTTATTGTTATGTGATTGTAGCTCTAAGAACCTATAATTGTTAAAACAATGTTCTTACATGGTGAGTTAGAAGAGCAGAGCTAGATGCATCAAGCAGAAAGATTTCAAGTGAAAGGCAAGAAAGGACTATCTATGTAAATTGAGAAACTCTTTATATAGTTTTGGGAGCAATTCCTAAGGAAATGGTACAATTAGTTTTGACACGTTTATAGGTAGACAAGCCTACAGTAGAAGAAGGTATGATTAGTGTTTTTATCTTAAGAATTTTTCTAGCAATTATTTTTATATACATGGTGATACACATTGATGATATGTTAATAATTGTGAAAAATATGTTTGAAATCAATTTATTGAAGTTTCAACTTAGAAGGGAATTGGATATGATAGATTTGGGTACTGTAAAGAAAATCCTTGGTATTTAAATACACAAAGTTAGAAAGGTGAACATGTTTTTATCACAGTGCAAGTATATTGAGAGGTTTTTTGCTAGATTTGGCACGAAAAATTCTAAGTCAGATGTTATTTTTGCTACTCATTTCAAGCCTTTGATAACTCAATCACCAAGTACAAATGATGAGAGGGACTACATGTCACAGTTTCCCTACTCTATTGTATTTGGTAGTATAATATATGTCATGGCGTGCACATGGCTATATATTCCACATGCAGTTAGTGTGGTGAGTAACTATATGGTAAATCTAGGAAAAGTAAACTAAAAAGTTGTTAAATGGGTTATACGCTACTTAAAGAATACTCAAAATATTAGTATTTGACAAAAACAATGATAAGAAAAGGTAATGTCATTGGATATGTGGATGCTAATCTTGCAGGTGATTTGGATAAGAGAAGTTCTACTACAGGGTATGTTTCTACTCTCATAGGTGATTATGTTAGTTAAAAAAATAATGTTACAATCAACAGTTGCTCTATCTATCACTAAGGCAGAGTATATCAATGTTACAGAAGTGTACACCTTGACCTTCTAATACTCGAGTATTGAAAGTCCTTGGGTGTTATTGCGAATTTTTTTTACCAAGTATGCATATGCATGTGCATGCACATCATTATACTTAATGATTTGATAATTCCTAAATGAGACCCTATTTTGAAATTTCGATTTCCATACAACTTCGTAGAACATCCTGAGAGACAAATCAAACCGTACGTCATCAATTTTGAGACTCGAGTTATCAGATCCACCATTCATTAGGTCCACAACATCTCGTCAAATGATCCATCACTAAATTGCACAAATTGGACTATTAAATTATAAAATCAATTGTTAGATTTCATCTAAATAACTTCTTAGGACATAAGGATTGTTGATAATTAATTTTAAAGCAATTCGATAGTCGAATTGTCTGGGATCATCAACTACTAAGGCTGTAAATGGGTCAACGGACTTGATGGGGTACCTAGGCCCGACTCATTTGCTAAATGATATGGGTCTGGGCCTAAGAATAGACCCAGTTGCTAAATGGGTCTAGATCTGGTTTCCTTTATATTAGCCCCAACTTGACCTGACCCGAACCCATTTAGTAAATGGGTGAGTCTGGTCTATGTTACAAGGGACTCATCCAGACTCAGACCACCTAAAACTAGTTTTAAACCCTTGTAAAAATGCTTACATACCTTGACAAATGGGAAAATGAGACCCGTTAAACCCAACCCATTTATAAATGGGTCTGATGGGCTTAACTCCGACCCGACCCATCAGACCCATAGACCCACACAAATTCAAAAAATCTTTGACCTGGAATCTCAAAGAAGAAGTTTCTTCTTCTTTTCTGATTTTTTCGGCCAGCGTGATTTCAAAGGGACAATGTTAGTTCATTTGAGTTGTGGCCACCATCGTTGATCACTTCATTGATCTGAATCATCCATCTTACGGGGGGGGGGGGGGGGGGGGGGGGGGGGGGGAGTTTCTCGTGTGCCTCATGCACAAGATAAGTTGCGCAGGAAGAATTTCCAAAAATGGAAGTCCTTATTTCGAGCTCATGATTTGGCAATCTGCGTATGTCTTTCTCTCTCAATCTTAACCACACATCAAGAGAATCCCATCCCTCCATTCAAATCACTTGAATTAGGGTTTTGCATAGTTAGAGAAAGTGTGATGAGAATTGTTTCAGTTGCAGGGTTGGAATGATCTAAGCCATCCATTTTTCTTTTAGAAGCCCTTTAGATAATCTCAGGCGTTGAAATCGAGAGAGCCTAAAAGGTTCATCCTGCAACAGATCTATTTCTCCCTCGTGTGATAACTCATTTTCTTGTGAAAACCATGTGTTGGAGAGAAACTCGTGAACCACTGAGTTTTTGTTTGTGGTCATCTAAAATATAGGCCCCCACAAGCTTTCAAGGACTAATCCGTGCCGTCCATGATCAATGGATCGAAGAATAACTCATTCAATCGTGATCCATCATGATCAACCATATCATATTTCCCGTTTGTCCAAAAAATGCACTAACAGTAGTGGGCTCTAATCACTTATTTAAATAGTCCATTAGATGGGCCAAGGACCCAAAAGCTTATCTGCATTGATCAATTAAGGCCATGCAAGTAGAAATTGGTGCGATCAGAGATTATTTATAGCGAGAGCACCTGGCTTGTAAAAGGTTTAGTGCTCAAACTTCTAACTAATCCTGTGATTAGTTGGTTTCGAAGTCTCTGGAAGACGATTAGAGGAGGCTATAAATATACTCTTTCATTAGGGAAACCCCATTTCCAAATATGGAAAATAAAAAAGAGAATAAAGAGGTTAAAATCTTCGTTGTGTCGGACAGGTCTACTCATTTGAGTCGCAGATTTGAGTTGGAGCATCAGATCAAGTCCAGACCCTATTAGACGTTCAACAGAAGGGAGAAGAAGAAGAAGAAAGAGAGGGGAGGAGTTGTTGGTTCAAGTCCACTCACTGTATCAAGTCTTTATTGAGTCAACTCGGTTATTCTTTCACCGAGTTTAAGATCGAGATTTGGCTAGTTCGGGTCTTCTCCAAGCAATAAGTGGAATCGAGTTGGGTTCCATTGCAGTAGGGGTATGTATCTCATTGCTTGAGCTTGGGTTCATACCAACTTGATTGGTTCATACCCTATTTTACTGGGTTAACTCAATAAGGGTCGTTGAGTTGCTGTTGGGCCACCATCTTCCTGTTGTGATTGTTGGGTAAGTTGCATTAAATCCAACTCTTGTTATGGTTCAACAAATCACCGAAAAACTCAGTGTGAAATTGAGTTAACAAGTTAAGTCACCTCCATGGTTTTGCTAAGTCACCGAGTTGCTGGCATTGCTTTTGTTTTAGGGTTAGATATAAAGGTTAAGTCCATTTTGGTTTAGCTACCTTAGAACATTGGGGTCGGAAGCCAAAATTATAAGTAGATTCGGGTTAGAGCCGAGTGAGTCAAGTGAGTCACCATATAAGTGAGTTAAACACCCTTGTATTTGCTTTAATTTAATATTAGTTTGCTTTCAAACCCTTACTTAGACATGGGATTTTGAAATTTTCATGTTTGTTTGATTTGATTCAAGTTTGGGTTGGGGATCGATTGCATTTGAGTCAACTGAGATTTTGAGGTGAGTTAACCTCTCAAGGCTCCCTTTGATGGTTTAATTAGAGTCTAATGGTTAGCATGGGTCATTAATTTCAAATCTCTTGATTGAATATAGGGATTTGACTTCCACCAAAATCCATATTCTATCTCACCTTGGTTGGGTTTGATTTAGACCAAGTTCAAATCAAGTGAATCGATTCACATCATTAAGGTAAATTGGCCTCTAAACCTCTTTTAAATTCAAATTTGAACTTAAATAGTTTTATTTGATTTTGATTTTATATTATAATCTAGGAGATTTAATTCTCCTTAATTTAGATTCACTCCATTTGGCTCGGGTTGAAACCAAGTTGGTAATAAAGTTGGATTGAATCAAACACTTGAAGGCAACTTGTCTTGAAGGTGAGGATTTACCCTTTCAGCCTTCCATCGAAATATTAGTTTTTGAAATGTTTCTCTCTTGAATTGTCACTCTATTTAAATCATGTGATTAGAACTCTTAATGCATAATATATATGTGTGAACTCGTTAGTGTGTTTGGATTACAAATGTTAGTCTTTGATTAGAATAACCCCCATATGTACACACCATAATATCTTAAATTCACATGATTAAACCTCTTAAATTGACTAATTGATATATGTATACATTCTAGTTTGGTAAGATATCATATTAGATCTTTTGATTTGAAATGATATTCATATGTGCACACTTTCATATGTTAAGATTCACATGATTAGAATCCTTTACTTGAACATTCTATATATATGTTTATGAATTTTGGCATGCCTAAATCCATTTAAATGTAGAATCAATGTTGCTCTAATTTGAATGTGGCATTAATGAACTACGTACATGTGTAATTTGTGTTGGAAATGGGAGAAGAATGTGGAAGAGTGTGATGTGTTGTATGTGTTATGGATAATATGTCTTAGTGTGTGGTTTGAATTGCCACATTGAAGATGTAATGACCCTGATTTTTGACCCATATGAAATCCCAGATTAGTCGGGTTAATTTTTTTTTTTTTTTTGTAAAGTAAATAACAACTAAGCACTTAGCCTAGTTGGTAGAGCTACTTCCGGTGGAAGGATAGGTCAAGGAATTGATTCCTAACACCGTGTTAGTTGTCTTTTTACAAAAAATTATAAAACCCCGATGGAATCTTCTTGATTTAGGGCTTTTTCTCTATTTAAAGAGAGGAACCATAAGAAATTTTTGTAGGAAACCCTAATGCCAAAGAGCAACTGAAAGAAAGAGAGGAGCCCTGTGAAAGAGAAGCTTTGGCAGGTAAGTTTTTCTATTAATCCCTTTTATTCTTTTCTATTTTTTCTATCTAAAAACCCATATCTAAATAATGGATGAAGTAGATTGACTCTACGATCAATGTTTCGATATGTAGGAAAGTTTTGATGAAAGAAGTCGACTTTTGTACAAGATTCTGTATTTTGGGAGATCGGCTTTTGTATCAGTGTAGGAATATATTCAAATTGAAGGATCCTAAAGCCAAATCATGTTAGGACCTTAAATCCTAGGGTGATCTAATTGAGGGATTTTCCACAACAATCTTTGAGTAGGATGGATGATGTTAGACAATGTAGTAAAAATGTTTTAAATCGATGATTACTGATTTTGGGTATTTCGAATCCAAGCAATCCTTTGGTTATTTCGAACTTGATAATGAGAAAAACCATTGGATGGGTTGGACCTAATCCTTGAGATCAATGAATTCACAAAAGTTAAGGAGATGGAGGAAATACCCTAAAAATTTTGAAAAATCAGATGGTGTGACAGAACTGGTTCACCTTCGGTCGGTCAACCAAAGATAGCCTATCGATTGACCAAACATGTTGATTTTCATCTAGCGGCCAAAAGTTAGAATTCATGGTATTTTCGATCAATCGATCATCAAGTTCAGTCGACTGAGGAAGCTCAGTCGACTAAGGGGATTGATCGAAAATGGCATAATTAGTCCAACGACCAAACTGTATAAAACCCAATAGTTTCGGTCGACCGACTGTAGGGTCCGGTCGACCGAGGATGGTAAAAAGTAACCAGGAAATCCTACTATGTAAAGTTGACTTTTTCTCAATCGTAATACGGATTCAGACTCTAGATTCAAAACTCCTACAATTGTTTGGAGGATTTAGGTCTATCAAGAATAGGTGAGTGAAACCCAACATGTCTCATACTTGTAAGCTGGTTGATGTGATTGCTTTGATTGTGATGATTGTAATGTTTCCTGACTAATGTAATGATTGTGTTGTTGTGTTATCATGATTCTTGTCGTATAATTCATATTTTGAACCTTTTTTGAAATATATTGAGTATGTGGATATGCAAACATTGGTATCGTGAACTCATTGTTTCCTCTCATAGAGAGAGATTTATATGATCTCACATGACAATCACCAACATTGAGCATGCACTACATGCATCCTTAGCATTATGCATTCACACCTTGTGCCTGGATTCTTAGGGGATCTCTCTTGATGGTTTCTTGATAGAATCATACCATATGCCCACGATTAGTGGAAGCCTACTTAAAGAGTAGGTGCGGGCCTTGCCCATGCTTACCTATGGTAGAAGCCTGCTATGTGCAGATGTGGGTTAATGGTTTTCCAACCCAAGCAAGTGGACGGTTTCTCTTATACCCACTTGACATATATTCATGACATTTTTGAATTCATAATCATATATGCATTTACATACTTATGTCATTGAGTGTTGTTCATGCTATCTTATTGGTGCTGTGTATGAACCATGATGGGTTCACTTACTAGCCTGGTCAGCTAACGTTGTGGATTGATAATTGTATAAAGGCAGATGAGATAGGAAACTTAAACTAGGTCCTAGAGAATGAAGCTAGGATGGCTAATGAAGCTCAGGATCAATGGTCGTATTTGACGAAAGACGAACTCGCCGCATTAGACGATTGATCTCATTAAGTTATTGATTATTAGGAGATTTAATTCCATTCATTATAGTATTTTTGTTTGGACTAAATTGGAATTTGTTTACGATTATGACCTTACTGGATAATGACTGATTATTTTAAAGGAATAACTTCCCAATGGGTGGACATAATTACATTTCAAATTCACTTATATGATTGAGAATGTAATGGTTGCCTAGTATGTTTATGGAACGGATGAATGAATGGAAATCTTATTGTGGACTTAGAATTCATTAAGCAATACCTCCAACAATGATATGAATAGAGGAATTATGTACACTATGATTCATAGAACGTAACTCGAGTTTGAGGGTGCACACTCTGTATGCAAATTGTGGCCCGGCGCATGATAGAAGAATTGAAGGAGGATACAACCTCATATATGAGAACTATTGTTGGCGAATGTAAGTGTTAAATGGTTATGGATATATACTTTGAGAACTATGCCTTGAACTATTGGCCTTTGTTGTGTGGAAACTATTTTAAGTTGCTTGATGATTTATCATCTTTATGAGATTCTTGTGCCCAAAGTGGCTTGTGGGATGAACTCCTTGTTTATGTCCATGTATGGACTTGGTGCGCAAAGTAGCTTGTGGGTTGAACCCTTTGTATTGTCTATGGATGGAGTAATGATAGAAAGGATTGGTTAATTGTAGGATTGGTTTGATGTAAGACACTTGAGATCTCCGGTCATTGTGTAGTCATAACTTTGTGTATTTTACCAGATGACTCCAATGTATCTACTTGTGCCTTTGGACCATTGTGTGGTCGTCCACTTTTTGGGATTACCCATTATATGTCACTTGTGATTTTCAGGTCATGATATCATTGTACTCTACCTTATGATTTTCGGATTGTGATGTTATTGTACATCACTTTGTGATTTTTGAGTCAGTTTTATAGAACTCACCGGATGATACCGTTGTACATCACTTGTGATTTCCGAATCATGTCACCATTGTACATCGATATGCAATTTCTAGATCATGATCTTGTTGTATGCAATTTAGTGATTTTTGGATCATTGTGCGGTCATTCTTTCACATTGTGGGTTTACTCTAACATTCATACATCTATTAGTTAAACAAGATTAGAATTTATGAGATATTGTTGTGCTTGGTTGTTTCAAATTGTAAACTATACTTGCACTAGTATGACAGATGTGTAATCTTAGGGGGGAATTTCTCACTGAGATGGCCACTCATATTTGTTATAGTGCAATTATACCAACTAATTGATGCAGGAATAAATAGGTACGACGACGTACCCGAGGATGCACCTTTAGATGCTTATAAGGACTATGGAGTGGAGGAACCTTACATAGGTCTAGTCAAGCTCTTTGAAATCAACTAATAGACGATAGATTTTCATTTCAGTAGATTTGATGAGCTTTGACTATTTAGATTGTATAAGTCCCGTAGGCAAACATTTGGATATGTTTGGAATGTTGATTGGAATTTTACTCAATGTGTGGTTTATTTTGCTTATAATTTGATGCCTACTAAGTGAATGTTAATTTAATTATATGGAACGTAACAAAGTACACCTACTGTGCGCTTTTCCCTAAGTTAACACTCGGGATTTCGAAGCTAGAGCACCAAACTCCGGCTACGAAATCTGGGACATTACAAGAAGCTCTGAAAGAAGCTTTATATTTAAAAGGCCTGGTCAGTGAACTTGGTATATAATAGGAGAAGTTTCGTGTTTATTGTGATAATTAAATTGATTTGCATTTGGCTAATAATCAAAGTCTACCATACAAGGTCCAAACACATAAATGTTCATTATCATAATATTTTAAAGGTTATCTCTAAAGGTTTAGTATCATTGTAAAAGATTTAAACTAACAACAACATAAGAAATATATTAACAAAGCCTCTTAAATGAGAAAAATTTGTTTAATGCAAGACTTCTCTTAAACTTGATGCTAGTTAGCAATTGATGATATTTGTTGGGAAAATCGGCAGCGGAAGCGGAACGCCGAAACGCACAGAGCAATTAGAGATTAAACGAAACCACGATGCAATCAAACCACACACAAGCATTCACCACAAGAGACTCCAAATTTACGTGGAAAAACCCCTCAACAAGTAAAAAACCACGGCACAAAGCGATCCACTATGAATATGAGAAGATTACAGAGATTGACATCCCACAAGCAAGGAATAAACAGAGAAAACCCCAAGTTCTCTCTCACACACACCTCTCCCCTCTTCCTAATACGATTAGGAAACCTTAGACACCTTAGGATTCCATCTAAGTCCAGATTACAACTCCTTAAATAAGTAAAAGATCGAAAATAAAAACATCTTACGCAGTACTGCGTATTACGCAAGAAACTGCGCACGCGCATGACCGGTTGGCCGACTGGTTGGCCAGTGCATAAAAAAGTCTAGGGAGATCCACGCCCGACGCTAGCCTCACCACCGACCGATCGCCCGACTGGTCGGAGCCCACTGCAGACCGATAGGCCGACCGGTCTGGGCACTAAAAAATTGTCCAGCCTTTCCTCCTCGCATCTGAGCAGACCGGTCGCTCGATCGATCTGAGCACCCAATCCTTGCGACGTCTTGAAGGCTCTCCAACAATCTCCACTGAGGCTTCAAACATCGAAACAACACATCCTTGCAACTTCATCTCATTTTCAATCATAGCTCCACAACTTCTCGTGCAACCATTGATCTTAACCTCGCACTTTCACGCCCTTTTCTGCTCTTCTCATTTGGCCCTTGGGCACTTGCCACATACGAGCAACCGTAGATCTTGTTGCCGTTCCCACAGCTCCACCGTGAATTGTGCTTCCGATCAATTTGTAAAGATGGCCACACCTCCGTGCCTTCATACACATGAGTGCCCCCTTTAACACTTCACAACAACGATCGGCCGATAAACACGCACCCTTTCGCTTCGAGTGCTCCAAGAGAAATCACATTCATCTTTATCTTGAGAACGTGCTTCACATCTTCCAGGACTCGTTCGACCCCACCGAACATTCTGATGCGCATAGTACCAATACCCATAACCTTATGAGCGAATCCATCACCCACAAATACCAATTCACCACCATACTCCCTATATGTTGTGAATGAATTTCGGTCAGGACATACGTGACATGAAGCCCCTGAATCTAAGATCCACTCACTACCGTGAGATCCTTTGTCAGATACAGTTAGAACTTCATAAAGATCGCCACCGTCCTCTACGGTATTGGCTCCCTCTCCAGAAGAATTTTCATACCTCTTTTGTTTCAACCTGGGATTCTAACAATCCCCTCTCATGTGGCCCTCCTGGCCACAATTCCAGCAATTCACCTTAGCCTTCCTTTTGCCCTTGGCCCTAGATCCCTATTTCGAGTATCTTTCATGCTCAGAACTTCTTCCCCTCATAACCATTGCCTCTGAGGAATAATGAGAAGCCACGCCAACATTTTTCTTTCTCATCGCCTTCGACTGGAGGGCTGAGATAATGATTTCGACGTTTATGGTTTCCCTCCCTGCGCACACAGAGTCCCTAAACGACTCATATAAATCTGGAAGAGAATTCAACAATATGCATGCTTGATATTTATCCTTCATCGGTTCACCGATCTCCACCAACTTACAAACCAGCCTATTGAACATGCTCAGGTAGGTCCTCCACCTCAGTTCCCTCAGCCATCCTCAAGGTGAACAACTGTATCAACACATACATGTGATTCTCTAGAGATTTCTTGGTATAAATCTTCTCTAGCTTCGCCATCGGTTTCAACCGCAATATTTTCCTTCATGACATGATAGAGAACATCATCCGTAAGATTTAACAGGATTGAGGTTCTGGCCTTCTAGTCGAGCCGCATCCACTCATCATCTTTCACAGCCTCGGGTCACTTTCAAAGAGCTTCATCAAGCCCTTGATGAACCAGGACGGATTCAACCTTCACCTTCCATAACTCAAAGTTATTTTTCCCAGAGAACTTCTCTAACTCGAACCTTGCGCTAGATTCCATCTTCTCGTCTCAGATTCAAATCTACTCCACCCCAACTTTATCTCTGATACCACTTATTGGGAAAACCGACAACGAAAGCGGAACATTGAAATGTGTAGAGCAATTAGAGATCAAATGAGAAACCACGATGTAATCAAACCACATATAAGCATTCACCACAAGAGACTCCGAATTTATGTAGAAAAACCCCTCAACAGCCACGGTACAAAGCAATCCACTATGAATATCAGAAGATTACAGAGATTGACAGCCCACAGGCAAGGAATAAATAGAGAAAACCCCAAGTTCTCTCTCACACACAACTCTCCCCTCTTCCTAATACGTGTTGGGACTAGAAAATGGATCACAAGGGACATTTTCCTGAAATGTCGGGTTTTGCTGCTCTGGGGGGGGCTCTAAGTAATGAAAACATTCATAGACAATCACAAGCATTCACAAGTACACAAAAGAAGAGATATCGCAAGGCGAATTTTATTCCAGAGATTCTGAGATCTTGTACATTTCAGGCCGTGGTCTGGCACGGGCCCTTAATTACATCGAATGATCGATGACCCTTGATTAGAAGGCAAAATACTAGCCAGCAGGGGCTATGGCCTTAGAGTTTGTGGTCATGGGACCTATATATTTGCTCTGCTGTGTACTGAACCACCTTTGTATTAGTCGGATGTCTATGTCCCATATTTTAACAGGATACCCGGATTGAAATTGTCAGGGTTTATTACTGAGATGGACGACTTTGGGCCCGCGCCTGTCAATGTAGGGACAGGTGACCTCGGGAAGTCCATTCTACAGTTGTGTGTACCTGCACAGTCCAACCGGCGGATATTGTCTATATGGGTAGGGCATCGACTGTTGTGTTGTGGCAGTTGAGTAACTGGTTTGTAGAGAATCGAAGTTCTTTGGCCATGGTTCATTGTGGTAATCAAGGCCCTGCTGGTCTAGCTTTTGGCATAAATCGGATCATGCCTTTACAGTGAATGTAAATGTCAGCATATTTGCATGGCTCTGGATGTTGGCGACTCCTTTCCGGGAAGTTACTCCGTTCATCGCGTCGAACCGAGTTAAGTCTCGAAGATGCTCAACTCCGCTCATTTAGAGTTCTCGAAATGTTCATTTGGCCATTCCATTGCGTCCGCAATGCTCAAAATACCCAAGACAGGCTCCGACGGACCCTGAAAATACTCAGAATTAAGCCTGGTGCACCTGCTGACACATTCTGCAATTGGCTGATTTTTTGGGTGCGTGAGACTTGATTTACGAGTGCGTGAGGCTCCACGCACCTGTCAATTCAATGTCGATTTCAAGATGAATTTAGGGGTGCGTTGGTGTATATTCAGGATGCGTGGGTTCGTTTTTCACCAACTTTGATTCTAGCTGAATTTACAGACGCGTGGGGCTGAATTGACGGATGCGTGGGGTACTTTTGGATGCGTGAGGTCCCTTTTACAGATGCGTTAAATTACATGAAATTCAGACCTGTAGTAGCGTGTCTGTGCCTGAAAATAGGATTCCGGTGAACGGAAAGGTGTTCCGGCGAGGATTCCGGCGGGTTTTTTTGGTTTCCGGCAGCGGCGGCTCTCTCTCTCCTTTTCTGTCGTGTGTAAATGAGCGGGACGAGGGGTATTTATAGGTGAACTCGGCCAATAGGAAGCTGCCACGTATCACGCATCTGTCAAATGCCCGCAACGCACTTGTTTATTTGATTGCAAGTGTCCGAAAATCATACGGGTGCGTGGGGTTTAATTGCCGGGTGCCTGAGGCTCCACGCACCTGTTAATTCAATGTCGATTTCAAGACGAATTTAGGGGTGCGTTGGTCGGTTTTCAAGGTGCGTTAAGTGCGTGGGCCTTCGCAAATGGCGGGCCAACGTGCAGTTTTTAAGGGTGCGTTGGATGCGTGAGGTGCTCGAATTTCAGGATGCGTTGGACACGTAAATGTGGGCTCCACCGACTGGGTTTTGATTTTCGGAGGGTTTGCGGGGCCCATTTCATTGCGTAATCACTTGTACTGTTTATCATAAATAGTGACGGAGTTGCGGGTCCATTTCCGGGCGGTTCCGAACATGGTGATCGGCGGGGCCCACTAGGGAATTTGGCTAAGTCTAGGGAAGTCGTGTACGCTTCCATTTTGCGTGCGCCGGGAGGCGTTCTTCGCGTGATTCCTTCAGAGTTATATGGTTATTTGACTTATTTTAAGAATGTCTACTATTTGGGACCCCAACAGATGCCCCTCCGGTGGGTCGCGGCTGGCGCACGATCAGCTGGTGCGACGCACCGGACTTCCCGGGTCCCACTATAAATAGACGAGATGGCTCATTCTCGTATTTCACTGTTCTTTACCAGACATTTTCACATCAAGCCCACGCACCCTTTTATTCTCCAACGCATCCAACAACTGTCTCCAACGCGTCTATTTAATCCGTCCGCACCCACTTATTCAAGGTAGAAGTGATTTCAGGGGTGCGTTGGACGCACACGCACCCTATATTTGGATTTGGAACTTTGAATATTCCTCTTTTTGGATGCATAGGGTGTTACGCACCTGTAAATCTTTTGAATTTTGTGGACATCCCGAGTTTTTGGGTGCGTGGAGGGGTCTACGCACCCTTCGTCAACTCTAAGCAAGCCTTGGTGCTTCACGCACCATGAAATTGGGTTTGAGTTGATTTTTTAAGGGTGCGTTGGGAGCGTACGCACCCAGCTTATGAACTTGGCCGAAAAGGATGTATTTATTGGGTGCGTGAGGCCTCAAGCACCCTTTGTCGATTTGGTTTGAGATATTGCCCTTCACGCTCCCGAAAATCGGGGTTGCATAAGTTAAGGGTGCGTTGGGTCTCACGCACCTGGAAATATGATTTTGTTATCCTCTCGAATTTCGGGGTGCGTGGAGACTCACGCATCCGGCGTACAGGACTGGTAAAAATTTGTTTTAAGTAATCTTCTGCGAAGCTAGATATTTAAGTGTATGAGCCCCTTAACCTCTGCCTCGTATTTGGGCACACATATTCGGCTTTTGAAGAGGCGTAGGGTCTCATAGACTTTCGAGCTTTCTAGATCGCATTAGTTTTTGGAGGAAATACCTACGGTGACCTTAAGTAATGTTTCGAGTGTACCTGAGTATGTCTTCTTGCCCCTTCTCTCTCTCCTCTTTCTTTTTTACTTCATTCGATTAGTTTTTTCCTGCTTCCCCTCTTTTTTTCTTTCTCTTTTTTCGGAGTGCTGTATCGGTTCATCAGCCTTGTTTCCTGGCAGACGATGGTCGTAACACGCGCTTCCCTTCATGAGGCCCGCGACTGCCTGAGGCGACTTCTAACTGCTCTAGACCACCCCGAGGCTTGGTCATCTCTTGCCGGTTAATGCGACGAGGTGGCCGAAGCCTTGACTCATCTCGACGTTGAATCCCGCCCCATTCTCCGAGCTATTCAGAATGTCTCGGCGATGGCCTCCATCTCAGATGAGCGTAAGGAGGCCATCTCTAGCTTCATCGGTGATTCTTCCCTTTTGGAGGAATTGGCGGTCCTGGAGGCGGCGGAGCCTTCTTTGGCTGCTTCTTTCCTATCTCTGTCGAAACGTCTCAGCTTCCTGAAGGAGGAGAAGAGGGAGAGCAGGCGGTTTCTAGCTTGGCTTGTCCCATTGGCGGAGGCCGAGTACCCGGATCGCCGCGCCGGCATCTGGAGAATGGTCAGGGAGGCCATGCGAGAACATGACGACCTGGCGATCGATGTCTTGATCATAAGGAACTATGCGAACGCCGAGCACCTGAATTTCGATCTCGTGCAACAGTGTATTTCCATTTTGGTGGACTTGATCTTCAAAGAAGGCCAGGTCCGGGCGAAGGTTGATGAGTTGAAGGCTCGGGTTCTTCCGCTGACGCAGGACTGAGGCCCTTGCTCTCTGGTTTTGGGGAGGGATCCCCACAATTTTGAGTTGTCTTACATTGACTGTTGTTGTTTGATCATTTGGAATAATTGTTATTAACAATTTAGCCATGTGGAATGGCCCTTATGGTTGATGAATGCTAATTTATACTTTTCGCTTCACTTTCTGTCTTTTCCTGCTTGTATGCTCTGTGACGATGATGTTGCGGTTGTGAATGTTGTTCGTTTCATTTCTTATTCCATTGGTTTCGAGTGTGTTCCGCAGTGGCTTATGTTGGCGCTTGTGCTTTGTTCATTTGCTGCTTTGTGTCCCTTTGTCTTTTATGAATGATTTGACCGATTTTGTGCAAATATTTCCCCTTTACTTTGTACCTGAGTCTTACATACTGTTTGTAGGTTACAATGGCCAGCGATCCTTCACGGGCCGGTCCTTCGGGTCCTCCCCAGACTCCCTCCAAGCATAAGCGTGCTGCTGCCAAGCAGGTCGTCAGACCATCCGCTGAAAATCCACAGTGGTTTCTCCCTCCAGAAACGTTCAACTTTTATGAACGCATTCTCACCTTATCGAAGGATATACAGAAGAAGATCCTTTGCGATAGGATCGTGCCGCCTCCTCCAGACAGGGGCACACAGGAGCAATGGGATGCATGGTACACTCCTCTCCGGGGTTTCCGGAGTGACGGGACAACGGGCTCTGAAGAGGGCGAGGCGAGTCCGTCGATCCCCACCCAGTCTACCAGGCGCGGTCGCCCGAAGAGGGCTGGCAAAGGTGCCAAGCAAGTGTACTTGGAGAACCAGACCAAGTCTAGATCGGACAAGATGAAGGTGGCCTGGTCTAGTGCCAAGCTTGTCACTCGCCACTCGTCGTGTGGAATCCCTACACTCGGGAGTATATTCGTTATGCGAAGAGTTACCAACGACAGCGGTCTCTCCCGAGCATTGAACCATCCGACATCTGCAGGAACAACTCCTTCTACGGCGTCGAAGTTTGGACATCCGGCCCGGCGTCATTCCTCAGCTGTTCTCTCTCTAAGAACAGGAAGCAGCAGTCGGTCCTGGGCGTAAAGGATATGATTTTCCTAGAGCCGAATCATAATCCTCATCAGCCCTTCCCCAGGCATTATTTCGAGACTCTCCGCCAGAGGTTTCACCATCTGGGGGATGCCGAAGTCTGGTTGTCCGGGGCGTTCCGGACTCGCGGCCATCTGGTCTTTCATCCGGGCTACGAGGCGTGGGCGAACCGGATCTTGGAACAGCACAGGGCGACCTTACGGGCGGTGGGTCTGTACAAGGCGATCGAAGCGACATCAAGCTACTTTTGCCGAGAGCCCTGGGTATACAAAGGCTTCCTCAACCGCTAGTGCTCCATCACCAATTCCTTTCACATGCCGTGCGGCGAGATGAGCATCTCGCTATGGGATCTCAATAGGATCGCGGGCCTCCCCATTCGCGGGAGGATTTATGATGAATGGGTCCCGAGCGACGACGAGCTGTCGCGAAAGAAGAAAGGCATCAATGAAGGCTTCTTCTCCGAGGCCTGCGACGAGCTGTTTGCCGAACTACCCCAATTTTGGGGTCTCAAAGATAAGCTCCTGTTCGAGGACTGGCTGGTCTATTTCAGCCACGGCTTGAAGTAAGTTTTCTGTAATGAATTGTGCCTTATTGTTCTGTCACGCTTCTTTCTTTCTGCTAACGCTTCGTCCTTTCCCTTCTTCAGCTTGGACTATGCGGCCTTCGACGAAGGTCGTGGTGACAAGGCGCTTTTAGAGAAACGTATGAGGGAAAATTTCCCTCGCCCCAACAAGCTCTCCCCCTCCTGCGAGCTAGCCGGCTTCCTGGAATATTGGCTCAGTTGCGTGGCGCTTCCGAGCTCCAAGCAGGCGGATAATATCAGAGTGTCTTGCTTCGCCGTCGCAGGGGCCTTGGCGAACGGTCACCGGTACGCGCTGGCTCCGGTGGTCTTTTGCTCTATATACTGAGCATTCGGTTACGTCATCAGCAACAAGGAGCGCGCTGCTTATGGGATGAACTCCGGTTACTGTGGATGACACTTTTTCTCTGGTTGGCTCGGGGTATACTTCCCCTGGGTCTATGGCGTAAGGCGCGGAGATTACATCAGAGAGGGAAAGCTCCCGCTGCACTTTTTCCAGAAGAAGAGGATGATCAGCCATAACTTAAACACTATCGAGGATAGGATCGCGGGGCTCGATGACGTATACTTCTATCACTTCTCTGGTACCCGTAGCGAAGAGCCGGTCCTGTGCACGGATGACGACAGTATCGATTATTACGAGTGTTCCTTCCTGATCGCGATTCATCCTTCGTCACTGCCGCTCCGCGAAGGGCTGGAGTTCTGGAGGGAGCCTTATTATCCAAATCATTTTGCTCGCCAATTCAGGTATGATCAGGGAGTGCCAGCGACCCTAGAACCTGTGACGCACGAGCAGCGGGCGTACGGTGTTGGGCCTATTCACTGGAATGGATGTGGCGGCAACTTCTGCTGACCGGAACCGGCTGTTCCTTCGTGATCTTGGGGACGCAGTGTTTTACCGGGGCCACCTTTGGGTGGATGAGGTGGTGGGCCCACCAATACGCGTTGGTGTGGAATAAAATGCTCGTTACCGAGCCCGTCTTCGTCACGCCCCCCATCGTTACGCCTACTCCTGCCAACGGGCTTGGCTATGTATCGGAGAATCTTCATCAACCTGCAGTGCCAGGCACGGAGAGATTGCAAACCTCCTTGAACGTGGTGATCGATCACGAAAAGCTGGAGCACACTCTGGAAGGCTGGATCGCCTATGGGGAGAGGAATGTGACGGCGGTGGGGCCAGAGTTCCCGTCTCTCGGCCCTATCGATGAGTTGCCTGCCGGGGGCGATGCTCTGAGAGGGGGAGATGACGGTGATGATGGTGATGAAGGCGACGATGATGATGATGACATGGCTGAGGCAGAGGTTGAGGAAGATGACGCTGCCGCAGAAGGCGATGGTGGTGATAGGGACGACGATGATGCTATAGGCGGAGCTGGCGGAGGTGAAAATGATGCGGGAGGTAGCGGAGGCGGAGGCTCTGATGGTGATGATGGTGATAATAATGGTGATGACGGTGGTGATGGTGGTGGTGAGGGTGATGAGGGCGTATGGGTCGAGCGCGCCGGCCCTCGGGTGAAGACTGCTCCTCATCTTCCAGTCGTTTACGGCGGTAAGAAAATAAAGGATTTGTGGAAACTGCGTAGGGCCGAGCGCCTGCGAGAGCAGCTTTCGAAGGAGGCTGGTGACACTCCGGTCGTTAACACGGGAGAAGTTAGGGAAGAGGGCGAGCTAAGCTCTCAAGCCAACCTGAGCGAAGGCTGCCCTACCCGGGGGAGCAATGGGAATGAGCCCATTTATGATAGGCCTGTCCCTGAAGATGACGTGGGGGAAATCTTCATGGATTTGGATGATGAGGCACCTGCCGAGTCCATCCTTCCCCCCAATCCTTCTGTGGCGGATGCTGAATTTCAAAGCGGGGTGCCGGAAGCGATCGTCACCGTTGTGAAAGGGGTAGCGGTTCCTACTATTGAGTTGAGCACGCTCGATCCTGTTGTGGGGCTCCTCCTTCTGCTGAACCGTTGTTAATTGAATCTGCTATTGAAGTTTCGCCCATCGCCACGTCGTTGCTAGTCGAGCCTGCCACCGCAATTCCTCCTGTTGCTGGGCCAGCACCTGATGCCGACATTCCCGAGGTCGTGGTGATATCCTCCCCGGAATTGCCCTAGCCATTGACTGAGAGGACGACGGCGCCGGCCCCAGCGTCACCTGTGCCTACCACTTCGTCCAGCGTCGTTGCCGTTGGCATTCCTGATGTTGCTGGTATGTCATTTGCTTTTACTGTCTTGACTGCTTCCTTTCTGACGATGATTTTTTCTGTACTAACGCTTTTCACTTTCCGTGCCAGTGGCTGCTCCTGCTGATGCCTCAGCGCTTGTGGCGTTGCCGGAGTCATTCGTCTCATCCCTTCGGGGTCTGTCGAGGACCAAGTCAAACCTTCTTAAGGGTCTTCTGTCTGACATCGCCGACTCTTTAAGACGTGAGGAGGAATGGCCCATCTTAGACGAGGTGTTGCAGGCATTAGGACTTAACGCTGCTTGGCTTGGGATTGACTTGTCTTCCGTAATCGGTCAAGTGACTCTGTTTAAGGAACGAGTGGCCCGAGAACGCGAGGTGAAAAGCCTCCAAATTGACCCTTCTGCTGAGGAAAAGCGCGGTCACTTGCGGTCCCTTCTCCCGAAACTGGAGTTACACGAGGCTGGGGTGGTCGCAGCGAAGAAGGACTGGCAGATTGTTGACGATGGGTGTCAAGAGGCTACCGCTCGTTTGACAGAGATAGACAATGAGGTGGCTAGACTGTAAGCCGAACGCTCGATCGTCCATCTTAAACTATCCAAGCTCAGCGGTCAGAGGACTCGTTTGCAATCTTCCCTTGATCAGCGGGAGGCGGAGCGTGACGTCGTGAAAGCCCAAGTTGCGGAGTTGGAGCAGTCTCTTAGGAACATTCCTGACCCTACTCTAGTTCTAGCGGAGGCCGAGGCGACATGGAAGGCGGTTGAGGAGTCTGCAGCAAACTTGTTAGACCAATGTTTAAAAACTTTAAGCAATTGAGCTGTAGTGACTCCATTTGTACTTAATACTAACTTTAGAACACGTTATAACAAATATTGTGTCGATATGTACACTATTCTGATTTTAGGTTCATGTTACGCTACTAAGTTATTTGTAATTTTGAGCTTTAAATGCGAATTGACTGAGTCATCTGGGAAGAGCGTCCCCCTGTTAGGACCCAAACCTGTGCTTGTACGAACAGGGATGTGATCGAGCCTTTACCAAGGGCTTACCCCCTTTCTTAATGGCCTTGAAGAGTGGGATGTCATTCCTGACGTATTCTGAGCCTTGACGACTTCCTGATACCTGTGAAAGAAAAGGTAGATAATTAGTATTTTGCTCCGAACCTCATGCGGTATCATTTCTCTTAGTACTTCCTATATTACATCGTCCCTCTAATGGGGCGTTTACAAAATATGATGATAGACTTCTATCAAGTATAATATCTTTTCAAGAATCGACCATTCACCAGCGTACTGACGCCCTGTCCTTTGTAATCTATTACCCGATAGGCTCCATTAGAGTACACCTCATCGATAATGCACATTGGATCCCATTTTGGATCGAATTTACTTTTTGGGCCTTGCACCGGTGCCGGACGTTTCATCATTAGCACCAGGTCGCCTCTCTTGAATGACCTTCCCCGAACTCGTTTATCGTACGAAGCTGAGATTTGTTTTTGATACATTTCAAGCCTTTGCTGAGTGGCGAGTCTCTTTTCATCCAGGTCGTCAAGCTCGACCATTCTGATTTTATCGTTGTACTCGGTTGTCAAGGAGTGTCGGAGCGTAACCCGTAGCGACTCCACCTGTATTTCCATCGGGATCACGGCTTCTGTGCCGTACACTAATGAGTAGGGTGTGGCTCGGGTGGCTGTGCGGTACGTGGTCCTGTATAACCATAGTGCTTCGGGTAATCGTCTGTCCCAGTCCTTCTTATTTTCTGCCACCGTCTTCTTTAGGATTTTTACGATAGTCTTGTTGAACGCTTCGGCTAACCCGTTCGCGGGAGGGTAGTAGGATGACGAATAGCAATGCTTAATCTTGAACTTTGCGCATAGCTTATCGATAGTGGCATTTTTGAAGGGTGTCCCGTTGTCGGTGGTGATTCTTTCAGGGATGCCGTGCCGGTATAATATGGAATGACGGATGAAACTTTCGACGTGTCTGGCTTTCACGTTTCTTAAGGCAACGGCTTCTGCCCATTTAGAGAAATAATCGGTCGCAGCAAGGATGTACTGGTGCCCCTGAGAGGATGGCGGGTTGATCGGCCCTATCACGTCCATGCCCCAGGCGGCGAAAGGCCAAGATATCATCGATTGATGTAACTCTTCTGGTGGTGAGTGTATTATATCTGCATGTATCTGGCATTGATGACACTTCCTGACGTAGTCTATTGCGTCTTTCATCATTGTGGGCCAATAGTACCCCATATGTCGGACACGGTGATGCAAGTTCCTACCCCCTTGGTGAGCACCGCACTCCCCTCCGTGAGCTTCTTTTAGCATGGCGTATGCCTCATCCTGATCCAGGCAGCGTAGCAACACTCCCTCATACGACCGCTTGTAAAGGGTGTCACTCTGCATTATAAATGAACCGGCGCGCCTCCTGACCTGAGTACGCATCTTGGGTTCTTCCGGTAAAAATCTGTACTTCAAGTAGTCGACGAATGGTCTCTTCCAGTCGTTTTCTTCTGTGATTTCGAAGCAACAGATGGGATTCACGCTCGATTCGTCGCTGCACAGTAGGGTAGTTGGTAAGATCCTTCTTTCTTCGATCGTTACTTGAAGTGGGCTACCTCCGGGATTAGCCAGGGCAGCGGCTAGGCTGGCCAACGCGTCTGCCTATATGTTCTCTTGCCTTGGTATATGTGAAATGCTGCCATTGCGAAACTGGTCGAACAACGATTGCGCTTGGTGGCAGAAGGGTGACAACTCAGGCTTGCAAACCTCATATTCCGTCGTTAGCTGTCTGATGACTAGCCTGGACTCGCCGTAGATCCGTATTGCCTTGATACGCATCTCGAGGGCGAGCTGTAGTCCGATAATAAGGGCTTGGTATTCTTCTTCATTGTTGGTACAAGCCGGCACGATCATAATGCATAGGGCAGTAGATCTCCCTGCGGGCTAATAAATATAACCCCTGCTCCTGCCCCTGCGGACCTAGCGGCTTCGTCGAAGTACATTTGCCAGGGTCGCGGTTCTTCGATCATCATAACCTGGTCGTCTGGGAGATCGCATTCCATTTCTTCATTGCTTGGAACGGGGTGCGCAGCGAGGAAATCCGCAATCGCTTGTCCTTTAACGGCTCGGGCCGGGACGTAAGTGATATCGAATTCCGAAAGGAGAAGGGCCCATTTTGCTAAGCGCCCGGATAACATGGGCCGATTCATGAGAAATTTGATCGGATCAGCCTTGGATATCAACGTTATTTGATGTGAGAGGCAGTAATGCCTAAGTTTCTTAACGGCAAAGATGAGGGCCAGACATATCTTCTCGATCACTGAGTAGTTAAACTCGGCCCCAACCAATGTGCGACTTAAATAATATAGTGCGTTCTCCTTGCCTTCTTCGTTCTTCTGTGCCAGGAGCGCACCTAGCGAGTTATCACCCGCTGCAATGTATAGAATCAGCGGTTTGCCTTTGATTGGGGCAGCAAGGACTGGCGAATTCCCGAGCATTTCTTTTAGTGAATCAAAGGCTTTCTGACAGGCGGCGTCCCATTCGAACTTAACATTCTTCTTGTTGAGTCGGGAGAACGGCTGACAACGACCAGTTAGGTTTGAGATGAATCTCCTCAGGTATGCTACGCGGCCCTGGAAGCTTTTCAGCTGCTTCAGGTTCTTTGGAGGCGGCATTTCTATGATGGCCTTAATTTTTACGGGATTGATTTCTATGCCCCTGTGTCTGACCACGAAACCCAAGAATTTGCCGGATGCAACTCCGAACGTGCATTTTAGCGGATTCATGCGGAGACTCTTCTTATGCAATCGTTGAAACACTTGCCTTAAGTGCTCCCTGTGCTGCTCGTGATTGGTCGACCTGACGACTAAATCATCTACATAGCATTCAACATGCTTATGCATCATGTCCTGGAATATGACATGCATTGCGCGCTGGTAGGTTGCCCCTGCATTTTTTAATCCGAAGGGCATTACGCGGTAGCAGTAGATGCCGAGAGTTGTGCGGAAAGCCGTGGCTTCTTCGTCTTCTGGTGCCATGCGAATTTGATTGTATCCCGAATATCCGTCCATGAAAGACATCACTGCATACCCCGTTGTGCTGTCAATCAACATCTCAGGAATCGGGAGGGGAAAATCATCCTTAGGGTAGGCTTCATTTAGGTTTCGAAAATCAACACATATTCAGATTTGTCCGCTCTTCTTCTTGACTGGCACGACGTTTGAGATCCAGCGGGGGTACTTCACCTCTCGAACGAACCCAGCCTGAATCAGTCTCTTGACCTCTTCCTCAATCTTTAGTATAATTTTCGGGTGAAACCGTCGTTGCGGTTGTTTTACCGGCTTCTTATCCTTCATGATACTCAGTTTGTGCATGGCGATCGTCGGGCTGAGCCCGGGCATTTCTGAATACGTCCAGGCAAAGATATCTTTATTCTCCTTTAGCAGTTGCAGGTATCTCTCCTTCTCTCCTTCTGGGACGTTTCTGCTCAAGTATGTATTCCTGGGCTCTTCGGGGGTGCCTAGGTTTATCTCTTCGAGTTCGTCGATTGTTGGCTGTCCACCATCTTCTAGTTGCACAGGTGCCATCGCTAGGCTCCTGCGACTGGGTTTCTTCTGCCGGGCCAATGGTTACCATGATTACACTTGCCCTAGCCCCTAGGCCTTCTCCATTGCGGTAGACTCGCCTATGTTCTTCAAATGGAGCCAGTAACCTCCTCTCTGTGTCTATGCTTTGGTCGGGGAATCCCATATTCTTCATGATCTTTCGGCTGGCTCTGCTATATCTCTTCTCTTCTATTGGTCGAGGCTGGGCGAGCCCCCTTCCTTCCCCTCTTCCTTCCGATGGTGCTGGCCGGCTCGGCCCTGAGTGAAACTTGATGTCTTCTGGGTGACATCTCTTGACGGCACGATGAACTGGCTTGGAGCTTTTGGAAAGGGTTTGGTTCTTCCTATCTTGGGTACCGGTAGGTTGAAGCTGGACTTTAGCACGCTCATGTCTTGATCTGAGATCAATTTTAACACAGACTGCCCTGGCTGACGTAAATGTTGCGGTAGCACATAAAACTTCTTCATGTTTGGCCGGGAGTGACTTTCCAGCGGATGTCGGGATCTCCCCTGGGTGGCAGTTTGAGGCTCGCTTCCCCGTGCGAACTTCTCTATTCGCGTTTTTGCCATCTGCCCCTTCTCTGATACCTCAGTCCTTTCGCTGGTTTCACTGCCGTCGGCCGAGCTGTAGTATTTTGCGTCAGCTAAAAATGACTCGGCTATCGTGTATGGCTTTGGATCCGCCGTTACCCTGTATTGGACTCCTTTGCTGTATTTAAAACACTGGTGATATGTCGAGGGGATTATGCGATTTTGGTGGAGCCAAGGCCTTCCTAAAAGGAGGTTGTATGTTGTCACTGCATCGATCACCTGGCATGTCACTTTCGTGGTCAGTCCTTCGATCTCTAACATTACTGTAATTGATCCGAACGTACGCTGACTGTCTTGATTGAAACCTTGAATCATCATAAAACTCGGGCGTAACGCCGATTGCATGTAACCTAGCATCTGCAATGTCCTCAAGGGCATGATATTTATAGCTGACCCGTCGTCCAGCATACATCTCTTGATCTCGGTGTCCCTGATTATTCCTGTGACCATTAGCGGACGGTTGTGGTCTATTGATTCTATCGTGTTGTCTTCTTCTGAGAACGTGATGGTCGAATGATGATTGACAGGCATGACTTGTGACACCGGCATATACCCTTCCCAAAATTTATCTGAATTTTTCATTTCTTCTTCTATCTCTATTATCGTGACCTCCCTGACTTCATTGTCAAGCAAGGCGTTGATTAACATTTCTCTGTATACTTTTGAGAGGCATAGGGCATCGTATATGCTCAGGCGGGCGGGAACCTTCCGTAGGTGTGACACAATGTCGTATGCCACTGGCCTAGGGTTTGGTTGGCTGGTCGCGGCTTCGACGACTTTTTCCTTCGACTTTTGCATGCGAAGTCTTTCCTGCGATCTGTCAGGGGTACCGTCTTCTGGTATCGGGTTGTCTGGTCTGGGGAGCGTACGGTCAGGCATTTGCCTTCCTGACCATAGGATAACTGCGTCAACTTCCCTCTCCATTACTTGCGGCGTTTCTTCGGGTGATGCTTGTTCGGCGAACGACACCATTCCGCAGCGGGCCATGTTCGTCATGAGTTGCCCCTGCCCCTGCGACTTCGCTCCTCTGTTCTTCTTTCGCTTCACGAGTCTTTATCTGTTCTCAAGTCTTTTCTTGCTACTGGCTGGGGTCCATGGTTCCTTTGGCTTAGGGAGCAGGGTTGATCGGCCGGTTCCACCTTCTATCGGGACCGTTGAAATTGCCCCGACTGCCTCCTTCACTGTCTCAGGTACCTTCATGCTGATGACCCCCTGATTGATCAATCGCTGTATTCTTCCCTTTAAGGAAAAACAATCTTTCGTCTGATGGCTGATGCACCTGTGATATTTGCAGTATTTAGGGTCGTTCGTTCGTCCGACCTCGTGGGGGCGAATCGGCTCTGGTAGGTGTACCAGGCCCTCTTCGATTAACTGTTCCATGATCGGAACTAAATCAGCCATGTCGAATGTGTATGGGCCGTTCGCCTTTTCTCTTTCGGCTATAGATACACGTTTGGGTACATAGGGCCTTTTGCCTTTATCTGGTACCTCTGCCTTCACCTCTGTCCCATGATTCGTAGCGGGGCGTTTCCGATCTTTCGGGTCCCTGCTCCTGTAGACCTGGTGGGTCTCCACCACTCTTCCTGTCTCCCTCTTCTGTCTCTCGGGCCTAAAGCTTACTCGAGATGCTGCTTCCTCTACCAAGTGTGCTTTGGTTGCTAATTCGCGAAAGGAGTTGAAGGTGTTGCCTGACAGGCCATACGAGATCATCGGGTCTAGGGCTCTTAGACACATCTTCATCTGCTCGCCCTCACTGGGTAATTCTCGGCATTGAGCCGCTGTGGTTCCCCATCGGTCGATGAACTTCTCAACTGGCTCACCATTTCTCTGTCTGATCATTGCAAGATCCGTTAACGAGATCTCTCTCTCTCTGTTGCGAAGAATTTTGAGATGAAGGCATCTTGCATCTGCTCCCATGTTCTCACAGAGCCGGCTGGTAGTGACATGTACCATTGGAAAGCTTTCCCTGTTAGGGTAGATCCAAATAGCCGCATGCAGTACTGCGGGACTACAGACCAGTTTCTCAATGTAGTCAGGAAGTGGGTGATGTGCTCCTCTGGCGACCCTCTGCCGTCGAACTTTCCAAAGTCCAGGCATCTAAAGTTGGCCGGAAATGGTACCTCCTCTACTTCTGGTGGGTATGGGACCCGATATTTGTAGCTACCTTTCCTCTCTTTCTCCTTTTCCTGTTGCATCACATGGGCTATCGTTTGGGACAGCTCTTCTCGTGATACGTGAGATGTGGAGAGCGGTGCGCGTCCTACTGGTATGACTCTAGGTTGGATGGGCGGCTCCGGGTCAACCGGACCTTCTGCTGCACCTTGAGATTCCTCCGCCGACTGACGAGTGGGTGGTGTGGCACTTCTGGCGGCATTTTGCGCTATCAGAGTGGTCAAGGCCTCCTGGATGGCCTTCATTCGCTCATTTGTCTCACGATTAGCCTCCACCAACCTGTCGATCTGATCTTGTAACAGAGGTAACTCTTCCGTCTCATACGGTTCTTCCTTTGCCTCTGCGGCCACCTGCACCATCACTACTTGCGCCAACTGGATTTTTTGGGCCGATCGTTGTCTTGGTATGAGGATTGTCGTGGATTTGGGCTTTTCATTTACGAGCCCGGTGGTTCTTTGTGGGGTGCGAGAGGTTTTGGGTAACGGCGGGAACTGCTCAATTGTTATTGCGGGCATTGCGGGCTCTGCCGGCGCAACCCTCCTGCCTGTAGGGGTCTTCTGCCCCTATTTCGGCTGCCATTGTCTCTTGTTTGCAGGGCGAGGTCTTGTGACATCCACCTTCTTATATGCTGCTAAACTGGCTGCTTTCTTCTGCTCTTTCTTTTGTCGGCGTGTTTCGACCAACTGCCATCCTGAATTAGAGGCAGTTGTCGTGGTCGGGATGAAGCGAGGGAAGCTGAAGCCTCCGGTGGCAAGGAAAGTGCACAAACTGTTTATTGAGCATGCCATTTCTTTTGTCTGTCCTAGTACCTTGCTAATTCTGTAGTGTCATAAAAATCGTCAGAACAGTTCACAAGTGCGGTCGGGAGTATGAGCCCATCGATTGCAGTGCATAAACCGGCAGAAATATGCAAGACGGCGACAAATACGTGTAGTTGTGAAAATTTGTGGGTTCGAAAACCTCCTCTTTTTTTTTTGAATATCTATTGCCTTAGAGATGAAGGGAAGAACGTTCCCGTTGAGAGTCGCCAGTTTGACGCCCGAGGGGCGTCGAAACATTACGTCTCGCGGTAACTTTTCCTATGCGTGAATTCGTGTTTGCAGGTAATTGATCTTAGAGTGTTTCTATACTCAGACATAACCAGGGGTTCTGGGTTCGAGACCTCCCCAGTAGAGTCGCCAGTTTGTTGGGACTAGAAAATGGATCACAAGGGACATTTTCCTGAAATGTCGGGTTTTGCTGCTCTGGGGGGGCTCTGAGTAATGAAAACATTCATAGACAATCACAAGCATTCACAAAGTACACAAAAGAAGAGATATCGCAAGGCGAATTTTATTCCAGAGATTCTGAGATCTTGTACATTCCAGGCCGTGGTCTGGCACGGGCCCTTAATTACATCGAATGATCGATGACCCTTGATTAGAAGGCAAAAAACTAGCCAGCAGGGGCTATGGCCTTAGAGTTTGTGGTCATGGGACCTATATATTTGCTCTGCTGTGTACTGAACCACCTTTGTATTAGTCGGATGTCTATGTCCCATATTTTAACAGGATACCCGGGTTGAAATTGTCAGGGTTTATTACTGAGATGGACGACTCTGGGCCCGCGCCTGTCAATGTAGGGACAGGTGACCTTGGGAAGTCTATTCTACAGTTGTGTGTACCTGCGCAGTCCAACCGGCGGATATTGTCTAGATGGGTAGGGCATCGACTGTTGTGTTGTGGCAGTTGAGTAACTGGTTTGTAGAGAATCGAAGTTCTTTGGCCATGGTTCATTGTGGTAATCAAGGCCCTGCTGGTCTAGCTTTTGGCATAAATCGGATCATGCCTTTATAGTGAATGTAAATGTCAGCATATTTGCATGGCTCTGGATGTTGGCGACTCCTTTTCGGGAAGTTACTCTGTTCATCGCGTCGAACCGAGTTAAGTCTCGAAGATGCTCGACTCCGCTCATTTAGAGTTCTCGAAACGTTCATTTGGCCATTCCATTGCGTCCGGAATGCTCGAAATACCCAAGACAGGCTCCGACGAACCCTGAAAATACTTAGAATTGAGCCTGGTGCACCTGCTGACACATTCTGCAATTGGCTGATTTTTTGGGTGCGTGAGACTTGATTTACGGGTGCGTGAGGCTCCACGCACCTGTCAATTCAATGTCGATTTCAAGATGAATTTAGGGGTGCGTTGGTGTATATTCAGGATGCGTGGGTCCGTTTTTCACCAACTTTGATTCTGGCTGAATTTACAGACGCGTGGGGCTGAATTGACGGATGCGTGGGGTACTTTTGGATGCGTGAGGTCCCTTTTATAGATGCGTTAAAGTACATGAAATTCAGACCTGTAGTAGCGTGTCTGTGCCTGGAAATAGGATTCCGGTGAACGGAAAGGTGTTCTGGTGAGGATTCCGACGGGTTTTTTTGGTTTCCGGCAGCGGCGGCTCTCTCTCTCCTTTTCTGTCGTGTGTAAATGAGCGGGACGAGGGGTATTTATAGGTGAACTCGGCCAATAGGAAGCTGCCACGTATCACGCATCTGTCAAATGCCTGCAACGCACCTGTTTATTTGATTGCAAGTGTCCGAAAATCATACGGGTGCGTGGGGTTTAATTGCCGGGTGCGTGAGGCTCCACGCACCTGTTAATTCAATGTCGATTTCAAGACGAATTTAGGGGTGCGTTGGTCGGTTTTCAAGGTGCGTTAAGTTCGTGGGCCTTCGCAAATGGCGGGCCAACGTGCAGTTTTTAAGGGTGCGTTGGATGCGTGAGGTGCTCGGATTTCAGGATGCGTTGGACACGTAAATGTGGGCTCCACCGACTGGGTTTTGATTTTCGGAGGGTTTGTGGGGCCCGTTTCATTGCGCAATCACTTGCACTGTTCATCATAAATAGTGACGGAGTTGCGGGTCCATTTTCGGGCGGTTCCGAACATGGTGATCGGCGGGGCCCACTAGGGAATTTGGCTAAGTCTAGGGAAGTGACGTACGCTTCCGTTTTGCGTGCGTCGGGAGGCGTTCTTCGCGTGATTCCTTCAGAGTTATATGGTTATTTGACTTATTTTAAGAATGTCTACTATTTGGGACCCCAACAATATGATTAGGAAACCTTAGACACCTTAGGATTCTATCTAAGTCCGGATTACAACTCCTTAAATAAGCAAAAGACTGAAAATAGAAACATCTTACGCAGTACTGCGTATTGCACAAGCAACTGCGCGCGCGCACAACCGGTAGGCCGACTAGTCGACTAGCACACAAAACAGTCCAGGGAGATCCACGCCCGACACTGCCTCACCACCTACCAGTAGCCCGACCGGTCGGAGCCCACTGCAGACTGGTCGGCCGACCGTTCTGGGCACTAAAAAATTGTCCAGCCTTTCCTCCTCGCATCTGGGCAGACCGGTCGTTGGACCGGTCTAAGTACCCAATCCATGCGACGTCTTGAAGGCTCTCCAACAATCTCCATGGAGGCCTCAAACATCGAAACAACACATCCTTGCAATGTCATCTCATCTTCAATCATAGCTCCATCGCTTCTCGTGCCACCATCGATCTAAACCTTCCACTGTCACGCCCTTTCCGCTCTTCTCATGTGGCCCTTGGGCACTTATCACATACGAGCAACCGTGGATCTCGCTGCTGTTCTCGCAGCGCCGCCGTGAATTGTGCTCCTGATCAATTTGTAAATATGGCCACACCTCCGTGCCTCTATACACATGAGTGCCCCCTTTAACACTTTACAACAACGATCGCGACCGATAAACACGCACCCTTTCGCGTCGAGTGCTATAAGAGAAATCACATTCATCTTTTTCTTGGGAACGCGCTTCACATCTTCCAGGACTCGTTCGACCCCATCGAACATCCTGATGCGCACAGTACCAATACCCACAACCTTATGAGTGAATCCATCGCTCACAAACATCAATTCACCACCATACTCCCTGTATGTTGTGAATGAACTTCGGTCAGGACACACGTGACATAAAGCCCCTGAATCTAGGATCTACTCACTACCGTGAGATCCTTTGCCATATACAGTTAGAACTTCATAAAGATCGCCACCGTCCTCTACGGTATTGGCTCCCTCTCCAGAAAAATTTCCATACCTCTCTTGTTTCAACCTGGGATTCTGACAATCCCCTCTCATGTGGCCCTCTTGGCCACAATTCCAGCACTTCACCTTAGCCTTCCTTTCACCCTTGGCCCTAGATCTCGATTTCGAGTATCCTCCATGCTCAAAACTTCTTCCCCTTATAACCATTGCCTCTGATGAATAACGGGAAGCCACGTCAACGCTTTTCTTTCTCGTCGCCTTCGACACGGCTGAGATAACGGTCTCGACGTTTATAGTTTCCCTCCCTGCGCACACAGAGTCCCTGAACGACATATATGAATCTGGAAGAGAATTCAACAGGATGCATGATTGATATTCATCCTTCATCGGTTCATCGATCTTCACCAACTTACAAACTAACATATTGAACATGCATAGGTGGTCCTCCACCCCAGTTCCCTCAGCCATCCTCAAGGTAAACAACTGCATCAACACACACATGCGATTCTCTAGAGATTTCTTGGCATAAACCTTCTCTAGCTTCGCCATCGTTTCAACCGCAATCTTTTCCTTCTTGTCGAGCCTCGTCCACTCATCATCTTTCATAGCCTCGGGTTGCTTTCCAAGAGCTTCATCAAGCCCTTGATGAACCAGGACAGATTCAACATTCACCTTCCATAGCTCAAAGTTATTTTTTCCGGAGAACTTCTTTAACTCGAACCTTGCGCTCGATCCCATCTTCTCGTCTCAGATTCGAATCTACTCTACCCCAACTTTATCTCTGATACCACTTGTTGGGAAAACCGGCAGCGGAAGCAAAATGTCAAAATGTGTAGAGCAATTAAAGATCAAACGAGAAACCACGATGCAATCAAACCACACACAAGCATTCACTACAAGAGACTCCGAATTTACGTGGAAAAACCCTTCAATGGGTAAAAACCACGGCACTGTTAGAACTTAGAAAAAGAGGGGAAGATTAGATCTACTCGTCAGCAGTCCTTTCTTTCTTTTTTTCGTGTTTCTTTTATTCTGGGGGAATTCTGAGTATAGAGACATTCATAGACAATCATAAGCAATCACAAAGTGTACACAAGAGAGAGATATCGCAAGGCGAATTTTATTCCAGAGATTCTGAGATCTTTTACATTCCAGGCTGTGATACTGGTCACAAGCCTTTAATTACATCAACGGTTGATCACCCTTGAATGGAAGGCAAAAGACTAATCCGCTGGGGATTATGGTCTTGAGTTCATGGTCGTGTAGACTTTTATTTTCTTGTTATGGATTGAGCCACATTTATTAGACACACCGGATGTTTATGTCCCATTTTCTTTCGGTGTGTCCGGGTTGAGAGACTGTCAGGATTCGAGTGGTGCAACTCAGGGCCCGCGCCTGTTACTGTGAACAGGTGACCGCTGGAATACATGAACCTCGAATGTTGGTCGGCATGACCTAAGGCCCGCGCCCGTACTTTTATGACGGGTGACCTTAGGAAAGCACTCCGCAACGTTCCCGAACGAGGGTTTTAATCGAGTGGTGCAACTCGGGGCCCGCGCCTGTTACTGTGAACAGGTGACCGCTGGAATACACGAACCTCGAAATGTTGGTCGGCATAACTAAAGCCCGCGCCCGTATTTTTATGACGGGTGACCTTAGGAAAGCCCACAACTACCTCATCAGCTCAACCGACGGACCCGTTGTCGATGGGTAGGGCATCGACGGTCTTTTTCATAGTGGCAGTCCATAGCAAGATGTTTCAAGCTTAGTTAGAACTCTTTGTTTGTGGTTTCTCGTGGTAACCATAACCCCTCAGGTTTAGCCTCGGACCTTTATCCGGGATGAATAGAGCTTTGTACAGTAAAGTAAATATATTTCTTCTGGAGTCGGGCGACTCGGCTTTGAGAGCATTCTTTCTTCTGAGTATTTTCCAATGATCTGTATGGGATCAGATAGGCTTTGTCGAGCCAAGATCTCTTGAAGATTTTGATATTCAATGGGCTGAATCGGCTATCTCCGATGCCTGCAAATGGCTAAGTATAGGGTCCGATGGACTCCTGTTCATGCCAATTTCTTATGAATAATGGGGATCGGTGCCCCGTGAATGCTTAACTCGGCTGTTGGATAGCCTGAACGCTTCAGCTTTGCCTCGGCGTCTTTGAGATCGCGATTGATTTCAACTGACATTAGCCAATTTTCAAGCCAACAGGGCACTTTCCAGGGCTGAAAATGACTGAGTAGTGGACCTGTTCGCGGTCTGATTAGAGAGACTAGAGAGTATTATCGATAACCGTCCCTGAACATGGGTGGATTACGTCCACGAAGATCGCGGTGTGATCGCATTCCGATTTGCTTAGCAAAAGTCAATTTTCGGGCCAACAGGGCACTTCCCAGGGCTGAAAATGACTAAATAATGGACCTGTGTGCGGTCTAATCAGGGAAATCGATGAATATTATCGATGACCGTCTTTGAACAGGGGTGGATTATGTTCACGAAGATCGCGGTGCGATCGTATTTCAATTTGCTTAGCAGAAGTCAATTTCCGGGCCAACAGGGCACTTCCCAGGGCTAGAAATGACTAAGTAGTGGGCCTGCCGACTGCTCGATTAGGGTATTCGAGGGTCCTGAGATCGGATAACCTCGTCGCGGTGCATGATTATGGTGTATCATGTCATGTAGAAGAAAAGTTTCCCTCTCGGGCTCGGTCCAATTCCGCCCGATTCTTCTCGTTTTTGCCGTTTTCGGCTCTTTCGGATGGATTTCCAGAGTTGCCAAATTGGCTAAGTGTTGGTCATTTTGGATCAAAACATTGATTTGGGCTACTTATCATTGACCGTTGGAGAATCTGATCCGGCGGATGGATAGATCTCATCGAGACGCATCCGGCGGCTGTGGTTTCATCGAAATCGGATCCCGGACAAAGGCGGGCCGTGCGACGGAAGGTTCACTCCTCCCATCAGCGTCCAGGCGCATGGGGGAGTGTGTACAGGCGCATGTGCCTATTTTTCAAGCGCATGTGACCATTTTACAAGTGCATGTGGTATTGCATCATCTGTCAAGCGCATGTGGTCATCATCCGGGGGCATGTGGTCATCATCCGAGCGCATGTGATGATTTTCCATGGAAAACAGATGACGGAGAGGTGTTCCGGGCGCATGTGGCAGTGCACATGCGCCTGGACCCAGAGAGTGGGCGCATGTCCCTCCCAAACTTAGAGAAAATCAGGATTTTTCGGCCAGAAAAGCCAGTGCATGTTGGGAAAAAGCCAGCGCATGTTGGGAAAAAAGCCAGCGCATGTTGGGAAAAAAACCAGCGCATGTTGGGAAAAAGCCAGCGCATGTTGGGAAAAAGCCAGCGCATGTGCCCAACACTTAGAAAATTTCAGGATTTTCTTCCTGAACTTGGGATTCCGGCGAGGAAATTCCTTTCCGGCGAGGGTTTCCGGCGAGGAAATCCACTCCGGCCAAGGCATCCGGTGAGGGGAGAGAAAGCAAGCGCATGTAGTGCTTACATCACTCTGAGGTCGGCAGGGGATGATCTCGTGCTGATGTAATGAAGTGACTTCACTATTTATAGGAGGGAAATCGGGTTCGGTTCTACCCGGCGGGTATTTTCCGGCGCATGTGCCAGAAACTATGTCAAGCGCATGTGGAAAAAAAAACGCACCGGGCGCATGTGGTGGATCCGGGCGCATGTGCTTTACCGGCACATTTCCCGGCGCTTTTCGAAAAAATGTTTAATTCACTAGAATGCAAGCGCATGTGTTTAGAGGCCAGGCGCATGTTGTTGGAGGCCAGGCGCATGTCCTTTGCCGGCGCTTTCCCACTACTTAGCCAGATTTTCAGGATTCCAGCACTAAGAGAATTTCAGCATTTCAGCTCCGACGGGGGATCTCCAAAGGACAGCTACCTTTTCTAGACATGCGCTCACTGTCGCCAAGCCACTTCTAGGCTATGATTAACCTCCTGAATGAACGGGGTGGGGTGTGGAGGTCCACATGTTGCTAATTTTGGTACTTCCTTCCTAATTTGGAGCCTCCGGGTCGGCTTGTCGTATATGAATGTTGTTCCGGGGAGCGCGCGCATGGAAATATGCATCGTAATGACTTTAAACTTGCTATTTAAGGGTTTTGGGGAATTTCGGATCATTTGGCGGTGAAGCGCATGTCCAGTTCCACTCTAAAATGGTAGCTGTAGGCTTACAGACCCTTTTTGTCAGTTCCGGGCAGGGACGAAACGCATTTCGAGGTGCGCAGGTAAAAATATGCACCGGATGACTTCGAAACTTGCAGGTTAAGGGTTTTAGGACATTTCAGATCATTTGGCGACGAAGCGCATGTCCAGTTCCGCTCTGAAATGGTAGCTGTAGGCTTACGGACCCTTTTTGTCAGTTCCGGGCAGGGATGAAACGTATTTCGAGGTGCGCAGGTAAAAATATGCACCAGATGACTTCAAAACTTACAGGTTAAGGGTTTTAGGACATTTTGGATCATTTGGCGGTGAAGCGCATGTCCAGTTCCGCTTCGAAATGCTGTTTACGAATTTTGATCGCTACCAAGCGATCAGGGTTGTGCTGGCGTTTTCAGGGCTTTCCTGGCCTCAAAACTTATCCAAATTATTGCCACTAGACCATGGGATGTTATTTTATAATGGGTGAAAATTTGAGCCCCAACAAGTGCCCCCCCCGATGTGCTGCGTTGGATGCTTACGTCATGCTAGTGCAGTGCACCGGTCCCTTAGGCTCAAGTATAAATAATTGACTCACTGAGTCATTCCAAAATTTTCTGAGTCAGAAAGCTTGATTTCTCCCAAGGTGAGAGAGCTCACCCTCAGGGTACAGGCACATGTGGTCCCCTTGTGGGCGCATGTGGCTTGCCATTCATTTTCCGATGGAGAACTTCCCTCAGGCGCATGTGAAATTGCCTCTGAGGATGTGGGCGCATGTCCCAGGCGCATGTGGTTCTGGGCATGCGCCTAGGGCACTGCCCGGACTTGTATTTTCTTCAAGAATCAGAGGTGGGTGCATGTGTGGCTGCTACATGCGCCTGAGGCTTGAATTCTAAACTTATTTCCTCTGTTTCTTCTGAGCCGGGCGCATGTCAGATTGGACATGCGCCTGATGCCTTATGAGGTGAAATCGTATTTTCAATATCTTGTGGACTGGGCGCATGTGAGGGGCCACATGCACCTGGGGCTCCACCTTGGGCGCATGTCAGCCCAACACTTAGCCAAAAGTCCCATTTTTAGCTCCTACTTTGCACTTAGTGGAGAAATGGCATTTCCAGCTCCGTTTCTCAGTTAAATTCAGTGCTGTTTGAGGCTAGATCACTTAAAATTCAAGTACGATTGGAACTTAGTGCCTTGGGCCTGCAGTTGACTGCCTACTTTGGCCTGTCACGGCTTGCAACTGTCTATTTTAGGCAGGTTCAGAATATGTCTGCCAAAGTGCGCTTATAGCGTCCCGATTGCTTGTAAAGTTGTTGTGTGCGAATAGTTGCGTATGTATGATGCTGAAACTGTTTCCTGACTCTGTCTAGTACTTACTTATAAGCACCTGGACTTGTCAAGGCTACTTTTTAGACTAAATGTATGGATGTATTGTGGGTTCAATCTATGATTTTGTGTGTGCATCGATCCTATGTATGCGTGCATGTATGATGGCAGTTGCTTTGTTATGAAATGCGTATGATGATTGATATGCTATGCTCTTGATTTTGGTTGCTTTTATGCTCTTCATGCTTGTACTCTACATGCTGTGCTTGTGTTTGTGATATGATTTCGTTAGGCTATTTGCCCATGTGTATTGAGTTGTATTCTAATGTTGTTTCGTTTACGCGTTGCAGTGAATTGCAGTAGCAACAATGGGATCTTCTGGTGAAACTTCTGGGTCGCATGCTTCTGGTCCGACGCCGATGAAGCACGGTCGGAAAAGAACAGCTGAAGGTCCTTCTAACCCTCCTCCTCCAAGACGTAACTCTCGCTTCTTTCCTACGGTTGAACCCGAGATAAAGGATTTCTCGGAGCGTATTGGGCAGCTTCCTCATGAAGTGCTAGTACGCATCTTTGTCAACAAGACAGCGCCCGAACCCCCGAAGCGGGGAACAGAACAAGAGTGGGTCTATTGGTATGCCCAACTTGCTGGTGTGGCGAGTGCCATCGAGGCAGGTCCTCAAGATATACCTGTTCAAAATGTAGAAGAGAATCTGGCAGGTCAGAAAGGTCAGAAGAAAGGAGGACGAGGAAAACAACCGATCAAGGCGCTCAGTCAAGCGGAGCGATTGACACAGCTCCTCGACTTGAAATATGAAAGGATGAAAATTGGATGGGAGAGCAACAAGATCACTGCTGAGCGTGGCATCTGCATCACGAACCCCTATAATGGCGAAGTCATCTTGCACCAGAAGTCTCTTATGAGATGTAAACCTTTTCCGAGCATTGAGCCATCTGATATTGGCAGACCTAGCCAGTTCTATGGAGTGGAGAGATGGTCTTCAGTTCCTGAGAGATTACACACCGCCACCCTGGGAAGCAACGGGAAGCAACAAAAGGTTGATGAGATTAAGGAAATGACTTTCCTCATGCCTACATGTGATCCGCATACACCTTATCCGACTCATTTCTTTGAGACGGTGCGTCAAAGGTTCCTTCCTATGAGCACGTCCGCAATGTGGGAGACTCCGAACTTCCGCACACGAGGGCATTTGAATCGTCGTGATAGCTACATCCCCTGGGCGAAGGAGATTCTGATCCGGCACGAGGCCGTGCTGAGGGACGTCGGGCTCTACTATGCCATCGAGGCGACTACCGGCTTCTTTCCGCGAGATCCGATGATTCTCAGGGGCTTCTTAAATTACTGGAGTTCCGTTACCAACTCTTTCCATCTTCCTCAAGGAGAGATGAGCATAACCCTCTGGGATCTTAAGATGATGGCGGGCCTGCCCATTCGTGGCGGGTATTATCACGAATATATCCCCTCTGATGAAGAATTGTCTGGCTTCAGGCGCGAAGGTGATCGGAAGGCCTATCATTCCGAGGCGTGTTTGGAGTTGTTCAATGAACTGCAACAATTTGACTGCATTACAAAGATACACCATGAAGATTGGTCAGTCTACTTCAGCCACGGCTTGAAGCAAGTCTTCGCGGGACGTCTTCTTTCTTTCTTCTCGTGATGTATGCTCTTTCCTTTTGCGTAGCTTCTTATGTGAAGTTCTCTCTCCTTTCTCTCTTTCAGGATCGACTACGAAAAATATAAGGTTGATGTTAAAAAAATAAGAGCCTTACGACAACGATTTCAACGGAAATTTCCTTGCCCAAACGTATTGTCTCCCACTTGCGAGCTAGCAGGTTTCCTCGCTTACTGGTTGTCTGCAGTCGCGCTTCCCAGCTTGAAGGGTGCTGATGGTGTCAGGGTTTCTTGCTTCGTCATGGCAGGTGCCCTTGCCAGTGGCCGACGTCTTGCTATAGCACCACCTGTACTCTGCAGCATATATAGAGCGTTTGGTTATGTTGCCAGTAATCCGGACAAATGTTGAACCTCCAATTTATACATTGCATTGCCCATTACATGACATGGTTTGCATGATTTTCATGATTTAAAGGCCCATCTAACACATGTTTTGTGATTATAGGAATGAGAGCGGACTTCACTCAATTAGAGACCAAAAAGGGGCCATTTGGAGCCTTTGATGAAGGCCCAAGGTGGACCAAAGAAAGAAGGAAGCAAAGAAAGAAGAAAATGGAAGAAAGAATGGAAGAAAACAAGAAGAAAAAGAGACCGACCGGTCTTGACCGGTCGGCCAAGGAAGCCCGACCGGTCTTGACCGGTCGGCCATGCTTGCTGGAGTAATGCCAAAGAGGGCCTGACCGGTCATGAACGGTCGGCCAGCCCTGTCCGACCGGTCGTGACCGGTCGGCCATGCAAGTTTCAGATTCCAGATTCTAAAACAGCAATGTACTCCCGCACCTGATTTTTCGGACCAGTTTTCTGAAGCCATCTTGATGATATTTGGAAATCCAACACATCCATGTCGAAGAGGAGCTCGACGCCGAACTAACCCAAGTGGTTTCGTGTCGATCGGAGCTACGGATTGACCGTGGTGGCCAAAACAATACGAACTGTCCAGAAGTTCCAGATTTCGCTGTTCAACTCTGGGCCGGTCCAGAGGACTCATCATTGATGATATGAAGAATCTACTTTGACCATCTTTTAGAACACATCCATATATAAATAACCACAAAAGTTTCAGATCAAAAGGATGTGTGGTTTGATCGTACCGGTTTGAAGAAAGATGGACCATCCAGAAAGCTCCAACTGCGCAGAGTTTATAAAAGCCCTAATTGTTCTAATTTTCGGACCATATTCTGAGGTTGTTTTGGACAATCTAATCCATCCATCATGTAGAGGAGGAAGTTTTCTACCAATGTTCAAAATTTGAGATCAATCCGACCTCTGTACACTCCGGGGCGTTGAAAGCAAGATGACTGGTTTTGAAGGTACCCAAAGTGCGCGATTTTGAGAGGCGGTCGGTGATGTGATTGGTGGGCCCATTCAGAGGATAATCTTGGAAATCTAAATCATCTATTTGGAAGATCACATTACCAGGAAGCTACAAACCAAATTTGAAGGCAATCCGACCATTGGTTAAGCCGTACCAGGCGAACAAATTCTGCTATGTTTGCTGTACTATTGCTGCACTATAAAAGGAGGTGCTCTCTTCTATTCCAAATCAACCAAGGACGTGGGAAGCAAGGAGTTCAAGTCCTAGGAGGCTACCTAGCCTCCTCCAGCTAGTTTTTCTTTCCTTTTCTTAGTTTCTAGTTCTAGTTTTAAATGCTTTTCCTTAGCTAACCTCTTAGCTAGAGCTAGAGGTGAAATTTGTAGTTGGTTTCAATGCTTTAATTCTTTTATTTCAAGTACCATTTTCTTAATTTTGGATTTTGAATTTCTAGTTTGAATAAGTTTGGTTTTTTAGAAGTTTTGTGAGAGTTTGTGTGCTCAGGACATGAGTTCCTTGCAATTCTCTAAGATTACCACGATTGGGTTGTTTGAATTCGAATTGTAGTAAACCTTGAGCATGCCATAGTCCATAGGCATGGCTGTTACTCCGAAGGGCTACAAGTTCAAGTTCTATGTGCTTCATTAGAACTAGAAATCTGATTTCCAGATTTAAGTGGGATTGTTGTGCTTAACTGTTATATCTTCCAATTAGATGAGAGATAGGACTTTGATTCTAATTGTGTTGTACTTGGATGAATGGATTGGCATTAGACCACTACAAGTGGATCCTTGATGCTCTAGTTCTTCTTATTTTCAGATTTTCCTATTTCATGTGAAAAACTACTCTCTTAAACTTCTTAGATTCTAGTTATGGGTACTTGGAATTTTTACTTCTTTCCCTGTGGATCGACCTCGGTCTTACCGAGATTATTACTACATCGCAGCCTTACACTTGAGGCGAGGCGAACAAGTTTTTGGTGCCGTTGCCGGGGAAAAAAGTTAAACGGTTTTTAATTGTTCTAGTAGCTATAAGAGTAATCTTAGGTTAGGTAGGATTTTCAGTTTTATAGAAGTAGAAAAAGACTAAAAAAAAAAATCTAATATGGCGGAGGCCGAGAGTACCTGTATCGCGCGCCGGCATCTGGAGACTGGTCAGGAGGCCATGCGAGAACATGACGACCTGGCGATCGACGTCTTGATCATAAGGAACTATGCGAACGCCGAGCACCTGAATTTCGATCTCGTGCAACAGTGTATTTCCATTTTGGTGGACTTGATCTTCAAAGAAGGCCAGGTCCGGGCGAAGGTTGATGAGTTGAAGGCTCGGGTTCTTCCGCTGACGCAGGACTGAGGCCCTTGCTCTCTGGTTTTGGGGAGGGATCCCCACAATTTTGAGTCGTCTTACATTGACTGTTGTTGTTTGATCATTTGGAATAATTGTTATTAACAATTTAGCCATGTGGAATGGCCCTTATGGTTGATGAATGCTAATTTATACTTTTCGCTTCACTTTCTGTCTTTTCCTACTTGTATACTCTGTGACGATGATGTTGTGGTTGTGAATGTTGTTCGTTTCATTTCTTATTCCATTGGTTTCGAGTGTGTTCCGCAGTGGCTTATGTTGGCGCTTGTGCTTTGTTCATTTGCTGCTTTGTGTCCCTTTGTCTTTTATGAATGATTTGATCGATTTTGTGCAAATATTTCCCCTTTACTTTGTACCTGAGTCTTGCATACTGTTTGTAGGTTACAATGGCCAGCGATCCTTCACGGGCCGGTCCTTCGGGTCCTCCCCAGACTCCCTCCAAGCATAAGCGTGCTGCTGCCAAGCAGGTCGTCAGACCGTCCGCTGAAAATCCACAGTGGTTTCTCCCTCCAGAAACGTTCAACTTTTATGAACGCATTCTCATCTTATCGAAGGATATACAGAAGAAGATCCTTTGCGATAGGATCGTGCCACCTCCTCCAGACAGGGGCACACAGGAGCAATGGGATGCATGGTACACTCCTCTCCGGGGTTTCCGGAGTGACGGGGCAACGGGCTCTGAAGAGGGCGAGGCGAGTCCGTCGATCCCCACCCAGTCTACCAGGCGCGGTCGCCCGAAGAGGGCTGGCAAAGGTGCCAAGCAAGTGTACTTGGAGAACCAGACCAAGTCTAGATCGAACAAGATGAAGGTGGCCTGGTCTAGTGCCAAGCTTGTCACTACGCCACTCGTCGTGTGGAATCCCTACACTCGGGAGTATATTCGTTATGCGAAGAGTTACCAACGACAGCGGTCTCTCCCGAGCATTGAACCATCCGACATCTGCAGGAACAACTCCTTCTACGGCGTCGAAGTTTGGACATCCTGCCCGGCGTCATTCCTCAGCTGTTCTCTCGCTAAGAACGGGAAGCAGCAGTCGGTCTTGGGCGTAAAGGATATGATTTTACTAGAACCGAATCATAATCCTCATCAGCCCTTCCCCAGGCATTATTTCGAGACTCTCCGCCAGAGGTTTCACCATCTGGGGGATGCCGAAGTCTGGTTGTCCGGGGCGTTCCGGACTCGCGGCCATCTGGTCTTTCATCCGGGCTATGAGGTGTGGGTGAACCGGATCTTGGAACAGCACAGGGCGACCTTACGGGTGGTGGGTCTGTACAAGGCGATCGAAGCGACATCAAGCTACTTTTGCCGAGAGCCCTGGGTATACAAAGGCTTCCTCAACCGCTGGTGCTCCATCACCAATTCCTTTCACATGCCGTGTGGCGAGATGAGCATCTCGCTCTGGGATCTCAATAGGATCGCGGGCCTCCCCATTCGCGGGAGGATTTATGATGAATGGGTCCCGAGCGACGACGAGCTGTCGCGAAAGAAGAAAGGCATCAATGAAGGCTTCTTCTCCGAGGCCTGCTACGAGCTGTTTGCCGAACTACCCCAATTTTGGGGTCTCAAAGATAAGCTCCTGTTCGAGGACTGGCTGGTCTATTTCAGCCACGGCTTGAAGTAAGTTTTCCGTAATGAATTGTGCCTTATTGTTCTGTCACGCTTCTTTCTTTCTGCTAACGCTTCATCCTTTCCCTTCTTCAGCTTGGACTATGTGGCCTTCGACTAAGGTCGTGGTGACAAGGCGCTTTTAGAGAAACGTATGAGGGAAAATTTCCCGCGCCCCAACAAGCTCTCCCCCTCCTGCGAGCTAGCCGGCTTCCTGGCATATTGGCTCAGTTGCGTGGCGCTTCCGAGCTCCAAGTAGGCGGATAATATCAGAGTGTCTTGCTTCACCGTCGATGGGCCTTGGCGAACTGTCACCGGTACGCGCTGGCTCCGGTGGTCTTATGCTCTATATACTAAGCATTCGGTTACGTCATCAGCAACAAGGAGCGCGCTGCTTATGGGATGAACTCCGCTTACTGTGGATGACACTTTTTCTCTGGTTGGCTCGGGGTATACTTCCCCTGGGTCTATGGCGTAAGGCGCGGAGATTACATCAGAGAGGGGAAGCTCCCGCTGCACTTTTTCCAGAAGAAGAGGATGATCAGCCATAACTTAAACACTATCGAGGATAGGATCACGGGGCTCGATGACGTATACTTCTATCACTTCTCTGGTACCCGTAGCGAAGAGCCGGTCCTGTGCACGGATGACGACAGTATCGATTATTACGAGCGTTCCTTCCTGATTGCGATTCATCCTTCGTCACTGCCGCTCCGCGAAGGGCTGGAGTTCTGGAGGGAGCCTTATTATCCAAATCGTTTTGCTCGCCAATTCGGGTATGATCAGGGAGTGCCAGCGACCCTAGAACTTGTGACGCGCGAGCAGCGGGCGTACGGTGTTGGGCCTATTCACTGGAAATGGATGTGGCGGCAACTTCTGCTGGCCGGAACCGGCTGTTCCTTCGTGATCCCGGGGACGCAGTGTTTTACCAATGCCACCTTTGGGTGGATGAGGTGGTGGGCCCACCAATACTCGCTGGTGCGGAATAAAATGCTCGTTACCGAGCCCGTCTTCGTCACGCCCCCCATCGTTACGCCTACTCCTGCCAACGGGCTTGGCTATGTATCGGAGAATCTTCATCAACCTGCAGTGCCAGGCACGGAGAGATTGCAAACCTCCTTGAACGTGGTGATCGATCACGAAAAGCTGGAGCACACTCTGGAAGGCTGGATCGCCTATCGGGAGAGGAATGTGACGGCGGTGGGGCCAGAGTTCCCGTCTGTTCGCTCGCCTCAAGTGCAAGGCTGCGATGTATAATAAACTCGGTAAGACCGAGGTCGATCCACAGGGACTATGTAGGATCTCACAAATTCATCCACAAGTGTCTATTAAAGTCTACTAATCAGATTGTTGTATGAAGTTGATGTGAGTAACAAAAGCTAAATTAAATCGAAAGTAATTAATTATAAGAGGGCACTTAGGGGTTCAGAGGATCCACTTGTAGCAATCCTTGATGTTCAATCCGCTGTGGTTTCTTATTCTCTCAACTAGAATCGACATTCCTGTCTATCTAGTCGGATGATAGAGCTGTTAAACCAAACATTCTGTAATATGTAAGTTCTATGCATAAGATTCACTCAATGTAGGCCGAGCTGAGCATGCTCAATTGCATAGGTCATTCCCCTTTCCTATAAGTCCAGTTCTTAATCATAACCATCCTCAAGTCCTCTCACAAGACAAGGCTAGATCAGGATTTGAACTGGATTCAAATCACATGCACAGTCATTACATATTCCAGAAAATCAACAAAAATAGAACTTTGGCATGAAGTCCCTTTATGAAGAGCTTAGTACTAGAGCGCACTCCGATTCCTCAGATCATACAGGTCTAGACCGTTGCAAACGAATTAAGAAGCTAAGTAATTCATCCAAACATCCATGAGTCATCACAAGACTAAGAAAAATTACTTAAAAACTTGTATAAACTTCAAACCTTAGTTCATAATCATGAATTCCAAACTGAAAACCACTTAACTACGAATTAAAACATCTTGGATTCACTACAAGCTTCACCTCTTAGCCCTAGCTAAGAGGTTTAGCTGCTCATGATCCAAGGAAACATGAAACAACTACAAACAGCATGAAAATAGCAAAGCAAACCAAAAGGAGTTGTGAAACTCCAATCTCCACTTCCACAGTCTCCAACCTCGCTTGAACCCTTCTAGGATACCCTAGGAACGATCCCTAGGTGTCCTTTTATAGTCTGGAAGCTCCACAACTTCGGAAGAATCGAGAAAGTGCGTAACACTTACGCAGCGTAGAGAAATTCGGGATGAAATTAGAAATTTCTAACTTCTTTCGCACAGCCGACCGGTCATGACCGGTCGGCCTCAATGATTGACCACTCCAGCAACCATAGCCGACCGGTCATGACCGGTCGGTCTTGTAAAACCTTAATCCAGCAAGTATGCCCGACCGGTCAAGACCGGTCGGGCCTGTTTATCTTCAGTCCAGCAATGATGTCCGACCGGTCATGACCGGTCGGACGCCTTCAGCAATCTTCCAGCAGCAATGACTGACCGGTCATGACCGGTCAGTCCTCTTCAGTAGCATCCAAACATGCATGGCTGGCCGGTCACTGACCGGTCTGGCTTCCTTGGCCGACCGGTCACGACCGGTCAGCCTCTTTTCTTTTGTTTTCTTTCTTTCTTTCTTCTGCTTTCTTTTCTTCTTTACTTCTTTCTTTCTTTTCTTCTTTGGTCCTCAAATGTTCTTCATCAGAATGATCTTAAATGAACCCTTTTTGTCTTCAATTGAGTGGAGCTCCCTCTCAGTCTTGTAGTCACAAAACATGCATTGGATTAGCCTATAAACTATACAAACCTTGCACAATGAGTGATGAATTGGGGGTAGAATATGCACAATTAAGAGCTCAACACACCCCGCAACCAGCATTTTGCTAGTCCCGAGCAAAACATGCGTGAACTAATCCCATCCCTTAAAACTCAACTCTCTTTCAGAAACCATCCTTCTATACATTCCAAGGTTCATAAGCTTAAGATTCAGAAACATTAGGCAACAGCGGTTGAAACCGTAAACCCTCAAAACATAATAAGCATTCATATGAGATTCCCGTTGATTGGTTGATAAATAGAAAGACTTGAACAAATTCAACCTAGTGTGGGTAGTGAAAATTCATCTCACGAGTTTCTAGGATAATCTTCTTCATAGATCAAGTAGACTATAGAACTCAAGGTACATAGAACCACATCAAGCCAATGACAGGAATTTGCCTTACCGTCCTTCCGACGACTTTCACACTACGTCCCATTTCCGGCTTTGGTTACGGGTAGACCATCCCCCGGTTGGTAGTAGGTAGCCCTAATCGGAATCTTCCACCGTTTTTCCGCATTCCCAATTTCATCCTTCCTTTTCCCTTTTCTTTTTAAATTAGATAGAATTTTTAAAAATCCATATCTTTCATTATTTTCCCATGGACAAGGATGGACAAGGTACCCCGGCCTGATTTCTCAATACCTTAATTCAAAGTCTAGCTAATCCATAAATCACATAATCCCTTCAACTCATGAAAATCGTGTAAATGTGAACTAGGTGTAAAAGTGTTCAGGTTTTCTATCAATCACAAAATAGGGGAGTTCACATATAAAAACCATTATGCTATGAGGAATTCCAGACATCCAGCCCCATACACTTCATATCTCTTCCTCTTATGCTCATATCAACTTGAATGCATAGAACCGGTGTTTTCCAAAAGAGTTTCGAATTTTTGAAAAATTGAAAAAATTTCCACATAATTGCTTGAAATGTTGCAAAACGCTGGATTCATCCAAGTGATTCTACACCCCCCAACCAAATCTTGCATTGTCTGCAATGTAAAAGATGCGCAATGAGCAAAACATGAGAGCAATTTGAAAATAAAAGGGAGTGAGGAATGATAGTACCTGAGAGAGTGAAAAGTGGAAATCTTCCTCCTTCTACCAAACCTATGAAAACGAAAATAAAAGCAGCAAAATCCTAATCCTAACTATTCTATACCTCCATCAGACTAGGAGATCAATCGTCCTGATACACAGGATCATTCAGAGGTATGGACATACCTTCTGAAGGGAATTTCTCAAAGAACGGTTTTAATCGCTGCCCATTTGCTTTAAAAATGTTACCGTTCCTTGGATTCAACAGCTCGACAGTCCCATACGGATAGACGGTTTGCACAGTGTAGGGACCGGTCCATCGAGATCGCAATTTTCTCGGAAATATATGTAAGCGAGAATTATAAATGAGAAAATTTTGATTTATCGTGAATGTCTTGCGAAGAATATTCTTATCATGAAATATCTTCGTCTTGTCCTTGTAAATTCTCGCATTCTCATAAGCTTCATTCCGGATTTCTGCAAGTTCATTCAATTGTAGTTTGCGTAGCGAGCTTGCCTTGTCAGAATTGAAATTCATCTTCTTAATAGCCCAATATGCCTTATGTTCCAGCTCCACAGGCAAGTGACAAGCCTTCCCATAGACAAGTCTATAGGGAGACATTCCAATAGGGGTTTTAAAGGCAGTACGGTAAGCCCAAAGCGCATCGATAAGTCGAAGTGACCAATCCTTGCGATCGGGATTCACCGTTTTCTCTAAAATGTGTTTAATCTCCCTATTGGATATCTCAGCTTGTCCACTAGTTTGTGGGTGATAGGGAGTGCTCACTTTGTGTGTAACGCCATATTTCTTCATTAGGGCTGCAAAAGGGCGATTGCAAAAGTGAGACCTTCCATCACTTATGATGATTCGAGGCGTTCCAAACCGGGAAAGAATATTTTCTTTTAAAAATCGAATGACCATTTTATGGTCATTATTCCGGCAAGGGATGGCCTCGACCCATTTGGAAACATAATCAACGGCAAGCAAGATGTATACATTTCCAAAAGAAGATGGGAATGGGCCCATGAAATCGATGCCCCAACAATAAAAAATTTCGATAATTAAAATGGGATTGAGTGGCATCATATTTCTACGGGATATTCCTCCTAGTTTTTGACAAGGTTCACATGCTTTGCAAAACTCATGTGTGTCTTTGAACATGGTGGGCCAATAAAACCCACATTGCAGAATTTTCGCTGTGGTCTTTTTAGCCGAAAAGTGGCCACCACATGCTTGAGAATGACAGAAGGAGATGATACTTTGTTGCTCATCATCCGGGACACATCTCCTTATGATTTGATCGAGACAGTACTTGAATAAGTATGGGTTGTCCCATAGAAATTTTCGCACCTCCGTGAAGAATCTATCCTTATCTTGCTTTTTCCAATATGTAGGAATTGCACCTGTAGCAAGATAGTTAGCAATGTCTGCATACCATGGTAATTGGGAAACGGCAAAAAGTTGTTCATCCGGGAACATGTCATTGATTGCAGTCATTTCAGGGGAATCAGTGAGGGCAAGTCGAGAGAGGTGGTCAGCTACTACATTCTCTACTCCTTTCTTATCACGTATTTCTATGTCGAATTCTTGGAGTAAGAGGATCCATTTTAATAATCGTGGTTTAGCATCCTTCTTAGAGAGAAGATACTTAAGCGCGGCATGGTCAGTGAATACAATGATCTTGGATCCAATCAAGTAGGATCTAAACTTCTCCAAGGCAAAAACTACGGCTAAAAGTTCCTTTTCAGTAGTGGTGTAGTTTGCCTGGGCTGAGTTTAGGGTTCTACTTGCATAGTAGATGACACATGGCTTTTTATCTTTTCTTTGGCCTAACACGGCCCCAATAGCATAGTCGCTAGCATCGCACATAATCTCAAAAGGAAGGCTCCAATCAGATGGTTGCATTATTGGGGCACATGTCAACATACCTTTAAGGGTGGTAAAGGCCTTTTGACATTCTTCATTCCACTCGAATGAATTTTCCTTTTGAAGTAGGTTACATAAAGGGCGAGAGAGTGAACTGAAATCCTTTATGAACCTTCTGTAAAATCCTACATGTCCTAAAAAGGATCGTATATCTCGTATGCTTTTGGGTGGTGGAAGGTTAGAGATAAGATCAATTTTCGCCTTGTCCACCTTAATTCCATTTTGTGAAACGATGTGACCAAGTACAATTCCCTTTTGAACCATGAAGTGACACTTTTCCCAATTGAGCACAAGGTTCTTCTCTTCACATCTTTTTAGCACAGATTTCAAGTGCTCAAGGCACTCATCAAAGCTACAACCGAATACGGAAAAATCATCCATGAAGACTTCGAGAATGGTCCCCACCATGTCAGAAAAGATGCTCATCATACAACGCTGAAAGGTGGCAGGGGCATTACATAGTCCAAACGGCATCCGTCGATAGGCGAAAGTGCCGAATGGACATGTGAATGTAGTATTTTCTTGGTCTTCACGGGCAATTTCTATTTGGTTGTACCCTGAATAGCCATCAAGGAAGCAAAAGTGGGAATGACCCGCCAACCGTTCTAAAATTTGATCAACAAATGGTAGGGGGAAGTGGTCTTTCCTCGTGACAGTGTTTAGCTTCCTGTAGTCAATGCACATTCTCCAACCGGTAGTGACTCTAGTTGGTACGAGTTCATTATTGGCATTGGCTACGATGGTTATTCCGGATTTCTTAGGCACCACTTGAGTTGGGCTCACCCATTAGCTATCGGATATTGGGTAAATGATACCTACATCCAATAGTTTCACCACCTCGGCCTTAACCACATCCTTCATGTTTGGATTTAGTCGTCTTTGTGGTTGCCGGGATGTCTTCGCATTTTCCTCAAGGTGTATGCGGTGAGTACAAATCAGTGGGTCTATGCCTTTGAGATCCGCAATTGACCATCCAATGGCACTCTTGTGCTCTAATAGAGTGGCTATTAGCCTGCTCTCCTGTTCCTCATCCAAGTGGGAAGAAATCACCACTGAATATGTCTCATCTCGACCTAAATAAACATATTTTAGCTCACTTGGCAATGGTTTCAGGTCGAGTGTAGGTGCCTTGATGTTAGATGGGAGAGCCTTGTTTTCATTTACAGGCAAAGGTTCAATTGGGGCCCTCCATCTTTTATTGTCAAGTACTGGCATCATCTCTAGAATGGCATCCATCTCTAGAATGGCATCCATCTCTTGTATTGTGTAATCATTTGTCTCATGAGAATGGGCCATACATGCCTCCAAAGGGTTGGAAAATAGTGATAAGGGGACTGTATCCTCCACGAATGATTCGATCATGTTTAATTCGTGGACATCATCATCAAGTTCCCGTGGTTGTTTGCATAACTCAAATATGTTAAGCTCAAGGGTCATATTTCCAAAGGACATTTGTACAAGTCCATTTCTACAATTGATAATGGCGTTTGAGGTAGCTAGAAACGGTCGTCCAAGTATGACGGGAATTTGAGTACCGGTGCCTATCACGGGATGTGTGTCCAAGACAATAAAATCTACTGGGTAGTAGAATTTATCAACTTGGACTAGAACATCCTCTATCATTCCTCTCGGTATCCGGATGGATCTATCAGCAAGTTGGAGTGTGGTTTTAGTGGGTTTCAATTCACCTAACCCAAGTTGTTCATAGACCGAGTATGGAATGAGATTTACACTTGCCCCCAAGTCGAGTAGAGCCTGTTTAATCTGGTAGTCTCCTATGATGCATGAGATGGTTGGACTACCTGGATCCTTGTATTTTTGGGGCACCTCTTGTTTGATGATGGCGCTCAAATTCTCAGCCAAAAGAACTTTGTTGTGAACGTTATGTTTCCTTTTGACTGTACACAATTCCTTTAGAAATTTTGCATAAGATGGTATTTGTTTTATTGCATCCAACAGCGGGATGTTGATCTTCACCTGCTTGAAAACTTCCAGAATCTCCAGATTTTTATCTAAAGGTTTAGGTGAAATCAACCTTTGTGGAAATGGGGCAATCGGCTTGTATTGTCTCTCCGGTTCTTTCTCTTGTCGAGTATTGTTTGAGTTATCATCCTCTTTGAGAATTTCCGGATCCTTAGGCTTTGGAGCCTTCACCGGATTAGATTTGTCAATTTCTTTCCCACTTCTCAACGTGGTGATAGCTTGAACATGTTCCGTATGATGAGAGGATGAGCTTGCATCTTGTATCTCATACTGGGTCCTTGGGTTAGGAAGAGTTTTAGCAGGAAGTGTGCCCTTCTCTCTACCACTAAGGTGAGCTTCAACTCTAGCCAGAGATGTTTTCAATTCATTAATGGCTTGGTTTGAATTTTGATTGAATTTCAATTGCTCTTGCATGAACCCATCTATTTTTAGAGAATTTGTCTTGTTATACTCATTCTGGACCGATACGAGTGCACCTAATATCTCTTCTAGTGATACTTTTGGAGTGTTGTTTGCATTTGCAGTGGGTCCATTCCTCTAACTGAAGTTGGGATGGTTCTTCCAATTAGGATTAAACGTGTTTGAGTTTGGAGCATCGTATTGCTGTTGATAACTGTTTATGGCATTTGTTTATTCTTGTAAGATGCCTTGGACTGCTGAAATTGTGGGACAATCTGGTGTAGCATGTTGATTTCCAGCACAAATTCCACAAACAGTTTCAACGTCAGTGGAGTTGATTGTTTCTCCTTTCCTTAATTCCATGGCTTCGACCTTTCTTGTGAGGCTAGCCAACCGTGCACTTATGCTATCTTCTTCTGATAAGACATACATTCCTCCCTTTTCCTTTTGTTGGCCAGTCTTAGAACTTGTTGGTTTAGATGTGTCCCAAGACTGTGCACTCTCAGCCAATTCTTCCAAATAATCCCATGCTTCATCAGCTTCCTTATTCATGAACTCTCCATTACACATCATCTCTACAAATTGGCGCATGGATGAAGTCAGTCCTTCATAGAAAAAACTTATAATCCGCCAAATTTCATAGCCATGATGTGGGCATGCGTTCAATAGGTCCTTAAACCTCTCCCAACCTTGGGAAAAAGTTTCATCTTCCTTTTAGGCAAAGTTCATGATAAGGCGCTTAAGCATGTTCGTTTTGTGAGTAGGGAAGAATTTTTTAATAAATTCTCTGTGCATATCAGTCCATGAACCAATTGATCTTGGCCTCAATGCATAAAGCCAACCCTTGGCTTTATCCTTAAGAGTGAAAGGGAAGAATTTAAGTCTTACTACATCTTCAGTCACATTTGCAAAGAGCATAGTGGTGATTACCTCATCAAACTCCCTAAGGTGTTGATAGGCACTTTCACTGTCTAAACCATGGAATTTAGGGAGAAGATTGATCACTCCCGGTTTCAAATCCACATTCCCTGCATTTTGTGGAAAAATTATGCATGAGGGAGTGCTCGTTCTTGCAGGTTGCAAGAAATCACGTAAAGTCCTTGGTCGGGGAACATCCTCAACCACATTCTCCCCTGTTTCAGTTTGATTTTGGATCGGGTTAGGTTGATTTGCAGCCATATTTTCAGATAAAATTGGAGAATCTAGCTGTCTCCTAGCACATGGCTCTCTATCAATTCCTTCTACTATCCCCCCTTCACTTATGAGTCGGTTATTGGAATCCCGAGCCCAATGTGGCATGCAAAACCAAAAATAAGCAACAAAAAGAAAGAAGAATTCTTCCTCCCTTTTCTTTACTCTTCTCTAAGACCGAAGCACAAGGTGTCTTGCAATGGCTAGGCCAGAAGCAAGGATAGAGACCGATTTCTCCTGGTCAATAGGGGTTCAGAGAACTCCCCACCCACTCTTTGAATCTTTTGAGAAAAAGTGCAGAAAAAGGAAAAAGAGGAGTAGAGATGAGAAAAGAAATCTCTGAGCACAAGGTGATCCAAGGCGGCTGAGCCGACCAATAGGAATCCAGGTGGCAAAAAGGCCGACCTTTTAGAGATCCACAAGGAATCTCCACCCACTCTACAAGAGATGAATAGGAATGAATAGGAGAAGGAGAAGAGTAAGGTTTAGAAAGATAGAACCTGATTCGCACTTGAAACTCTTATATCTTCTTCAGCTTCCTAGAAATTCCTAAAAAGAAAAAAATCAAATAAATTAACTAAGTTAGTCTAAAAATTTAAAAAAAAAATCCTAAATAGATACTAATTTCAGAAACTTGTGAAAACCGTCAAGGTCTCCGGCAACGGCGCCAAAAACTTGTTCGCTCTCCTCAAGTGCAAGGCTGCGATGTAGTAATAAACTCAGTAAGACCGAGGTCGATCCACAGGGACTATGTAGGATCTCACAAATTCATCCACAAGTGTCTATTAAAGTCTACTAATCAGATTGTTGTATGAAGTTGATGTGAGTAACAAAAGCTAAATTAAATCGAAAGTAATTAATTATAAGAGGGCACTTAGGGGTTCAGAGGATCCACTTGTAGCAATCCTTGATGTTCAATCCGCTGTGGTTTCTTATTCTCTCAACTAGAATCGACATTCCTGTCTATCTAGTCGGATGATAGAGCTGTTAAACCAAACATTCTGTAATATGTAAGTTCTATGTATAAGATTCACTCAATGCAGGCCGAGCTGAGCATGCTCAATTGCATAGGTCATTCCCCTTTCCTATAAGTCCAGTTCTCAATCATAACCATCCTCAAGTCCTCTCACAAGACAAGGCTAGATCAGGATTTGAACTGGATTCAAATCACATGCACAGTCATTACATATTCCAGAAAATCAACAAAAATAGAACTTTGGCATGAAGTCCCTATATGAAGAGCTTAGTACTAGAGCGCACTCCGATTCCTCAGATCATACAGGTCTAGACCGTTGCAAACGAATTAAGAAGCTAAGTAATTCATCCAAACATCCATGAGTCATCACAAGACTAAGAAAAATTACTTAAAAACTTGTATAAACTTCAAACCTTAGTTCATAATCATGAATTCCAAACTGAAAACCACTTAACTACGAATTAAAACATCTTGGATTCACTACAAGCTTCACCTCTTAGCCCTAGCTAAGAGGTTTAGCTGCTCATGATCCAAGGAAACATGAAACAACTACAAACAGCATGAAAATAGCAAAGCAAACCAAAAGGAGTTGTGAAACTCCAATCTCCACTTCCACAGTCTCCAACCTCGCTTGAACCCTTCTAGGATACCCTAGGAACGATCCCTAGGTGTCCTTTTATAGTCTGGAAGCTCCACAACTTCGGAAGAATCGAGAAAGTGCGTAACACTTACGCAGCGCAGAGAAATTCGGGATGAAATTAGAAATTTCTAACTTCTTTCGCACAGCCGACCGGTCATGACCGGTCGGCCTCAATGATTGACCACTCCAGCAACCATAGCCGACCGGTCATGACCGGTCGGTCTTGTAAAACCTTAATCCAGCAAGTATGCCCGACCGGTCAAGACCGGTCGGGCCTGTTTATCTTCAGTCCAGCAATGATGTCCGACCGGTCATGACCGGTCGGACGCCTTCAACAATCTTCCAGCAGCAATGACTGACCGGTCATGACCGTTCAGTCCTCTTCAGTAGCATCCAAACATGCATGGCTGGCCGGTCACTGACCGGTCTGGCTTCCTTGGCCGACCGGTCACGACCGGTCAGCCTCTTTTCTTTTTGTTTTCTTTCTTTCTTTCTTCTGCTTTCTTTTCTTCTTTACTTCTTTCTTTCTTTTCTTCTTTGGTCCTCAAATGTTCTTCATCAGAATGATCTTAAATGAACCCTTTTTGTCTTCAATTGAGTGGAGCTCCCTCTCAGTCCTGTAGTCACAAAACATGCATTGGATTAGCCTATAAACTATACAAACCTTGCACAATGAGTGATGAATTGGGGGTAGAATATGCACAATTAAGAGCTCAACACCGTCTCTCGGCCCTATCGATGAGTTGCCTGCCGGGGGTGATGCTCTGAGATGGGGAGATGACGGTGATGATGGTGATGAAGGCGACGATGATGATGATGACATGGCTGAGGCAGAGGTTGAGGAAGATGACGCTGCCGCGGAAGGCGATGGTGGTGATAGGGACAGCGATGATGCTATAGGCGGAGCTGGCGGAGGTGAAGATGATGCGGGAGGTAGCGGAGGCGGAGGCTTTGATGGTGATGATGGTGATAATAATGATGATGACGGTGGTGATGGTGGTGGTGAGGGTGATGAGGGCGTATGGGTCGAGCGCGCCGGCCCTCGGGTGAAGACTGCTCCTCATCTTCCAGTCGTTTGCGGCGGTAAGAAAATAAAGGATTTGTGGAAACTGCGTAGGGCCGAGCGCCTGCGGGAGCAGCTTTCGAAGGAGGCTGGTGACACTCCGGTCGTTAACACGGGAGAAGTCAGGGAAGAGGGCGAGCTAAGCTCTCAAGCCAACCTGAGCGAAGGCTGCCCTACCCGGGGGAGCAATGAGAATGAGCCCATTTATGATAGGCCTGTCCCTGAAGATGACGTGGGGGCAATCTTCATGGATTTGGATGATGAGGCACCTGCCGAGTCCGTCCTTCCCCCCAATCCTTCTGTGGCGGATGCTGAATTTCAAAGCGGGGTGCCGGAAGCGATCGTCGCCGTTGTGGAAGGGGTAGCGGTTCCTACTATTGAGTTGAGCACGCTCGATCTTGTTGTGGGGGCTCCTCCTTCTGCTGAACCGTTGTTAATTGAATCTGCTATTGAAGTTTCGCCCGTCGCCACGTCGTTGCTAGTCGAGCCTGCCACCGCAATTCCTCCTGTTGCTGGGCCAGCGCCTGATGCCGACATTCCCGAGGTCGTGGTGATATCCTCCCCGGAATTGCTCGAGCCATTGACTGAGGGGACGATGGCGCCGGCCCCAGCGTCACCTGTGCCTACCACTTCGTCCAGCGTCGTTGCCGTTGGCATTCCTGATGTTGCTGGTATGTCATTTGCTTTTACTGTCTTGACTGCTTCCTTTCTGACAATGATTTTTTCTGTACTAACGCTTTTCACTTTCCGTGCCAGTGGCTGCTCCTGCTGATGCCTCAGCGCCTGTGGCGTTGCCGGAGTCATTCGTCTCATCCCTTCGGGGTCTGTCGAGGACCAAGTCAAACCTTCTCAAGGGTCTTCTGTCTGACATCGCCGACTCTTTAAGACGTGAGGAGGAATGGCCCATCTTAGATGAGGCGTTGCAGGCATTAGGACTTAACGCTGCTTGGCTTGGGATTGACTTGTCTTCCGTAATCGGTCAAGTGACTCTGTTTAAGGAACGAGTGGCCCAAGAACGCGAGACGAAAAGCCTCTAAATTGACCCTTCTGCTGAGGAAAAGCGCGGTCACTTGCGGTCCCTTCTCTCGAAACTGGAGTTACACGAGGCTGGGGTGGTCGCAGCGAAGAATGACTGGCAGATTGTTGACGATGGGTGTCAAGAGGCTACCGCTCGTTTGGCAGAGATAGACAATGAGGTGGCTAGACTGCAAGCCGAACGCTCGATCGTCCATCTTAAACTATCCAAGCTCAGCGGTCAGAGGACTCGTTTGCAATCTTCCCTTGATCAGCGGGAGGCGGAGCGTGACGTCGTGTAAGCCCAAGTTGCGGAGTTGGAGCAGTCTCTTAGGAACATTCCTGACCCTGCTCTAGTTCTAGCTAAGGCCGAGGCGACATGGAAGGCGGTTGAGGAGTCTGCAGCAAACTTGTTAGACCAATGTTTAAAAACTTTAAACAATTGAGCTGTAGTGACCTCCATTTATACTTAATACTAACTTTAGAACACGTTGTAACAAATATTGTGTCGATATGTACACTATTCTGATTTTAGGTTCATGTTACGCTACTAAGTTATTTGTAATTTTGAGCTTTAAATGCGAATTGACTGAGTCATCTGGGAAGAGCGTCCCCCTGTTAGGACCCAAACCTGTGCTTGTACGAACAGGGATGTGATCGAGCCTTTACCAAGGGCTTACCCCCTTTCTTAATGGCCTTGGAGAGTGGGATGTCATTCCTGACGTATTCTGAGCCTTGACGACTTCCTGATACCTGTGGAAGAAAAGGTAGATAATTAGTATTTTGCTCCGAACCTCATGCGGTATCATTTCTCTTAGTACTTCCTATATTACATCGTCCCTCTAATGGGGCGTTTACAAAATATGATGATAGACTTCTATCAAGTATAATATCTTTTCAAGAATCGACCATTCACCAGCGTACTGACGCCCTGTCCTTTGCAATCTATTACCCGATAGGCTCCATTAGAGTACACCTCATCGATAATGCACACTGGATCCCATTTTGGATCGAATTTACTTTTTGGGCCTTGCACCGGTGCCGGACGTTTCATCATTAGCACCAGGTCGCCTCTCTTGAATGACCTTCCCTGGACTCGTTTATCGTACGAAGCTGAGATTTGTTTTTGATACATTTCAAGCCTTTGCTGAGCGGCGAGTCTCTTTTCATCCAGGTCGTCAAGCTCGACCATTCTGATTTTACCGTTGTACTCGGTTGTCAAGGAGTGTTGGAGCGCAACCCGTAGCGACTCCACCTGTATTTCCATCGGGATCACGGCTTCTGTGCCGTACACTAATGAGTAGGGTGTGGCTCGGGTGGCTGTGCGGTACGTGGTCCTGTATGCCCATAGTGCTTCGGGTAATCGTCTGTCCCAGTCCTTCTTATTTTCTGCCACCGTCTTCTTCAGGATTTTTACGATAGTCTTGTTGAACGCTTCAGCTAACCCGTTCGCGGGAGGGTAGTAGGGTGACGAATAGCAATGCTTGATCTTGAACTTTGCACATAGCTTATCGATAGTGACATTTTTGAAGGGTGTCCCGTTGTCGGTGGTGATTCTTTCAGGGATACCGTGCCGGTATAATATGGAATGACAGATGAAACTTTCGACGTGTCTGGCTTTCACGTTTCTTAAGGCAACGGCTTCTGCCCATTTAGAGAAATAATCGGTCGCAGCAAGGATGTACTGGTGCCCCTGAGAGGATGGCGGGTTGATCGGCCCTATCACGTCCATGCCCCAGGCGGCGAAAGGCCAAGATATCATCGATTGATGTAACTCTTCTGGTGGTGAGTGTATTATATCTGCATGTATCTGGCATTGATGACACTTCCTGACGTAGTCTATTGCGTCTTTCATTATTGTGGGCCAATAGTACCCCATATGTCGGACACGGTGATGCAAGTTCCTACCCCCTTGGTGAGCACCGCACTCCCCTCTGTGAGCTTCTTTTAGCATGGCGTATGCCTCATCCTGATCCAGGCAGCGTAGCAGCACTCCCTCATACGACCGCTTGTAAAGGGTGTCACTCTGCATTATAAATGAACCGGCGCGCCTCCTGACCTGAGTACGCATCTTGGGTTCTTCCGATAAAAATCTGTACTTCAAGTAGTCGACGAATGGTCTCTTCCAGTCGTTTTCTTCTGTGATTTCGAACCAACAGATGAGATTCACGCTCGATTCGTCGCTGCACAGTAGGGTAGTTGGTAAGATCCTTCTTTCTTCGATCGTTACTTGAAGTGGGCTACCTCCGGGATTAGCCAGGGCAGCGGCCAGGCTGGCCAACGCGTCTGCCTATATGTTCTCTTGCCTTGGTATATGTGAAATGCTGCCATTGCGAAACTGGTCGAACAACGATTGCGCTTGGTGGCAGAAGGGTGACAACTCGGGCTTGCGAACCTCATATTCCGTCGTTAGCTGTCTGATGACTAGCCTGGAGTCGCCGTAGATCCATATTGCCTTGATACGCATCTCGAGGGCGAGCTGTAGTCCGATAATAAGGGCTTGGTATTCTGCTTCATTGTTGGTACAAGCCGGCACGATCGTAATGCATAGGGCAGTAGATCTCCCTGCGAGCTAATAAATATAACCCCTGCTCCTGCCCCTGCGGACCTAGCGGCTCCGTCGAAGTACATTTGCCAGGGTCGCGGTTCTTCGATCATCATAACCTGGTCGTCTGGGAGATCGCATTCCATTTCTTCATTGCTTGGAACGGGGTGCGCAGCGAGGAAATCCGCAATCGCTTGTCCTTTAACGGCTCAGGCTGGGACATAAGTGATATCGAATTCCGAAAGGAGAAGGGCCCATTTTGCTAAGCGCCCGGACAACATGGGCCGATTCATGAGAAATTTGATCGGATCAGCCTTGGATATCAACGTTATTTGATGTGAGAGGCAGTAATGCCTAAGTTTCTTAACGGCGAAGATGAGGGCCAGACATATCTTCTCGATCACTGAGTAGTTAAACTCGGCCCCTACCAATGTGCGACTTAAATAATACAGTGCGTTCTCCTTGCCTTCTTCGTTCTTCTGTGCCAGGAGCGCCCCTAGCGAGTTATCACCCGCTGCAATGTATAGAATCAGCGGTTTGCCTTTGATTGGGGCAGCAAGGACTGGCGAATTCCCGAGCATTTCTTTTAGTGAATCAAAGGCTTTCTGACAGGCGGCGTCCCATTCGAACTTGACATTCTTCTTGTTGAGTCGGGAGAATGGCTGACAACGACCAGCTAGGTTTGAGATGAATCTCCTCAGGTATGCTACGCGGCCCTGGAAGCTTTTCAGCTGCTTCAGGTTCTTTGGAGGCGGCATTTCTATGATGGCCTTAATTTTTGCGGGATCGATTTCTATGCCCCTGTGTCTGACCACGAAACCCAAGAATTTGCCGGATGCAACTTCGAACGTGCATTTTAGTGGATTCATGCGGAGACTCTTCTTACGCAATCGTTGGAACACTTGCCTTAAGTGCTCCCTGTGCTGCTCGTGATTGGTCGACCTGACGACTAAATCATCTACATAGCATTCAACATGCTTATGCATCATGTCCTGGAATATGACATGCATTGCGCGCTGGTAGGTTGCCCCTGCATTTTTTAATCCGAAGGGCATTACGCGGTAGCAGTAGATGCCGAGAGTTGTGCGGAAAGCCGTGGCTTCTTCGTCTTCTGGTGCCATGCGAATTTGATTGTATCCTGAATATCCGTCCATGAAAGACATCACTGCATACCCCGTTGTGCTGTCAATCAACATCTCAGGAATTGGGAGGGGAAAATCATCCTTAGGGCAGGCTTCATTTAGGTTTCGAAAATCAACACATATTCAGATTTGTCCGCTCTTCTTCTTGACTGGCACGACGTTTGAGATCTAGCGGGGGTACTTCACCTCTCGAACGAACCCGGCCTGAATTAGTCTCTTGACCTCTTCCTCAATCTTTAGTATAATTTCCGGGTGAAACCGTCGTTGCGGTTGTTTTACCGGCTTCTTATCCTTCATGATACTCAGTTTGTGCATGGCGATCGTCGGGCTGAGCCCGGGCATTTCTGAATACGTCCAGGCAAAGATATCTGTATTCTCCTTTAGCAGTTGCAGGTATCTCTCCTTCTCTCCTTCTGGGACGTTTTTGCTCAAGTATGTATTCCTGGGCTCTTCGGGGGTGCCCAGGTTTATCTCCTCGAGTTCGTCGATTGTTGGCTGTCCACCATCTTCTAGTTGCACAGGTGCGATACTTGGCTGGACCACATCGCTAGGCTCCTGCGACTGGGTTTCTTCTGCCGGGCCAATGGTTACCATGATTACACTTGCCCTAGCCCCTAGGCCTTCTCCATTGCGGTAGACTCGCCTATGTTCTTCAAATGGAGCCAGTAACCTCCTCTCTGTGTCTATGCTTTGGTCGGGGAATCCCATATTCTTCATGATCTTTCTGCTGGCTCTGCTATATCTCTTCTCTTCTATTGGTCGAGGCTGGGCGAGCCCCCTTCCTTCCCCTCTTCCTTCCGATGGCGCTGGCCGGCTCGGCCCTGAGTGAAACTTGATGTCTTTCTGGGTGACATCTCTTGACGGCACGATGAACTGGCTTGGAGCTTTTGGAAAGGGTTTGGTTCTTCCTATCTTGGGTACCGGTAGGTTGAAGCTGGACTTTAGCACGCTCATGTCTTGATCTGAGATCAATTTTAACACAGACTGCCCTGGCTGACGTAAATGTTGCGGTATCATATAAAACTTCTTCGTGGTTGGCCGGGAGTGACTTTCCAGCGGATGTCGGGATCTCCCCTGGGTGGCAGTTTGAGGCTCGCTTCCCCGTGCGAACTTCTCTGTTCGCGTTTTTGCCATCTGCCCCTTCTCTGATACCTCAGTCCTTTCGCTGGTTTCATTGCCGTTGGCCGAGTTGTAGTATTTTGCGTCGGCTAAAAATGACTCGGCTATCGTGTATGGCTTTAGATCCGCCGTTACCCTGTATTGGACTCCTTCTCTGCTGTATTTAAAACACTGGTGATATGTCGAGGGGATTATGCGATTTTGGTGGAGCCAAGGCCTTCCTAAAAGGAGGTTGTCTGTTGTCACTGCATCGATCACCTGGCATGTCACTTTCGTGGTCAGTCCTTCGATCTCTAACATTACTATAATTGATCCGAACGTACGCTGACTGTCTTGATTGAAACCTTGAATCATCATAAAACTCGGGCGTAACGCCGATTGCATGTAACCTAGCGTCTGCAATGTCCTCAAGGGCATGATATTTACAGCTGACCCGTCGTCCAGCATACATCTCTTGATCTCGGTGTCCCTGATTATTCCTGTGACCATTAGCGGACGGTTGTGGTCTATTGATTCTATCGTGTTGTCTTCTTCTGAGAACGTGATGGTCGAATGATGATTGACAGGCATGACTTGTGACACCGGCATATACCCTTCCCAAAATTTATCTGAATTTTTCATTTCTTCTTCTATCTCTATTATCATGACCTCCCTGACTTCATTGTCAAGCAAGGCGTTGATTAACATTTCTCTATATACTTTTGAGAGGCATAGGGCATCGTATATGCTCAGGCGGGCGGGAACCTTCCGTAGGTGTGACACAATGTCGTATGCCACTGGCCTAGGGTTTGGTTGGCTGGTCGTGGCTTCGACGACTTTTTCCTTCGACTTTTGCATGCGAAGTCTTTCCAGCGATCTATCGGGGTACCGTCTTCTGGTATCGGGTTATCTGGTCTGCGGAGCGTACGGTCAGGCATTTGCCTTCCTGACCGTAGGATAACTGCGTCAACTTCCCTCTCCATTACTTGCGGCGTTTCTTCGGGTGATGCTTGTTCGGCGAACGACACCATTCTGCAGCGGGCCATGTTCGTCATGAGTTGCCCCTGCCCCTGCGACTTCGCTCCTCTGTTCTTCTTTCGCTTCACGAGTCTTTATCTGTTCTCAAGTCTTTTCTTGCTACTGGTTGGGGTCCATGGTTCCTTTGGCTTAGGGAGCAGGGTTGATCGGCCGGTTCCACCTTCTATCGGGACCGTTGAAATTGCCCCGACTGCCTCCTTCACTGTCTCAGGTACCTTCATGCTGATGACCCCCTGATTGATCAATCGCTGTATTCTTCCCTTTAAGGAAAAGCAATCTTTAGACCTGATGGCTGATGCACCTGTGATATTTGCAGTATTTAGGGTCGTTCATTCGTCCGACCTCGTGGGGGCGAATCGGCTCTGGTAGGTGTACCAGGCCCTCTTCGATTAACTGTTCCATGATCGGAACTAAATCGGCCATGTCGAATGTGTATGGGCCGTTCGCCTTTTCTCTTTCGGCTATAGATACATGTTTGGGTACATAGGGCCTTTTGCCTTTATCTGGTACCTCTGCCGTCTTCACCTCTGTCCCATGATTCGTAGCGGGGCATTTCCGATCTTTCGGGTCCCTGCTCCTGTAGACCTGGTGGGTCTCCACCACTCTTCCTGTCTCCCTCTTCTGTCTCTCAGGCCTAAAGCTTACTCGAGATGCTGCTTCCTCTACCAAGTGTGCTTTGGTTGCTAATTCGTGAAAGGAGTTGAAGGTGTTGCCTGACAGGCCATACGAGATCATCGGGTCTAGGGCTCTTAGACACATCTTCATCTGCTCGCCCTCACTGGGTAATTCTCGGCATTGAGCCGCTGTGGTTCCCCATCGGTCGATGAACTTCTCAACTAGCTCACCATTTCTCTGTCTGACCATTGCAAGATCCGTTAACGAGATCTCTCTCTCTCTCTCTGTTGCGAAGAATTTTGAGATGAAGGCATCTTGCATCTGCTCCCATGTTCTCACAGAGCCGGCTGGTAGTGAATGTACCATTGGAAAGCTTTCCCTGTTAGGGTAGATCCAAATAGCCGCATGCAGTACTGCGGGACTACAGACCAGTTTCCCAATGTAGTCAGGAAGTGGGTGATGTGCTCCTCTGGCGACCCTCTGCCGTCGAACTTTCCGAAGTCCAGGCATCTAAAGTTGGCCGAAAATGGTACATCCTCTACTTCTGGTGGGTATGGGACCCGATATTTGTAGCTACCTTTCCTCTCTTTCTCCTTTTCCTGTTGCATCACATGGGCTATCGTTTGGGACAGCTCTTCTCGTGATACGTGAGATGTGGAGAGCGGTGCGCGTCCTACTAGTATGACTCTAGGTTGGATGGGCGGCTCCGGGTCAACCGGACCTTCTGCTGCACCTTGAGATTCCTCCGCCGACTGACGAGTGGGTGGTGCGGCACTTCTGGCGGCATTTTACGCTATCAGAGTGGTCAAGGCCTCCTGGATGGCCTTCATTCGCTCATTTGTCTCACGATTAGCCTCCACCAACCTGTCGATCTGATCTTGTAACGAAGGTAACTCTTCCGTCTCATACGGTTCTTCCTCTGCCTCTGCGGCCACCTGCACCATCACTACTTGCGCCAACTGGATTTTTTGGGCCGATCGTTGTCTTGGTATGAGGATTGTCGTGGATTTGGGCTTTTCATTTACGAGCCCGGTGGTTCTTTGTGGGGTGCGAGAGGTTTTGGGCAACGATGGGAACTGCTCAATTGTTATTGCGGGCATTGCGGGCTCTGCCGGCGCAACCCTCCTGCCTGTAGGGGTCTTCTGCCCCTGTTTCGGCTGCCATTGTCTCTTGTTTGCAGGGCGAGGTCTTGTGACATCCACCTTCTTATATGCTGCTAAACTGGCTGCTTTCTTCTGCTCTTTCTTTTGTCGGCGTGTTTCGACCAACTGCCATCCTGAATTAGAGGCAGTTGTTGTGGTCGGGATGAAGCGAGGGAAGCTGAAGCCTCCGGTGGCAAGGAAAGTGCACAAACTGTTTATTGAGCATGCCATTTCTTTTGTCTGTCCTAGTACCTTGCTATTCTGTAGTGTCAACAAAATCGTCAGAACAGTTCACAAGTGCGGTCGGGAGTATGAGCCCATCGATTGCAGTGCATAAACCGGCAAAAATATGCAAGACGGCGACAAATACGTGTAGTTGTGAAAATTTGTGGGTTCGAAAACCTCCTCTTTTTTTTTTTGAATATCTATTGCCTTAGAGATGAAGGGAAGAACGTTCCCGTTGAGAGTCGCCAGTTTGACGCCCGAGGGGCGTCGAAACATTACGCCTCGCGGTAACTTTTCCTATGCGTGAATTCGTGTTTGCAGGTAATTGATCTTAGAGTGTTTCTATACTCAGACATAACCTGGGGTTCTGGGTTCGAGACCTTCCCAGTAGAGTCGCCAGTTTGTTGGGACTAGAAAATGGATTACAAGGGACATTTTCCTGAAATGTCGGGTTTTGCTGCTCTAGGAGGGCTCTGAGTAATGAAAACATTCATAGACAATCACAAGCATTCACAAAGTACACAAAAGAAGAGATATCGCAAGGTGAATTTTATTCCAGAGATTCTGAGATCTTGTACATTCCAGGCCGTGGTCTGGCACGGGCCCTTAATTACATCGAATGATCGATGACCTTGATTAGAAGGCAAAAGACTAGCCAGCAGGGGCTATGGCCTTAGAGTTTGTGGTCATGGGACCTATATATTTGCTCTGCTGTGTACTGAACCACCTTTGTATTAGTCGGATGTCTATGTCCCATATTTTAACAGGATACCCGGGTTGAAATTGTCAGGGTTTATTACTGAGATGGACGACTCTGGGCCCGCGCCTGTCAATGTAGGGACAGGTGACCTCGGGAAGTCCATTCTACAGTTGTGTGTACCTGTGCAGTCCAACCGGCGGATATTGTCTAGATGGGTAGGGCATCGACTGTTGTGTTGTGGCAGTTGAGTAACTGGTTTGTAGAGAATCGAAGTTCTTTGGCCATGGTTCATTGTGATAATCAAGGCCCTGTTGGTCTAGCTTTTGGCACAAATCGGATCATGCCTTTACAGTGAATGTAAATGTCAGCATATTTGCATGGCTCTGGATGTTGGCGACTCCTTTCCGGGAAGTTACTCCGTTCATCGCGTCGAACCGAGTTAAGTCTCGAAGATACTTGACTCCGCTCATTTAGAGTTCTCGAAACGTTCGTTTGGTCATTCCATTGCGTCCGGAATGCTCGAAATACCCAAGACAGGCTCCGATGGACCCTGAAAATACTCAGAATTGAGCCTGGTGCACCTGCTGACACATTCTGCAATTGGCTGATTTTTTGGGTGCGTGAGACTTGATTTACGGGTGCGTGAGGCTCCACGCACCTGTCAATTCAATGTCGATTTCAAGATGAATTTAGGGGTGCGTTGGTGTATATTCAGGATGCGTGGGTTCGTTTTTCACCAACTTTGATTCTGGTTGAATTTACAGACGCGTGGGGCTGAATTGACGGATGCGTGGGGTACTTTTGGATGCGTGAGGTCCCTTTTACAGATGCGTTAAAGTGCATGAAATTCAGACCTGTAGTAGCGTGTCTGTGCCTGGAAATAGGATTCCGGTGAACGGAAAGGTGTTCCGGTGAGGATTCCGGCGGGTTTTTTTGGTTTCCGGCAGCGGCGGCTCTCTCTCTCCTTTTCTGTCGTGTGTAAATGAGCGGGACGGGGGGTATTTATAGGTGAACTCGGCCAATAGGAAGCTGCCACGTATCACACATCTGTCAAATGCCTGCAACGCACCTGTTTATTTGATTGCAAGTGTCCGAAAATCATACGGGTGCGTGGGGTTTAATTGCCGGGTGCGTGAGGCTCCACGCACCTGTTAATTCAATGTCGATTTCAAGACGAATTTAGGGGTGCGTTGGTCGGTTTTCAAGGTGCGTTAAGTGCGTGGGCCTTCGCAAATGGCGGGCCAACGTGCAGTTTTTAAGGGTGCATTGGATGTGTGAGGTGCTCGGATTTCAGGATGCGTTGGACACGTAAATGTGGGCTCCACCGACTGGGTTTTGATTTTCGGAGGGTTTGCGGGGCCCGTTTCATTGCGCAATCACTTGCACTGTTCATCATAAATAGTGACGGAGTTGCGGGTCCATTTCCGGGCGGTTCCGAACATGGTGATCGGCGGGGCCCACTAGGGAATTTGGCTAAGTCTAGGGAAGTCACGTACGCTTCCGTTTTGCGTGCGTCGGGAGGCGTTCTTCGCGTGATTCCTTCAGAGTTATATGGTTATTTGACTTATTTTAAGAATGTCTACTATTTGGGACCCCAACAATACGATTAGGAAACCTTAGACACCTTAGGATTCTATTTAAGTCCGGATTACAACTCCTTAAATAAGCAAAAGACTGAAAATAGAAACATCTTACGCAGTACTGCGTATTGCACAGGCAACTGCGCGCGCGCACGACCGGTCGGCCGACTGGTCGACTAGCACACAAAACAGTCCAGGGAGATCCACGCCCGACACTGCCTCACCACCTACCAGTAGCCCGACTGGTCGGAGCCCACTGCAGACTGGTCGGCCGACCGTTCTGGGCACTAAAAAATTGTCCAGCCTTTCCTCCTCGCATCTGGGCAGACCGGTCGTTGGACCGGTCTGAGTACCCAATCCGTGCGACGTCTTGAAGGCTCTCCAACAATCTCCATGGAGGCCTCAAACATCGAAACAACACATCCTTGCAATGTCATCTCATCTTCAATCATAGCTCCATCGCTTCTCGTGCCACCATCGATCTAAACCTTCCATTGTCACGCCCTTTCCGCTCTTCTCATGTGGCCCTTGGGCACTTGTCACATACGAGCAACCGTGAATCTCGCCGCTGTTCCCGCAGCGCCGCCGTGAATTGTGCTCCTGATCAATTTGTAAATATGGCCACACCTCCGTGCCTCTATACACATGAGTGCCCCCTTTAACACTTTACAACAACGATCGCGACCGATAAACACGCACCCTTTCGCGTCGAGTGCTCTAAGAGAAATCACATTCATTTTTATCTTGGGAACGTGCTTCACATCTTCCAGGACTCGTTCGACCCCATCGAACATCCTGATGCGCACAGTACCAATACCCACAACCTTATGAGTGAATCCATCGCTCACAAACATCAATTCACCACCATACTCCCTGTATGTTGTGAATGAACTTCGGTCAGGACACACGTGACATAAAGCCCCTGAATCTAGGATCTACTCACTACCGTGAGATCCTTTGCCATATACAGTTAGAACTTCATAAAGATCGCCACCGTCCTCTACGGTATTGGCTCCCTCTCCAGAAAAATTTCCATACCTCTCTTGTTTCAACCTGGGATTCTGACAATCCCCTCTCATGTGGCCCTCTTGGCCACAATTCTAGCACTTCACCTTAGCCTTCCTTTCACCCTTGGCCCTAGATCTCGATTTCGAGTATCCTCCATGCTCAAAACTTCTTCCCCTCATAACCATTGCCTCTGAGGAATAACGGGAAGCCACGTCAACGCTTTTCTTTCTCGTCGCCTTCGACTGGAGGGCTGAGATAACGGTCTCGACGTTTATGGTTTCCCTCCCTGCGCACACAGAGTCCCTGAACGACACATATGAATCTGGAAGAGAATTCAACAGGATGCATGATTGATATTCATCCTTCATCGGTTCATTGATCTTCACCAACTTACAAACTAACATATTGAACATGCATAGGTGGTCCTCCACCCCAGTTCCCTAAGCCATCCTCAAGGTGAACAACTGCATCAACACATACATGCGATTCTCTAGAGATTTCTTGGCATAAACCTTCTCTAGCTTCGCCATCGTTTCAACCGCAATCTTTTCCTTCTTGTCGAGCCTCGTCCACTCATCATCTTTCATAGCCTCGGGTTGCTTTCCAAGAGCTTCATCAAGCCCTTGATGAACCAGGACAGATTCAACATTCACCTTCCATAGCTCAAAGTTATTTTTTCCGGAGAACTTCTTTAACTCGAACCTTGCGCTCGATCCCATCTTCTCGTCTCAGATTCGAATCTACTCTACCCCAACTTTATCTCTGATACCACTTGTTGGGAAAACCGGCAACAGAAGCAAAACGTCAAAATGTGTAGAGCAATTAGAGATCAAACGAGAAACCACGATGCAATCAAACCACACACAAGCATTCACTACAAGAGACTCCGAATTTACGTGGAAAAACCCCTCAATGGGTAAAAAACCACGGCACAAAGTGATCCACTATGAATATCAGAAGATTACAGAGATTGACAGCCCACATGAAATGAATAAACAGAGAAAATCCCAAGTTCTCTCTCACACACACCTCTCCCCTCTTCCTAATACGATTAGAAAACCTTGGACACCTTAGGATTTCATTTAAGTCTGGATTACAATTCCTTAAATAAGCAAAAGACCAAAAATAGAAACATCTTACGCAGTACTGCGTATTGCACAAGAAACTGCGCGCGCGCACGACCGGTCGGCCCGCGCACAAAACAGTCCAGGGAGATCCACGCCCGACGCTGCCTCACCACCGACCGGTCGCTCGACCGGTTGTAGCCCACTGCAGACCGGTTGGCCGACCGATCTGGGCACTAAAAAATTGTCCATCCTTTCCTCCTCGCATCTGGGCAGACCGGTCTCCCGACCAGGTCTGAGCACCCAATCCGTGCGACGTCTTGAAGGCTCTGCAACAATCCCCACATTGGTTGGGAGGGGGGCAAGATATGTGTTTATATATGCTGGGGTTCCTCCACCTAATAGGTTAGCCTTTTGGGTGTGACACCAAAGTGGTATCAAAGCCCAGGTTATCTGCCCAGGACCATGGTGATCTTAGGCCCACGCGGATGGAGGGGGAGGCCCTCGTGCATGCGTGTTGCACGCCCTAGGTTCCGCTGTGGGGAGGGGGATTGTTGGTTTGTCCCACATCAGTTGAGAGGGGGGTAGGATATGTGTTTATATATGCTGGGGTTCCTCCACCTAATAGGTTAGCCTTTTGGGTGTGACACCACAATATTTGGGTAGTGGTTACTTAGAGCATTTTGTTTATCACGCTATTAAATAAATTAGTCTTTAAGTGGAAGAATGCATGTTATGTTTTAATGTTTCTTAGTAGAGACACTCACTAGGAGACATGTACTTCGCTCTCTCTCACACATCTTTGTATGACTCTTATGAAGCCTAGTTTCTCTATGCTACAATTATGTGTGGTCTTGGGTGTATGATTATATAAGAGAACATGGGTATGGAAATGGTGCATCTCCCCGAGGGATTTCTGAGTGATAGATTTATCGTGCAGTGGAAAAGTAGGAAATGAGAGATAAGCCTTGTAATTCCGATGTCCCCGTAAATCTTTCTAACTCTTGAATCTTGCTTTAGGTTTGACTTTTTGAGTTTTGTCGTGGATTTTTCATTTTATAGTTTTGTGTTGCTTGCATCGATTGTTTATAGGTGCTTTTCGGCTACAAAACCACCCAATCCATAATATAGATAATTGTTGCATTAAAGGAGAAAACAATGGCCCAAACTAGTGGATTGCTCAACCAGGTTAGGTTGGGCAAATCCCGACCCTCTTAAGTTGCACAACCCATTGGTTGTTTTACCCAACGAGGCTGCACATGGGTTGCACAACTGAATGGAAAATGCCATTGCAGGCTCAGTGCTAGGCCTATAGGAGTGCTTTTCTACTTGGAAAGCATTCTCAAGTCTAATAGAGGCCATTTTATCCTTGTTAACAGACCTGGACCTGTGAATTGAGTTGTTCACTCGTTGTAAACTTTGAACTTCCGGTAAAATGATAAATTATTTTCAAGAAAAGTTCACCGTTGAAATCTTTACATATATACTGTCCAGGATGTACTGTTGAACGGTCCATATGAATTGTGAAGTCTTTGGAATGGCCACCTACTGCACTATACCATACTAAGTAAACTCTGTGGGCCCACCGTGAAGTTATCCATGCCGTCGATCCATTTTCCAGCTCATTTTAGGGCATGAGCCCAAAATTGAAGTATATCCAACACTCAAGTGGACCACAACACAGGAAACAGTAGGGATAACGGCATCCACCGTTGAAACCTTCCTAGGGCCCACAGTGATGTTTATTTGTCATCCAACCTGGTCACATAGACATGGATGAAGGGAAAACACAAAAATCAGCTTGATCCAAAACTTCCGTGGCCCTAGGAAGTTTTCAACGGTAGGCATTTAATTCCCACTTTTTCTTATGGTGTGGAACACTTTAGCTTTGGATATGCTTCAATTTTGGGCTCATGGTCTAAAATGAACTGGACAAATGGATGGATGGTGTGGATAAAACATATACATCACAGTGGGCACCACAGAATTTACTTCGTACACAATCTGTGTTGATCGTGGAGTTTGGTTTTTAACCTATTAGAGGATAATCTAGGATGATCTAGACCTTTAATTTGAACTATCTGAATTAATGATTGGAGTTCCCAATCGCTGATCCGCATTGCCTTCGATGGTTGAGATGAATGTATACCATTATACGTGAAGTTTTAACTGACAAACCCTATTTCCCTAGATATTGGGATGACAAAACTAGTCCCTCATCAGGAGCATTTTGCAACAGATAGGAAAAGATGTGACACCCACATGTGAGACGGGTCTGGCGCCTCTTCCAGCAATGTGCAACATCTTTCTATAAGCTTTGGGTCTACATGAAGAGAGGAAAGAATTTAAGACGAGCATTTTCTTATGAACAAACAGCCTATCAGAAAACTTCCTGAGATGCCAGTCTCTTCGTCGAAGTCAGGCCAAGTTGGGGTTCAACAACTCCCTCACAGCCTATCACAATAAAAACTTCGCGTGTTTTGCCACAAGGCATATGCCTATTCTTCTGATTTTCGACTGGAAAATTAGACATGAGGCTCAGGTCGAGGCCTAAAACTTAAGCACTTTTATCAATGAGTCTGGGCTGTGCTTTGTCAAGAGGCCATTGTCTCCTTCGGAGCCCAGTCCTTCTGGTTTTTTTTCCTTTTTTTTTTTTGTTTATTTTTTAAAAACAAGAAGTGACTCTTTTATTACTCACCTAAGACAGTTTGAAAGGAATATAAGCAAAAACAGGACAAAAAACCTAAAGAAGAGAAAAGAAAAAGGAGAGAGAGAGAGAGAGAGAGAGAGAGAGAAGGCCAAAAATTCAGGCTAGTAAAAGGAGCTTAGATTGCAGAAAAATGGGTTTCAATGCCATGAGCTTAGATTGCGGAAAAGTGGGTTTCAATGGCATTTATGTAATATACAATGCATGATTGAGCACACGTAATCAACAACACAAATCTTGCAGAAAAGTGGGTGCTCGGGCTTGAGCTTGTACTGTAGGATTTATTTATTTATATTCATTTATTTGCTTTTCAGGAGACAGAACACTAACATAGAGCAGGCAAAATCATCTTGGATCGGATTAGACCGTATTTATTTTGGCTGGTGCCAGGCTCTACCCTAGGCTTTGCACTTGAGACCTGCTCAAGCCTGGCCAGTTGACAGCCCCGATCGCATGAATAGCAGTCCCTGCTTGGCTAAAAAGACGTAATAGTCTCACCTCAGGCTCAACTAGGACTCGGATTAGGTAGGCCATGCATTAGGTAGGTCACACCTCTAACTGACTTCACCCCATAAATTAGGTTGGCCCACTCATCAGATGCGAGTTATTCTTTCTACAATTCCTCATCATTTAGTACGTACAATAATATTAGGTGCACTTACAAGGTCCACCCTTATGGATATATTAGTCAGGCATGAAAGATGGTGTGGCATTTCCTGTAACTTTAGAAAGTACTTGGTTTTACTGGCCTTTAAAAGGTTAGGTGGTCCACCATAATGATTTGGGAGTTGGAGGTTGAAAATCATATGTAGGCTTTGACAGAGAAGGAATCAAAGGCACTTACTTGTCCACCTGACTGTGTCAGAGAATGGCTAAAAGGAGTGAAAGTAAAGCCTTCACAGCATCTGTACATGGAGTATGTGCAAGCATAGGTAGCCGGTGTTTACAACAGTCTACGTGCCACCGAGTGCCACAGTACGGTATATTGGCAGGTTTCCACCCGTATTCATCTTAAGTGATGATCTGAACAGTTGATTTTCTGGAATTTATGCACCCGGCCATTATAGGAAACGTGCTGAACTGGTGATTGTCTATGTCAAGATGAATATTTAAAGGCGCATGGTACTACTATTGACTGAGCATACTCATCTTGGATCAGGTTAGAGCCTGTTTATTTTCGCCGAGGACAGCTCCAACCTAGGCTTTGCTTTGTGGGTCGGAGGACTTGGAACCTTCTGGAACCTGGCTAGTTGACAGCCCCAATTGCACAAGTAGCAATCTCTACTAGGCTAAAACGACCTGCAGTCTCACCCCAGGCTCAACTCCGACTCTTATTAGGTGGGTCGTTTTTATAAGAAAAATATATTTAAAAATGTTTTTTTCTTTTAAAAAGTAAATAAATATATATTATATATATGAAAATATCCTTAAAAATACTAATTAGAATATTATTAAAATGAGTGATTTTTCAACAAGAACCTGGGTTCGAATCTCTACAAAAATGGGGCACATGACTGCAGTTGGACTAATTAGGGTCTTTGTGGCACTTACATGTATTGTCATGCGGTAATAATCTTTTGATGTTATTTGGAGTGTGTGGATGTCCCAAGAGGCACAAGAGTGTCTGCTTAGGAGGGACATCAGGTCTCTTCAAATTCTATATATACTTAACATTATAGTCTACAGAGGCAACATACTATTTCCAAATGAAGCCATTCATAACCGTTTGCTCTCATCTCTGCCTTCCTGCAATTGTTTTTTTATCTTTTCTTTTTAAAGTATTTTTGTGAGGCATATCTGTGCCAAAACCTGGAGATCTGTTCAATACTTAGAAATGCAAATCTTCATAATGAATTACAAATCTGTGATAATTTATCATATTTTTTCTTTTGTTCTTATTAGAATATCCATAAAAAGCCAGCAAATTTGTCTTGAGACACTTGTTGATTTGAATCTAGAAATTCAATATTTTCATCTTAAGTTTCTTCATTTTTTTTTATGGTCTACTATTTCACTTTTCCAACAATCAAGACAAATTTGTTGCCGTAGTCACAATGGAGGTAATTCATCCATTCAAGTGATGAACTAAGACTTTGCATGACTAGATCATTTTAATAATCAATTCTACTCAACCTAGTAAAAGAAAATGCCTTTCTTTCCTATGACTCCTAATTTGTCCTCCGTCTCAGACAATGATTTTCATTCTTTCTCCGAGTCAAAAGACGAGAATTTAAAAGAAGTCAACGCAGAGTAGAAGAAAAGAAAGGAGTTCAATTTCTATGCAAAATGGCATATTTTTAATGCCCTTTCTAATTCCATCTATAACTCATATTATAGATAATATTGTTAGATAAAAATATAAAACCGAAGAGGTCGGTACTCAAAATTCTTTTTATCAATAACTATATTTACTTCAAGTTGAAGAATTATTGTCCAATTCCCTCCCAAGTAAGTGAACTACAAAACTTGATAAACAAATTAAAGATTGGTGATATAGACCATCCTAAATAATTTATGGTTGTTGTAGTAATTACAAAATTACCCTCATCATGGTTTGATTATGAGAAGAATGTACACACTTTAAGGGCTCAACGATATCTCCATATGGAAGAAGAATCTAGCAATAGAGACAAGAGAAAAGATGATTTAGAAAATCATTCTAAAGAAAATGTAGTGAAATAAGGAAAGCCAAAATCCTAGAACTCCAAATTTATCCCTCCAAAGAAAGATATGAAGTTTAAGAAAAGTGAAAAAAAAAAAAAAACTTAAGTGTCACTTCTACAGCCGGCCAAGACACTACATAAAAGAATGACAACAAAGGAACATCAACTAAAGGCACAATGAATATGGCATAAGAACAACTTGTAACAATGGTCACTAAAGAAAATATATTTGAATGCGATGATGGATGGTGGATGGTGGATGGATATTATGTGACAATTCATATATCGAATGACTGAAAACATCTTTAAGACCTACAAGGGCATTATTAATGGATGAAAACATCTTTAAGACCTAAAGAGCATAGGATCACCTTGTTTCAACTTTTACGAGAGAGTTATGATCGTTTCGGTTAGACCATGTGATGCATTATCCAAACCGCGATTTGGACATTACCTAAAATGAGATTACCATTTTGAACCAACTTTTAAAAGGTCAAACAGTCTTTAACTGAGATGAATCTAAATCATTTGAAAGTTTATCAAATTATCTTTCCAACGAGCAAAACTTCACCCCCAATTTAACATGTAATGAGGGAGTTATAATCATTTTCGTGGATCGCGTAATGAATTGTCCCAATTGGGATCTAGTTTTTATCCAAATCATAAACTGGACTTTGGGCCCACTTTTAAAAGGTTAAACAATCTTTAAATGAGATGAATGTAAAGACACTTGAAAAATATTCAATAAATTATCTTTCTAACTAGCATAAGATCACCCCAATCTAACTTGTAAGGAGGAAGTTATGTCCATTTTAGTGGGATCGCATGATTCTATAAATAAAAGCAAACACGGCCGAACAGATCACGGACTTTGGGCCTAATTTTGGATCATAAAATTGTGTCCAAATGAGATGATTCTAAATTCATTTAAAACTTCATCGAATTATCTTTTAAACGAGCATAAGATCACCCTGATCCGACCGATAACGAGTGAGTTATGACCTTTTTTATGAGATCACACGATGTTGGAAATAAGAGTAAGCGTGACTTAATACATCATGAACTTTGGGACACTTTCGGACAATTAAATGGTGTCCATGTGAGATGATTATAAAGTCATTTGAAATTTTATCAAATTATCTTTCCAACGAGCATAAAATCACCCCAATCTAACATGTAAGGAGTTATAACCATTTTTTGTGGGATATGCAATGTTGGAAACAGGAGCGAACACACATGACACCATCATGGACTTTTGGCCCCACTTTTGAATGTTAAAGTGGTTTTCAAATAAGATGATTCAAAATTCATTTGAAATTCATTGAATTATCTTTTTAATGAGCACAATATCACTCTGATCAGACTATTAATGAGGAGTTATGGCCGTTTTAAAGGGATCACGCGATTTTGAAAACGAGAGCAAACGCAACTTAACGTCATCATAGAATTTGAGCCCACTTTTAAATAGTCAAATGGTGTCCAAATTGAATCTAAAGCCATAAAATTTCATCAATTTATCTTTTTATTGAACATAAGATCACCTCGATCGGACCTACGGCAAGGGAGTTAAGACTATTTTAGTGCAATCATGCGATATTAGAAACAAGAGCGCACGAGATCTGATGCCATCATGGATTTTGGGCTCATTTTTTAATACTTAAATGTTATCAAAATGAGATGATTCCAAAGCCAATTGAATTATCATCGAATTATCTTTCCAATGAGGATAAGATCACCTAGATCCAAACTTTAACAAGTGAATTATGATCGTTTTCATGAAATCATACAAAGTTAGAAACAAGAGAAAATGTGAGTGTATACATGTGTTCATGTTCACGTTCTGAGAGAAAACATGAGAGGTATTCGTTTCCAGCTTTGCGCAATCCCAAGAAAATGGTCATAACTCCCTCGTTCTAAGTCTAATCGATGTGATCTTATACACTTTGGGAAGATAATTTGATGAAATTTCAAATGAATTTAGAATCATCTTATTTAGGACATAGTTTGACTATTTAAAAGTGGATCTAAAGTTCGTGATGACATTATGTAACGCTCCAAAATCTCGACTCTTATGGATAACAGGATGGGTCGAGTTCCGAGGTGACACTACAAGAAATCGGGTTTTTACTAACGAAATTATTGTCGACGAAAAATATTTCATCGGTAAACTCTATTTTTACCGACGAACTAAATAATTCGTCAGTAAAAGATGTAACAGTTTCCCCCCACCACTACATTCATTCCCACCATACACTTTTACCGACGAAATCTTGATTTCGTCGGTAAAAACTACAAGAAGATTATTACTAACGAATTAATTCGTCGTTAAAAGCCTCCCATTACTAAATTAATTTTACCGATGAATTATTTTGTCGATGAATGATAGATATGCCAATGAACCGCTGTCGTCAGTAATACTGGGCACATTCCCGCCTTTTGGAGAAAGTCATATCACCGATGAAAATACTCGTCGGTAGAAAATTTTAAAAACACTATTACCGATGAAAATTTTTGTCGATAAAAGTGTTATATTTTTAACTCACGCCCAACTCCCCAGTGCCCTCATTTCTCTCTTTAGCTCGCTCGCTCTCTCTCTCTCTCTCGCGCGCGCGCGCTCGCACGCCTGCGCGGCCCCCGCCTCAGGCGACCAGCTCCGTCACCAGCCTCCATATGCCGTCGCCGCCGCCGGTAAGCCTTCCTCTCTTCCTTCTTCCTCCATTTCCTCTCTCTCTCTCTCTCTCTCTCTCTCTCTCTCTCTCTCTCCTCGTTGCTGATTGTGGGGCCCACTGTTGAAATCCATTGCATGTGGGTCCCACCGTCGCTGTCCATTGCATGTGGGGCCCACTGTTGATGAATAGTGCTAGTGGGGTCCGCCTTAGCTATCCACTATTTGGTAGGGCCCACAGATTTAGTAAATCCCTAATTAGGGATTTCAAAATTAAAATCCCTAATTCCCTAATTAGGAATTTTAAATTAAAAAATACCTAATTGTGGGGCCCACCGTCGCTGTCCACTGCCTGTGGGGCCCACTGTTAATGTCCACTTCTTGTGGGGCCCCCATCACTGTCCACTATTTGGTGGGGCTCACAGTTTTGTAAATCCCTAATTAGGGGTTTCAAATTTTAGAAATTAAAATCCATAGTTTTGTAAATCCCCAACCAAGGTCCATTGTCGCTGTCCACTGTTGTAGTTAATTTGTGGGTTATACAGTGATGTATGTATGTGCTGTATAACTTCCATCCACTTTACCATCTCATTACAGGGCATGAGCCATGTTGGGGTGCACAAAACAACCCGAATTAGTCCATCCATTTTGACAAATCATTTTAGGTCATGGTCCCAAAACTTAAGCATATCCACATCTTAGGTAGTCTACCATATCACAAAAAACAAAGGTTATTGACCATTAAAAAATTATTGTTTGCCACCAAAGTTTTGGATCAAGCAAATATTTATGTGGTCCCTTCATTTAGGTATCAACATTCCTGTGGACCCCAAGGAGTTTTTAATGGTGAGATTTCAATCACTACTGATTCTTGTGGTGTGGTCCACCTAAGAGTTAGATTTGGACCATGACCTACAATGAGCTGTTGAAACGGACATGGATGTAAGGAAAATACATCATGGTGGGCCCCACACTTAATTGTTCACAATATAGTCTCTCAAGCTTACAAATAGCTAGTTAGGTAAGTGATTAGACTTGATTCATGATGTTGATGATTCTCCCATTTTCATGTAATCGTGTATCTGGAATTAATGGAGCAAACCCGAATGTGCGTTGGAGCTACCCGTGGTTAATTTATGTGGATGTATGTTGTGGATGTATTTGGCTTATTATTAATAGTTATTTTTTGTCCACAAATGGTAGTATAATAGAATTAGTTAGCCCATTTGTAGATTTCTATATTGCCAAGTGTTTACGTCGGATTTTGTAACAGGGTCTTCCAGACGTTCACCTTCCTCCAAGCCAGCTTCCTATCCAACCTGAAAAAGCACAAGGAAAAACTAAGGGTGGCCGGCGTCCGGCCGTTGGCCCTCCGAAGCTCAAGTTAGATGGGACGTGGTAAAACGTGGTTGCAAAGGAAACGAAGGGATTCGAAGCTTAGAGATTGTGTACCTGTTCTTCTGATGAAACTATCTATTTATATAGATCCAAGTGATCCAATCCAATACGCAAGACGTCGAGAGTCCTGCTGATTTCCAGGGATAAAGTATTTATCTTGTTGATCCTTAAATAAGAGAACACCCTAGTCCGAATAGACATCTACTCAATTACGTCCCTTGATGATGATGATCCCCCGAAGTTCGGAACCTCAAACAAAGATAAGCCCAGAATTGATCTATATGGGCTGCTGGTACTTCAAAGGCGGAGGATACTCAGGATCGGCGTGACTGGTCACATTTGAGATGCGAACCCTTTCAACGACCACGAGTCGAGCTGCTCGCATGTTGAGATGTCACAACTTCTCTCAATCGTTCTCTGATCGCATCTTTCAATGACCAATTTTATTCTACAACACCGAGCATAGATAAAGTGTGTTTTGGAGGTATAGAAATCTGTCAAATTGTCCTGTTGGATAATCCAAGGTTGGATAGATTGGAATATTTTTGTTGTTTGTCATTTACATGCTCTGTCATTAGTTTCGTGCGGTATCTCCCCTATTCTCTCTGGATATGTTTCTTATGTTTATTTCCATTGTCAATAATCCACACAATGTGTGGATACTTGACGTGGAAATTAAATGTAAGATAAATATATCTGGAGAGATAGGGGGGGATACTGTCGAAATTTAGGCTTGGGCATTTAAATGGAAATAATAATAACATTTCAATCTATCCATCCTTGGATGGGCGACTGATTGTATTATATTATCATTTAGTGGCAAATTAGATGATGAACATGATACTTGTGATTAAGAGTGGTTGATCCAAAAGAATGTTGAGCGGGGGTCCTTGGAAGGTTGGAATTGCTGTTATGACCATGATGAAGCTGTCTATTTTCTACGGATATAAATATGGGTGGCCTGGTCATTTGGACAGGCCCGCGTTTATGTATTAGCTCGAAATTAATGGAGCAGACCCGGATGTACATCGGAGCTATCTGGATGTTGAGCGGGGGTCTTTGGAAGGTGGGAACCACTGTTGTGACCATGCTGAAGCTGTCCATTTCCTATGGACAGCAATATGGGTGGCCTGACCATTTGGACAGGCCCGTGTTTATGTATTAGCTTGAAATTGATGAAGCAGACCCGGATATGCGTCGAAGCTATTCGGATGTTGAGCGGGGGTCCCTGTAAGGTGGGAACCGCTGTTATGATCATGATGAAGCTGTCCATTTTCTATGGACAGCAATATGGGTGGCTTGGCTATTTGGACAGGCCCGTCATTGTGTGGAGCAGACCCGGATGTGCATCAGAGCTATCCATGAGTTGGTTGAGTCTCCAAGACCTAAACCCTAAACCCTAATCATAAACCCTAAACCTAAAACTAAAACCTAAAACTAAACATTATGGTGGGGACAGTGCCCCCGACCGTTGATTCCTTCCTGGGACCCACCACGATGGTTATTTGAGTTCCAACCTGTTGGTAAGTTCACACAGACCTAAACCAAAAGAGTGATAACACAAATATCAGCTTGATCGATAACTTTTGTGGCCCTAATTATTTTTGAAGTCCACTTGAGCTTTGGATCTACCTCATTCTTCCCATTGTTTCCTGTGGTATGGTCCACCTGAGTTTTGGATATGATTCAATTTTGGTTTCAACCCCTTAAATGATCTGGAAAAGCAGATGGACGATGTAGATAAACTACATATATTTACAGTGGGCCCAACTTAGCGTACTGAGTAATTCAGGATGCAATCCGATTTCAGGCGTAACTAGCTTAGTGGGTTAGGCCTTGACTGTGGGATTCAACTTGATCTATGTGTTGTACATCTACGTCGTCCATCTGCATTTGTAGCAGCTTATTTTAGAGGATGTCCCAAATTGAGGCACATCCTCAGATCAAGTGTGGATCACACCACAGGAAAACAATGGTGATTGAATGCCAGCATTAAAAACTTTGTAGGGCCCACTATAATGTTTATTTACAGGTGAAAAAATATGTCGATAAGGTCAAACAAATCCTAAACCTATAATTCTAACCTAAATCCCTAAACCCTAAACCTACACCTAAACCTAAACCTAATCTCAAATCCCTAAACCTAAACCTACACCTAAACCTAAACCTAAACCTACACCTAAGCCTAGACCCATATCCCTAACTTGAAAACCTAAACCTAAACCCGAAAACCTAAGTCGAAACCCGATCCCGAACTCCAACCCAAACCCGAATCCAAATCCCTAAACCTAAACCTACACCTAAGCCTAAACCCATAACCCTAACCTAATCCTAAACCTAAACCCGAAAACCTAAGCCGAAATCCGATCCGAACTCGAACCCGAATCTAAATCCTTAAACCCTAAATTGAAACCTAAACCTAAACCTAATCTCAAATCCCTAAACCTAAACCTACACCTAAACCTAAACCTATAATCCTAACCTAAACCTAGACATAAACTTGAAAACTTAAACCTAAACCCGATCCCAAATCCGAACCCAAATTCCGAAACTTAAACCTAATCCTAAACCAAAACCCGAATTTCTAAACATAAACCTACACCTACACCTAATCTCAAATCCCTAAACCTAAACCCACATCTAAGCTGAAACCCAAAACCCTAACCTAATCCTGAACATAAACCCGAAAACCTAAGCCGAAACCCGATCCCAAACCTGAATCCGAATCCCGAAACCTAAACCTATAACCTAAACTTAAACTCAATTTACCTAACCTAAACCTACACCTAATCCTAAACCTAACCCTAACCTAAACCTAAACCTAAACTTGAAATCCTAAACCTAAAACCCAATCTCGAACCCGAACCCTAAACCTAAACCTATAACCTAAACCTAAACTCAATTCAACTAACCTAAACCTAAACCCAATCCTAAACCTACAACCCTAACCTAAACCTAAACCTAAACGTAAACTCAAAATCCTAAACCTAAACCCGATCCCGAACCCAAACTCGAACCCAATTTCCTATAACCTAAACCTAAACTCAATTCACCTAACCTAAACCTACACCTAATCCTAAATTTACAACTCTAACCTAAACCTAAACATAAACTCGAAAACCTAAACCTAAACCCAATCCCCAACCCGAATTCCTAAACCTAGGCCTAAACCTAAATCTAAACTCAATTCACTTAACCTAAACCTACACCTATTCCTAACTTAATTTACCTAACCTAAAACTAAATCTAAACTTGAAAACCTAAACCTAAACCTAATCCTGATCCTGAACCAGAATTCCTAAACCTAGGCCTAAACATAAACCTAAACTTAAACTCAATTCACTTAACCTAAACCTACACCTATTCCTAACTCAATTCACCTAACCTAAACCTAAACCTAAACTTGAAAACCTAAACCTAAACCCGATCCCGAACCCGAACCCGAACCCGATTTCCTATAACCTAAACCTAAACTCAATTCACCTAACCTAAACCTACACCTAATCCTAAACCTACAACCCTAACCTAAACCTAAACCTAAACTTGAAATCCTAAACCTAAACCCGATCCCAAACCCGAACCTTAAACTTAAACCTATAACCTAAACTTAAATTCAATTCACATAACCTAAACCTACACCTAATTCTAAATCTACAACTCTAACCTAAACCTAAACCTAAACTCGAAAACCTAAACCTAAACCTGATCCCCGACCCGAATTCCTAAACCTAGGCCTAAACCTAAACCTAAACTCAATTCACTTAACCTAAACCTACGCCTATTTCTAACTCAATTTACCTAACCTAAACCTAAACCTAAACTTGAAAACCTAAACCTAATCCTGATCCCGAACCCAAATTCCTAAACCTAGGTTTAAACCTAAACCTAAACTCAATTCACTTAACCTAAACCTACACCTATTCCTAACTCAATTCACCTAACCGAAACCTAAACCTAAACTTGAAAACCTAAACCTAAACCCGATCCCGAACCCAAATTCCTAAACCTAGACCTAAACCTAAACCTAAACTCAATTCAGTTAACCTAAACCTACATTCCTAAATCTACAACTCTAACCTAAACCTAAACTTGAAAACCTAAACCTAAACCCGATCCCGAACCCGAATTTCTAAACCTAGGCCTAAACCTAAAACTAAGCTCAATTCACTTAACCTAAACCTACACCTATTCCTAAATCTATAACTCTAACCTAAACCTAAACCTAAACTTGAAAACCTAAACCTAAACCCGATCCCGAACCCGAATTTCTAAACCTAGGCCTAAACTCAATTCACTTAACCTAAACGTAAACTGACTCTAATCTTTGCATTGTAGATATAGATAAGAGTTGGATGCGAGCTAAGAATAGGTTTGACCCAGAGTATAAACAAGGTGTTAAAGAGTTCATGGAATTTGCGCGATATCGGGCAGATTCAGGTAATAGGATTAGGTGTCCATGCCGAAAATGCAAGAACATGATTCAGATGACTTTAGACAAAGTATAAGACGATTTGTTCATAGTTGGGATTGACCAGGGTTACACTTGGTGGATCCATCATGGTGAAGACTTCCACCAAAGAGTTGAGGCCACTGAAGTCCTTGCTGACCCAATTGTGCCGGATGACGAGGATGAAGACGTTGACGAAATACAAGATATCATAGGGGATGTGTTAAGGGGAACAATTGCGGATACTGATTTTGCAGCGACAAGTAGTAGCCAGGATATTCCTCCTATGGGTAATGTCAAATCAGAAAATTTTAGTAGGTTATTGAGGGATGTGCAACATCCACTCTATCCGGGGTGTGGGAACTTCTCTAAGTTGAATTTCCTTACAAAGTTACTTCATTTGAAAACAATAAATCGTGGGAGTAACAAATCGTTTGACATGTTACTTGGCTTGTTGAAAGAAGTATTACCAGACGATGAGACATTGTCTAAGTCTCATTAAGAGGCAAAATCCTTAATGCGAGACTTGGGCCTTGGTTACATCCTCATACATGCATGTATAAATGATTGTGTATTGTATTGGAAAGAACATGAAAATATTGAAGAGTGTCCAGAATGTGGAGAGTCTAGGTGGAAATATGACGAAGCCAAGCGTAAGAAAATTTCACAAAAGGTGTTAAGGTACTTTTCATTGAAACCCAAATTGCAAAGATTGTTTACGTTGAACAAGACGGCTAAAGATATGAGGTGACATAAGGAGAAACGCGTTCATGATGATAATACATTGAGGCACCTTGCTGACTCTGAAGCCTGGCAAAATTTTGACAAATAATATGACGGTTTGCAGAGGATTCTCACAATGTTCAACTAGGTCTTTCAAGTGATGGTTTTAATCCATTTGGTAATATGAGTAACTCGTACAGTATGTGGTCAGTGATACTTATGCCCTGTAATTTACCTCCTTGGTTGTGTATGAAGGAGTCATTTTTCTTGATGTCATTGCTTATTCTTGGACCCAAGTCACTGGGGAATGACATTGATGTGTATTTGTGACCGTTAGTAGATGAGTTAAATGAGTTGTGGAGTCAAGGTATCCAGACATATGACACATTTGCAGAACAGACATTTCAATTGTATGCAGCGGTGTTGTGGACAATAAATGACTTCTCTGTGTATGAAAATTTGTCTGGCTGGAGCACGAAGGGAAAGTTGGCTTGTCCTACATGTAGTATTGATACTTGTTCATTGTCATTGAAGCATGGTAAAAAAATGAGTTATATGGGCCATCGTCGCTTCCTTTCGAGAGACCATAGTTGGCGCAGGAAGACAATGATCTTTGATGGCAAACAAGATCATAGGCCACCACTGAAAGAACTATCTGGAGAAGATTTGATATAACAACTGATAACATTGAAGAAGTTAGATTTAGTAAGGCACCGCACTTGAAGAAGAGAAAACGTACAGTATTGGAGTATAACTGGAGGAAGAAGAGCATTTTTTTAGTTGCCCTATTGGAGTGATCTGAAATTGCGACACAATTTGGATGTTATGCATATTGAGAAGAATATATGTGACAATGTCTTCAGAACATTGATGAACATAGAGAAGAAAACAAAAGACAGTTTTAAGGATCGATTGGATCTACAAGCAATGGGCTTAAGGAAAGAGTTGCACTTGCAACCATATGGAAATTCATATACTATACTAGCAGCCTGTTACACATTGACAAAACTAGAGAAAATGTATTTATGTGAATGGTTGAAATTGGTGAAGTTTCCTGATGGGTATGCATCGAATATCTCTTGGCGCGTAAACATTACGGACTATAAGGTAATAGGAATGAAAAGTCATGACTGTCACGTCTTTTTGCAACGTCTACTACCGGTTGCGATTCGTGGATTCCTGAGCAAGGATATCAGTGCTGCGCTGATTGAGTTGGGGATATTATTTAAGGATTTGTGTTCGAAATCGTTGAATGTAGAGGTTATTAAACGACTAGAGAGGGACATTGTCGTAATCCTTTGCAAACTTGAAAGAATATTTCTACCTGTGCTTTTCGATGTCATGGTACACCTAGCGATTCACTTACCGCACGAAGCGAAGCTTGCAGGCCAGTACAATATCGTTGGATGTATCCGATCGAAAGGTGATAGAACCTATTAAAATTTTTTATTCATTTTATAAACTACATATCTATGTTTTCATATGTATAACATAGTGGTTTTGTGTACAGATACCTTCACACACTAAAAGGATATGTGAAGAATAGAGCACATCCAGAGGGATCTATCGCTGAGACGTACATTGATAATGAGTGTCTGATATTTTGCTCTATGAATCTTCTTGGCATAGAGACTAGATTCAACCGAGAAGATTGGAATGCCGATGAAGGGCAGGAGCATGAACAAGGACTCATATCTGTATTCGCACATAACGTCCGTCCTTTAGGATCGCTGACGTTTCAGGATATGGACCTTGAGGATCAAGCAAAGGCGCGGTGGTACGTGTTGCATAATTGTGAAGAAATAGAGTCGTACTTGGAGTAAGTTTTCACTCGATAATTGTATATCTACATATGATGATCTTAAAATTTCTTGCTGATGACGTGCCAATTATGTATAGCGAACATATCGAGGAGATGAAGTCCCAATACCTTACAAATTATGATCAAATGTATCAGGATCAGTTTTCAGAATGGTTTGCAAAACGTGTAAGATTAATTCACCTTCTATCTCACCACACTTATAATTTTGTTATATTAGACAATATTTACACCTAATCTCAAATCCATAAGCAATTATACTTTGTACGTGATAATAAATGAAGACGTTGCGCTCTAGCAACTCTGCGGATGCGTCTGATGCACTCTACTCACTGGCGTGTGGCCCTGATACACGTGTATCTAGATATACAGGTTGTATTGTAAACGGGATTCGGTTCCACACTGAAGAGCGTGAGAAGTATAGAAGCACACAAAATAGTGGGGTGTTGTGAAGGGAACACATGAGGAGGTAGAAATTGACTTTTATAGCATTTTGACGGATATTATTTAGCTAAGTTATTTTATGAGAAAGCGGGTGTAATTATTTAAATGCGATTGGTGGGACATTAAAAATAAGAAGTTGAGAATACAGACCGACGACTACTTTTATAAGCGTAAATTTATATCGAATGTGGTTTAAGGACGACCCATTTGTCATAGCCAGCCAAGCCGAACAAGTATTCTACCTCGCTGACACTAAGTTAGGCGACTCTTGGCACGTGGTATAGAAAATAAAGCCCAGGAACATATTTGACGTTCCCGAACTAGACGTTGAAGATAGTGAGAAGGGAGAAATGGAATGTCGTTGGTTGAACAAGCATATCAAGAAGACATACCATCGTGGGATAGAGGGAATGATTCAAATGTTAATATTGATGTGGTGCAATTGAATAGAGATGATGTGTAACCTGATCATGTTGATGCCTCAATCATACATGACATTGTTAGAGATGATAGCGCTTTCATTGATGACGACGTTGCAAACGATGAAGAGAAAATACTGATCAGTGATAGTGATGGTGAAGAAAAAAGAGTCTTAAGCGATAATGATACAGACGACGATTATTAAATGTACACAAGATTTACATGTCATTTTTTAATTTGAATAATTTGATTATTACATGTATATATATTTTACAAGTCATGATTTATTCCTTGAATTGACTTGTTTATAATCCACATTTACAGTTGAGTCACTTTCTGATCATGTCCTCCTTAAACCGGAGCGTAGCGGAAGCACGCAGCATACTTCATCAGCTGTTGCGAATGGACTTTTCGGCCCTATCTTCTTCTGGTAAGGCTAGAGAGATACCCGGTCTGGTTGATAAATTTAGGGAGGAATATATCAACATTGGCTCAAATGAAAGATTTACAATCTCAAAGAAATTTCGGACCTGATGGAGGAATATAACCACGGGAAACTTCATATGGAAGATGCGACATTGTCACTTTCACATCTAAACGGAGTCCCGAGAGATCAGATTTCTCCTATTGTGACTCACATGTTGGCTGTAACAATGTAGAGTGCTTCATATAGCTTGACATATATTTCTGTAGCATACGATAACTTACGTAGGGAGTACTTTGGATAGTTGATCCAAAGTTGTTTCGTATAACAATGAAATACATGTATTTAATATAGAATGACAATGTGTAATGGAATTTTCAACTTTTACTAAAATGTTTACGATTTTATTATATTCTGCTTGCATTATAGTGTAATGGTTTAATCATATTTTAATCATCTCTCTAAGCATAAGCACAAATTCATTTTACCATGAACACTACTTGTATAATGTTTTAGTATATTCCACTTGGATTGTAAAGTTTAATGTGTTTATTATATTGATGTTCATAAACTTGCATTGACATTGTTTAAATTTATAAGTTTGTTTTTCGGACATATTCAGTCATAGCACCAGGTGGGAGATCAGGTCGTTCGTGTTAGTGCACTTTTCTATGGCATACTAGTGCACCTTGTTTGTCAATCACTTAGGTTAGTGAGTCTAGTGTCGATTGAGCTTAATGAAGACGAAGATCAAAGACTCAAGACGAACCGGCTGCATCAAAGAAGAAGAAACAGGTAAAAGTGTTGCCTTGGTGTGCCTTGCCTTGACCAAAACCTAACCCATAACCTCTTAGATGACTTGGACCAACTAGGTATACCCTTAGTCATCATCATTAGTCTTAGAACTCCATGAAAAACATGATAAATTAGACTAATTAAAGAGGTGGAAGCTGCTGTAATCAAAACAGCTCAAACAGCAGTTTCTGATTGATCTCCGATCAATCGGACGTTAGCTCCGATAGGACTCCGATCAATCGGACAGAAGTTCCAATCAATAAAAAATTGTTCCAGCAACCTTGAAAACCCACTGGACATATTTTCGATCAATCGAACAGTCTTCCGATCCATCGGAAGGGGTCAGACCGATCAATCGGACCATGTTCCGATCAATCGAAATATCCTCCAGAGAATTCTCTGGACTAAATTCCGATCAATCGGACTGGTCTCCGATCAATCGGACCTTCTTCCGATCAATCGGAGATGTGAGAATCTGCCCGTTTTTTGACTGTTGGAAGAAAATCTATTTAAAGAGGGGGATTCGTTTTTGAGTATAGAGAGGGAATTTTGAGGAGATAGAAGCCACCATTGCTAGAGATCATTAGAGGCTCTATTCCAAACCCAAAGCAAGTCATTCTCCTTGTGTTTTCATCACAAGCTTGGGCCATTCAATGGCATCTTGAGAATGGACTTGTTCCCTCTTGATTCCTAGGGTTTGGACACCTTAATGATAGTTAAATCCCATGTCTAAACACTAACTAGGAGTCTAAATAGGTGTATTCCTCTAGGAAACCCATTTCCTACCATTTGTAGAGGTTTCACCATTCCCTAGCACCTTGGGCATCTCCAATGGACCACACATGCAAGGTAGTTGATCTTGGAGCTGAAGCCTTGGCAAAGCGGCGACGTTAAAGATCGGAGGAGCACAAGGGGAGCTAATTCAAGTACGGGAGAGCGAGAAGAAGCAACCCAAAGCAGCACTACAAAAGGGGCTCAATCCGACAAGTAAGGTTGTCTTGTTAAGAGTCCATCCACTCAATTCCTTGTGGGAGTTGAGTGTAGAGTTTGTTTGACAAACTCGATCTAGGGTCGTTAGCCGATCCTTGGCCTATTAATTGGGCATAAAATCTAGGGACGTTAGCTATTCCTTGGCCCGTTTGTCGGGCCTAAACAAAGTCTCCAAGGGTGAGCCACCAACACTGGTGCAAATGTGTAGGTTGGGAGGAACCTATAAACTCCCCGGTTGGGTGGATCCGAATTAAAACACCTTAGTTGGGAGGAACCATATTTAAACTCCCCAGTGAATGCCGGTGTGCTCAAAGGGGTTGAGTACTTGAACTGGGAGTGGAGTAGACAAATAGTCGAACCACTATACATTCTTTTGTTTGTGATTGTTCTTGAGCACATTTCTCTTTATGCATTGTGTTTAAATTGGTTAATTATGAATGCTTAGTTAGGAATGCATGCTAGGCACTTGATAGGCACATCCACACTCACAAGATGTACTTTCACTACCTCATGTTGACTTGAGCATTTCTTGATCTATCCTCTCTAGTCCACATGAGTTGTTTAGACTAGGTTGCTGATTGCACTTATCGTTTGCTAGTCTCTTGATTGGACCCACTTAGGCTTGGAAGCCGAAGTGTTAATCGCTTACGTAGTTTAATTTGTTGAATTGTTTAAGTAGGCGAAAAGAGTTTTAAAAAGGTCCTAATCACCCCCTCCTATAGTTTTAGCCATAATTCTAGTTGCTCTTTAAGCTTCCACACGTGTATGCATAGGGTGTCGTGTTAAGACTACCCAACACAATTTCAGTTCCCGCACTGGATTTATCCCTTCCACCTGTGATGCGATGCAAACAGCATTGACGTCGCATGGTGCATCACAAGTGTCCGATCCTTCGGTTGAGCATATACCTGGCACTGTAATTAATTCTAGACATATATTTATTTAGTGACTTCTGTTTATGTTGTTACTTACATATTTCTTTTGGGACAGCATCTTCACCAGCCGACGAGGACGTGGTCCCATGCGTGGGTTAGTTTTAGAGCGACTTACGTGTGAGGGTAGGGTGACGGTAAAGTTCCCACAGGACCGCCTTAGACCTGATTGGGACAATGCCAGGCTGTTTACGTCTGAGGTCGGTGTCATATGCCGATCTCTGATCCCCTCCAACACCCCCCGTTGGACAGACGTGACAGATGATGTGCGGCAGCTCATCCGTCAACGCCTTTAAGTAAATTTTAGTAAATTGAAATTTTCTTTTGTGAAAGTTCAATTACGGTTAAGTGATTTTCTTAATAAGTTTATTGTTCGCTTCCCCAAGTGTAGGGTTGCGATGTAGTAATAATCTCAGTAAGATTGAGGTCGATCCACAGGGACTTATGTAGGAATCCATAAAACACTTCCAATAGTTCTACTGAGAAGCTAACAACCAGATTTGAGAAGATTAATGTAAATAGTAACTTTGAACTAAATTGAAAGTAAACAATTATAAAAAGGCACTAGGGGTTCAAGGATCCACTTGTAGCAATCCTTGATGCTCAATTCGCTGTAGTCTCATACTTTCTCAACTAGAATCGAAATTAAGCTCTATCTAGTCTGATGATAGAACAGTTGAACCAATAATCTGCCATATGTAAGATCCATGCATATGATTCACTCGATATAGCTAGAATAAGCATACTCAATTGTATAGGTCAGTCCCAATTCCAATAGGCTAAGATCACAACCATAATCATCATTAAATCCTTTCACAAGACAAAACTAGATTATGATTTGAACTTGATTCAAATCACATGCACAATCTTACACATACTTCAGAAATCCACAAAAATAGAACTTTGGTAGGAAGTTACCACATGAAGATCGTAGTACTAGAGCGTACTCCAATTCCTCGGATCATACAAGTCTAGACTAACACACAAAAATTAAGAACTCAAGTAATTCTTCTAAACATCCATGAGTCATCATAAGACTAAAAAAAACTACTTTAGTACTTGAATTAAACTTCAAACCATTGTTCCTAAACTTGAAATCCAACTTAAAACCATCTTAAACAAATTGAAACATCTTAGATTCACTACAAGCTTCACTTCTTAGCCCTAGCTAAGAGGTTTAGCCGTTCATGATCCAAGGAAACATGAAATAACTAAGAAAAACATAAAAACAGCAAACAAACTAGGAAGAGTTGTGGAACTCCGAAATCTACTTCTGCCGTCTCCCACTGTGCTTAATCCGTTCTTAGATGCCCTAGGAACGATCCCTAGGTGTCCTTTTATAGTGGGGAAGCTCCGTAGCGTCGGAATCTTTCAGAATTTGCATAAGGTTACGCAATGCGCAGAGAAATCCGGAACGGAATAGGAAAGTCCGCTGTTTGAACGCATGGCCGACCGGTCTGGACCGGTCGAACTTCTTCAATAATAGTCCAGCATGCACAGGGTCTGTTGGCCGACCGGTCAAGACCGGTCGGACCATCTTGCATTTTTAGTCCAGCAAGTTCAACAGGGTCACCGACTCGTTGGCCGACCGGTCTGGACCGGTCGGACTAACTGGTCCCTTCTCCTATATACTTCCCAAAGGCCGGCAGGTCGGTCGATCGGTTTGGACCGATCGGCCCTTGAACATTTTCTTCCTTTCTCTTCTTTTCTTTCTTTTCTTTTCTCTCTCTTTCTTCTTCTTTCTTTGGTCCACCTTGGGCCTTCATTCAAAGGGTCCTAATGGATCCTTTTTGGTCTCCAATGGGATGAAGTCCCTCTCATTCCTGTAATCATAGAATCATGTATTAGATCAGTCGTTAATTCATGAAAACCTTGCATAATGAGTAATGAATTGGGGTTTGAATATGCACAATTAGGAGCTCAACATTTATTGCCTTTATCTATTATTTACGAAACTGCAGGATAAATTTGTCTTATATTCGAGTGTTCCTTACATTTCCCACACCGTTGACGACATGATCAGGGAGTGGTTCAAGGAGTACCGCGGAGAGTTATACCAGTGATACAAGCGGTGCAGGATGTACGATAAGGCCGTACTATCCGCACTACCGCACGTGACTATAGATGACTGGCGGATACTCTGCGAGAGATTTTCGTCGGAGGCTTTTCAGGTAATATTTATATATTTACGATATCTTAAGGTAATAATTAAATTCACAATTAATAACAATGTATTATGAACAATGTGTTCAGAAAAGGAGTATAATAAATTCTGCGAACAGAAAAAGTTACAAGTGAACCTCGTAGCCGGTTCAAAGTCATTTGTACGACATCGTTACGACATAGTAAGAAGTTACTGATGATTATTAAGTTGATATATTATTTTCATGCATTTATAATAAGTCTACTTTCCTTTCGATTGAGTAGCGGGATTCTGTCACCGGCCAGGAGCCTGAACCAGTAGACTTCTACAGAGAGACTCACTGTTGGCAGGCGACGGGATCTTGGGTTCATCCTAGAGCCACTGAGCATTGGGTAAAAATCCTTACTTTGTAAAATTTAATTGCATTGATTTATAATAATGTCATTCATGTCATTCATAATGAAATTTCATATGTTTTCATTACAAGTGGTGATGGACACCATACGCAGTCAGCCCACTCCCAATGGTAGTCAGTGGAGTGAGCTAGAAATCCTGAGCGAGGTGTTTGGCACCCATTCTGGATACGTGCGTGAGCTTGGCCATGGTGCCAAGCTCATGGCAACTGCTAGAGCTGGCTCTAGCCGATCGGTAACTGGTGAGAGCGCCCTACGCCGAGCTGATATTGTAGAGAGAGAGAGAGAGGTTTAACAGCTATAGGTCATCGTCAATGAGATCAAAGAGTAGCTGGAGAGGCAGAGGGAGGAGAAGTAGAGGCGTAGGGAGGAGGAGGAGCAGAGGCGGAGAGAGGAGGAGAGACGACGAGAGGAGCAGGAGAGGAGGATCGGGGAGTTGCGGGTGGAGCATGAGAGATGGATGCAGGAGATGTTTCAGGCTCTCGTTGCACGCTTTGGCACCGATGCCCCGCCACCTCCGCTTCATCTTCGTGATTTTTTTATTTTATGTACGAATGTTAAACTTATATGTATTTGTGCGTGGATGAATGTGGGTTGTATGTGGATGTGGATAGGATTATTTGTGTATGGATGATGTGGTTTGTGTTTGTTCGTATGTATGTGGATGTGAATAGGATGAAAATGTATTGTAATAGGTTTATTTATAAGTGTATATCAGGAATTTTTTTTCCTGAATTTTGAAAATAAATGGAACCAGGAAAGAAAAGACTATTACCGATGAAATATTTTGTAGGTAATAGAGGATCAAAAAGTTTTATTGATGAAAAAATTCGTTGGAAACAGAAGAGTCAAATTTTTTACCTATGAAATATTTCATAGGTAATAATTTTTACTAACAAAATATTTCGTAGGTAATAGAGCAGCAAAGAGTTTTACCGACGAAAAAATTCATTGGAAATAGAAGAGCTAAATTTTTTACCTAAGAAATATTTCGTAGGTAATAGTTTTTATTGACGAAATATTTCGTTGGTAAAAATGAAATATTTTACCAATGAAATATTTTGTCGGTAAAAACTGTATTTACCGACGAAAAACTTTTTTCTCCGACCAAAACTGAAATGTTTTGCCAACGATTTTAATTGTCGGTATTTCTTTTATTATTGCCGATGAAGTGAACTTTCGTCGGTAAAAGCCTTTAGCCACGCTCTTTTTACGACGATATTAGCCGCGACAAATTTCGTCGGTAATAACAATTCTCAACGAAATATTATTAAATACCGATGAATTATTTCGTCGGTAAAAACCCAATTTCTTGTAGTGTGATAATTTAAGTATGTCAGAGTATAAATAATCCACATATTTCATGAAATCATAATAATTTATATTTTCATGGTAATCACGACATAAATAATGGGAAAATTTTTAATCTCATAACTACTCTAAGTTCAATTCATCATCATTACATCAATATAATACATGCTTAGCCCTTCCATGGGACTTATTACAAATTTAAAAAAGTACAAGTAACTACTACTTAGGAAAAAATATAAAGAAAATAAATAAATTCTCTTCTAAGTTGTCTTGGCATCATTATCCGCCATCTGTTGCCACGAACCATCATAGTCCTCACTTTGAAGCTTTAGCTCATTCATTGGACCATCACCTACATAATCTATGATTGTTTTTTCAATGAGATGTATAAGTTACCATGATTCAACTCATTGAGGGCATCCCTCCAAGATTAACACAATAATAGCATAATCATATTAATAACAATCAAAACAAAACATTAATGAGAAAAATCTTATTTAATTCAATGCATGTACGCATACTCCGATTAAGGCAACTTGGTTAGATGATGTGGGAAGCCATGTTTAAGATACTTATTACACACCAACGTTAACCACTAGTCACCAGAGTTGTTTGTGAAGCAATTTCATAAAACCCAATTAGAGGAAGTGAGTTCCCCCATTACAACTTCCAACTAGCTAGTGTTCAATAAGAAATAGTCTTTCATTATGACACACAAGGGGTTGGCCCACTAGTTTGGGCCTAATGAATGCATGACTACTTTTACCTTTAATTAGGCTAGTTTAACGTCCAACCGGTTTATCAATGTCCACTACCAATAGGTCACTCCTCACCCCATCTTATGGTCCATCATACCTTAGAATCGTCATTTTCTTCTAACAATGGTCAATCATGAAGGATTGTACACATCTTAGTCATGATAATACACATGGCTAAATCTTAAATCAATCTTTCATGGATCTACGATAGGTAATACATCAAACAATTGGATCCTCGAACAATCCACATGAATCATACATAAGGAATTTCCAACAATGTCACAATATAAACCTTTACGATTCCATCTTATATGTAGGGTAAGGGGTTTCCTTTGGAGTAACATCCACATACATAATTGCAATCTAACAATACATGGTTCATCATATCGATGACCATGAGCACCAAATATCCATGAAACCAACCATAACTTCCACATAGTTTTCATATAGACATGTCTACATACATGATTTCGTCTCCAATCTTTTAAATATACTTCATGATGAATATTAACAAAAAGTCTAGCAGTAAAACATCATAATAACCTTATGTAAAATATTGTTATAATATGTATAAACATCACACACATAGCTTCAAACCAAAAACTACATTATAAAGGGTCCACAAGTCCAACCCTAGTGGGCGTACTATGTTAAGGTCGACGGGTTAGTTCGATTCAACAAGTTAACTATCTAATCTAGATGAGTCCATAAGAATCTCCATCATGGGACATCAACATAGTATCCATATGGGCCAAAACATGATTCAAACTTTCACCAAATTAAACCTAAACATGAAATCATTCAAGCTTCGTGGGGCCCACCAAACTCATTAGGAAAACTCAATCAAAATCTCATCCTTATGATTTTACAAGCTTCGTGGGGCCCACCAAAACCTCCCACAATTGTCCGTTCAAAGGAATACCCCACCAGTCGAGATCTGTCATTATCGTCCCACCATTTTAGTCGTTATAAGCCACCGCTCAATTTGTGGGACATATCATTTGAAACACATCTTGATCCTTAAATGGACCCTCTAAATGTCGTATAATCCTCAGAAATCAAGTTAGACTCAATTTGATGTCCAGAGAGACCTAACCCTATGGAAACAACGTATAAAAACTTAAAAATTGAAACTTATCGAGCGTAACTCATTTGCTCACCAATCCCCTTGTGCAATTGCAATACCTACTTCGAAAGCTTGATTTTATAAACTCTTGCAACGTCCATCTAGATGGAAGAAACATTCAGAGAGAGAGAGAGAGAGACCTGTTAGAGAGAGTCAGAGAGAGAGAGAGAGAGCTCACATCAAGTAGTAGATCTGACTCACCGAGTCAATCGAAATTTCGCTAGACTTCACCACAATTTTCTCTCAATCAAACTGAACCCGACACTAGAAATTTCCTTCTGCAATACCTCCAAGGTAAGCTCCTTCCATGAGTATGTACTCTTTCAGTGATGTGCATCGTGACTCACTGAGTCGACTCAATGAGTTAAGGTGTTATGTATCTTTTAGAATCTAAATCAAGAGACTAAGAACCCTTTTGCCAGTATTAAATAACCCATATATATCCCATTCCATAGGGGAGTCCAAATTATTTTGGGTGGGAATGTGGCTAGGTCACTAGTAGTTGCATAGGGATTCAATCGAGTCAGGTCGTTTAGGTGTTAGCTAATTTGAAGTCATTCTTCGTAGAATATATATCCCATTCCATAGGGGAGTCCAAATTATTTTGGGTGGGAATGTGGCTAGGTCACTAGTAGTTGCATAGGGATTCAATCGAGTCAGGTCGTTTAGGTGTTAGCTAATTTGAAGTCATTCTTCGTAGATTTTAGATCACACCAGATCCCTTTATGTACAGTAGGTAGGTGTGTTAGTGCCTCATTTTTTATCAATGACATGAGCTAGGGTGTCTTAAGTCGGTTGAGCCTCCCTCGGAAGCTGAAGACCAAAGAGATAAAAGAATAAGAAGCATCAATGAGAGGTAAATCAGAGGTGCCTTGGTGATCTTTATCTTAGACCCAAAATAATTTAGTAGCCTCTAGATGACTCGAACTTTCTAAGTAAATCTTTAGTCATCTTACTTAGCCTTAGGAGCTTTAATTGAACATTATAAGTTAAGCTTAAAAGAGGTGCAAAGCTGGTGTGAATCGAAAATCCAAAAAAACAACGTAAACGACAAGTTTAGTCAAATATCAGTCGACGTCAATGGACCGACTTCGATCGACTAGAAATGCTAAAACAATATAGTGATAAAATAAGCCAATCTGATTGAATTTTGATCGACCAATGGCTCAGATCGATCCATCGATAGGAGAAAAAACTAACTGTTATAGTGTCGTTGTGCTTGGCTCGATTGATCAACCGATTGATTGGTCAACTGAAGCCAGCCGTTATAGATCCGTTGAAGATTTTTTTATAATTTGGACTTCAAATCTTTACAAACATAATGGTTTTAAGTGAGAAGTCGTAATGTATCCCAATACTTCCAAAAAATTCTTGAATCTCACCCAAAGGGATTCATGCTCTCTTCCTTGTGATTATTCACACTAATGAGCATTTCAAGTCCTAATACCTCAGTTTTTATCAATGATGTGAGCTAGGGAAGAACATGAGTTATTGCATTTTCTAGTATTTAGACGTGATTTCCTAGGTAAACCCTTCGTCTAAACCAATTTTAGAAATGCGCATCTAGTTGAATCCCTAATTAGAACAAACTATCCATTAGTTGTAGGGATTCAACCATCATCTTCCCTTTGCCTTGGTCACCTCATCAGAGCATCACAAGCAAGACAAGTCGATCGTTTGAAGTTGAAGAAGATCGACATCAAAGTTCAGGAGAAAATTGAGTAGTCAATCAAGCATGGAAGAGCATGAAGACACAACTTAGTAAGGTGCATCAATGAGGCTTAATCCGACAAGTAGGATTGTTAATTTAAAGTCCATATACTCTTTTCTTGTATATGATTGAGTGTAAGAGTTTGTGACCTAAACTCATTAGGTTCTTGTGTAGGTCCTAAACAAAAGTCTTAGTGTAGGCCACCGGACACGTGTGTATACGTGTTATTTTTCAAGGAAGCTTCTGGCAGAATTGTACGTAGGTCCTTGGACTAGGACCACTAGTGGTTGTTGGTTAGACGATACAAAACTAACTAGTCTCCGACAGAGATGGTTTTTCTGTATGATTAAGATTTTTAGGAAACTATGAAAAACCAATTGTAAATGTTAGAGGTGAACCCAATTTAAAGCCTCCGAGATGGTGAATACTGGTACACTCAAGGAGAGTGCATCTGTCGGGAGTAGAGTAGACAAGTAGTCAAACCACTATATATGCTTGTGTTTGTGATTGTTATTTGAGCACATTTCTATTCATACATTCTGAGTATAAATATTGGTAAATTATATGAATACTTAAATGGATTGTATGCTAGGCACTTAATTGATTATTCACACACAAGTTGTATTTCACATCTCTTATAGCTTAGTTGATTAATTGTTGTATCAATTGTAGTCTATGTGATTGGACCTACTTAAATTGAAAGCCTAAGTGTTAATTGGTTAATTAAGTTTTTATTGGTAAATATTCTCAATTAAGCATGATTTTTAAGTGGTCCTATTCACCCTCCCTTCTAGGACTTAGCCACTGTTTCTAGTAGCTTTGCTCTAAACTTCTTCATGCAAAGCACCTAAGTGTGAGCAATAGGTGCAATTTCAAGATGATTTTTCTCGAGATGAAAATCTCATGTTATATCGTATTCTAGCTTTGTACTATCATCTATGAAATTGTTATGATGAATGTATTGATTTAAACCTTGTTTAATACATGTGATTGTGGATGTACTATTTGAAATTTTGTTTAACATACGATTATTCATCCATGCAATTATATTTAGTTTGTTGAATAAATAAATGTCGTTGGTTATGACTATTTATGTGCTGAGCTGGTGAAAATGTCATTTGTTGAACATTTGATTGTTGGCATATAATATACGTTGTATCTTCTACCCTTTTTGTAAGATTAAACGAATTAAAGTATATGTGCTCTACGTACCCTGAGTGATTCCCTAAAAGATCAGTAGATTTTATGGGAGCTTTGCCCTGGATGACTTTTCCCTAAAACATTGTCACTGGTGCTCTAGCTTGGGCCATTCCCTAAAAGGATCAACACAGTTGCTTTGCCTTAGGTGATTTCCAAAAAGGATCAACACACACGGGTACTCTTCCCTGAGAGATTCCTTAAAACTATCAGTATATTTTATGTGTTCCGTCCTAGTTTTTTCTTAAAAGATCACGGCATGCTCTGCCCTGGATTACTCTAGAAAGATTACGAAGAATTGATGTTTTTAGTGTATGAATTCTTGGATATTAACATTATGTGAATTATCAATTTATTTCTATGCTTTTATGTTATACTTGTGTTTGTTATTTACATGAAATTTTCAATTTAGGAATGATGTGATCCTACGAGCCATCATGCTCACACCCCCTTAGACTGTTTTGCAACTATAAGATTGAAGTCTTACGAGCAAGTTGGAAAACATTACTATTTTCTCATTTCTTTTTAGTAGGATTAGTTTGGATTTTGATTTTATTTATAATTAGGCTAGTTTATATTTGTACTTTAATGTAATAGATAGAGAGAGAGAGAGAGAGAGAGAGAGAGAGAGAGAGAGAGTAGTTGAGAATTGAATAGTAGAATTTACATTAATGAGAATTATATTTATGTCCCTTTAGCTAACTCTACATGTGTTTTCGTTAAGGCACCCAAAGATATGGAAAGAAAGAAGAGAAAAGAAGAAGAAGAAGAAAAGACCTAGGAATTGGTAAAAATAATGTGTTACGTGGTCGCGTCAGTGCGTGTCTTACGGAGTCACATAACTTTTTGAGGTGTTATGTAGATTGCTGTTTATGAAGCTGCTTCACTGGATTTCCTTACAAAGATGAGGTCTTATGCGCCCGGTAAGATAGGTACCGCGTACTTAGATCTTTTACGTGGCTGCAAAATTAGTTGACCAGTGGAAGTTCTTGGACAGTTTGAGATTCTATGGTCTATAAATGCCCCTTTCGGTTCCTCATTTGGGGGATAACAAGAATTCAAAGTTCATTCCAAGATTTTGAGAGGTATGAAGAAAGACTCGTGTATCTACTCAACTCCAGGGAAAACACATTGACCATAGCCGATGTGTCCTGGGGAAAGGAAGAAGTGCATGAAAGATTAAAGGGAAAAAAGGCCCACCAGAGGAGTTATGTGGCCGCGTAACTCATCTAAGTTACGCGGTCGCGTAACTCAATGTTTTTCTATACTATTTCATTACCAAAGTGGGTTCTCTCAAGATTTCTTATAAAACCCGGGATAGATCTGAAGTTCCAATTCGGGATGATTTTAAAGATTGGTCTGAGTCAAAGCAAATGCGGTTATAAAGTACACAGAATTCGTGCAACTATGCCACTTTGGCGGATCACATGCATAAGCCAAAAGCTACCGAAATTAATTTTTAACCGTTTTATTTCATAATGTACACCAATTGTATCTAATTTTAGAATCAAGGGATATAATTAACAGAATGTAAAAGAACTCTTATTTATAAACCAATTGATGATGAATGTTTTCCATTTAAATTTTTGTTATTAGTTATTAAAATGCAAATGTTCCGATCAATCAAACTGCATTTTGTGTTTAACAATATTAAAATGGATGAAAATTAAGTGAATTATATTTGAATATTTAAATAGATGTCACAGTCCTAGAATTTGGAGTCGAACTTGGCCAACTTGGGTACCGAATTTTAGGGCGTGGCACACGTCTCACGAAAACACTCATAAATCTCTTGTTACAGATCTAGCCGGGATGATCTTTTACTCGTTGAAAAGATAATTTGATGAATTTTTAAATTGTTATTGAATCATCCCATTTAAATGTCATTTGGACATTCAAAAGTGAGCCTAAAGTCTATGATGGCGTTAGGTTTGTTCTATCTTGTTTCAAACATCGAACGATCCCACGAGAATGGTTATAACTCCCTCATGACAGGTCTGATCGAGTAGACCTTGTGCTTATTGGAAAGATAATTCAATAAAATTTAAAATAAATTTATAATCATCTTATTTATACAACATTTGGCCAGCCAAAAGTCAATTCAAATTTCATGATGCATTAGCTCAAATTTCATTATGCATTAGGTTGCATTCCTCTTGTTTTCAACATTGCACAATTGTATTAAAACGATCATAACACCCTTGTTACAAGTCAGATCAAGGTGATCTTATATTAGTTGAAAAGATAATTCGATGAACTTTCAAATTACTTTAGAATCACCTTATTTGGAGACTGTTTGACACTCTAAAAGTGGGCCCGAAGTCCATATCACAATTTGGACAAAACTCAGATCAAGGTTGGAATAATGCATCACACAGTCCCACAAAAATGGTCATAACTCCCTCTGTATAAATCAAATCAAGGTGATCTTATAGTAGTTGAAAAAATAATTCGATAAACATTCAAATGGATTTAGAATTATCTCGTTTAGAGACTATTTGACCTTTTAAAAGTTGACCTAAAAGAGTGATCATATTTTGAACAATGCTTAGATTGTGGTTTAAACAATTGTTGGGCTTAAAGGTGTCAAACAACACTTAGAAACGGATCGATGCACGAAGAAACAAACTCTCTGTATCTCCTCTAAATCATCTCCTGTGATGATGAGGTCATTCACGTACAGTAGAATGATTGAGAATTTCTCATTAGTCTGCTTCAAAAACAGACTAGAATCAGTTGCACATACACTGTAGCCACAGAAACTAGAAATTCTGCAATCTTTCCGTACGATGCTCTTAGAGCCTGTTTTAGCCCATACAAGGCCTTTTTCAACTTGCACACGTACTTTTGGTTCTTCTAGCTCACAAACCTAGCTGGCTGCTCCTAGCATTCTTTCTACTTTGTAAAAATGTAAGGAAAAAGATCACTTAGGGAGTCTAGCGCCTACATGCACCAGACCCAACAGGCATGCACCATGTGCCAAATGACATGCGCTGATAGTAAACACCATGAGCTAGATCAATCTGGAATGAGCTAGATCAAATGGCATGCGCCAAGTGCCAAATAGCATGCGCTAGACATAATCTTCTCAAATAGTATGCATAAGTCTTTAAACACCATGCGCTCGACCTAAAATGGCATGCACTAGATAGTCATTTATGGGATTCTTGGCTATAAATAGTCCTTATGTCTATGTGATAGAGAGAGAGAGAGAGAGAGAGAGAGAGAGAACTGTCTCAAAATCTGTTTTTACACTCCTGAGCATCCACCAACCCTTGCCGGAATCCCTTAGGAACCCTTGTCGAAAATCCAAAACCCTTTGCCGAAGTTCTCATCAGACTTATGTCATTCCGACGTACAAGATGCAGAACCTTCTTTCTGTGGCAAATGTTAGAACGGGTTGGCGAATATGACCCTACATGTGATAAAACTTAAGTCTAAAGAATCACAACCTAAGTCCAACGGGCTCTCAGCGTATGCAAATTAACAGTTGGTGCATGTCTTAATAACACAAAAATGTCTAAGTGTTGCCAGTGCATACATTTTAGCACTGAATAATAATAAAAAGTCCAAGTGATGCCTGATGCATGCTAAATTGAGCCAACGCATGCATTCTAACATTGAATAATAAAACCAAGTCCAAAAATGTGCCTGGCGCATGCTGAACTAATCCAGCACATGTTTTTCAAACAGTTGTTATCATAAACAGGCCTGACACATGCATGCGCCAGACTCCAAATGATATGCACCGGGTCCAATTCGGCCTATGCATTGAATAATCTCACCCCTCTTTACAATAATTGGTTTAGTTTGTGTATTTTTTACTAATCAACCACTAATAAAGATATTAAGTACAGAATGTCTTCGAAGACAAGTCACCAGACTCCATTGTGGTTCCAGAAGTAGCTAGGACCGTCTTGTATTAGTCTTGTATTGAACAACCAAGTTTCAACTTAGATTGAGTCTTTTACTAACCACAAAGGGCTATGGTTACTACTAGAAAACAAAACTTATGACTTCAAAACCTCATAAAACATTTGCTATAAATTGCTATTCTAAACTATTAGATGTACTATCTATCCAAAGTGGCATCTGCTGGTTGAGCTGATTAGGTACACAGTCGTAGTGTGTCTTCCTGCGGTCACTCGTCCACAACGATGGTCATTGACTCTACGTTACACCGATTGATTAAAACCCTGACCATATCTCAACTTGGATATCTGTAAGAACATGAGACATAGGCATCTGACTTGCTAAAAGATGGCCTAGTCCATACCAAAACTAAAGCGGTCTCTACGGCTGCGAACTCAATGACCATAGTTCCTGATAACTTAGTCTTTCACCTTTTAATCAAGGGTTATCAACCATTAATGAAATTAAAGGCTTGTGCTAGACCATGACCTGAAATGTACAAGATCTCAAAATCTTTGAAATAAAATTCGCCTTGCGATATCTTTTCTCTTATGTATTTTTATGATTTCTTGTGAATGTCTATGAATGTCCTATTACTCAGAACCCAGAGCAAAAATATGCAGAAAATGTCTTCTACATTTTTCAATTCTAACAATAATCATCACATAGTCCCACTAAAACCTTCACAACTCTCTTGTTACAAGTCAGATCGGAGTCATCTTGTGCTCATTAGAAAGATTATTCAACAACTTTTAGATAGCTTTTGAATCATCTTATTGGAAAATATTTGACCTTTCAACTGTGGTCTTAAAGTCCAGCCTATATTCGCTCTTATTTCCAGCATAATACGATCACAGAAAAAGTAATTCAATAAACTTTCAAATGGCATTAAGGGCCTGTTTGAATTTTCAATTCCTAAGTAAATACCCTGTAAATGAGTAATTTTACCTTTTCACCCTGTTTAAAAATCCATGAGAATTTTTTCTTTGAAAACCAGTCTAAAAGAATTGGTTTGAATTCGTGGGCCCACTTTGATGTATATGATATATCTGTACCATCCATCCATTTTGTAGCAACATTTTAAGATATGAACCAAAAAATGATGCAGATACGATACTCAAGTGGCCCACACAAGAGGAAACAAAGGCCCAAGAAGCTTTTAGCGGTAAATGTTTGATTCTCATTTTCCTGTGGTGTGGTCCACTTGAGCTTCAAATCAGCCTCAATTTTTGTCTCATGACATAAAGTCAGCTAGCATAATGGATGGATGGTATTGATAAACAACATACATCACGGTGGGCCCCACAAAAAAATTACAAAGTCTCTCAATTTTAGCATCTAAAGTACGCTATCAAAACAGGCATTGAGAAATATACCATAAATACTTAGGTAAGTAATTATTACCCATTTATTATGCATTCACGGGAGAGTTAGAAAATCAAACAGGCTCTAATATCATCTCATTTGGATACAATATAATCTTTCAAAAGTGATCCTAAAATTCCGCTCAACCCAATCTTTCGAAGAAAGAAGAAGAGAGTAAATCAGTATACCTGTTAAAAAGCCCTTTTCTAAATCAGTTGGAGTAATAATTATGTATTTCTAACCATTTACAAGTATTTAAAAAAAAAAAAAAAAAAAAGAACCATAAGCGTTAGGAAAATCTTGGGTTTCATTAGTTAGGTGGTCCGTCATAATGATTTGGTAGCTGGAGATCGAAAATCACATGTGCCCTTTGACGTAAAATGAATCAAGTGCACTTTTCTGGCAGACATGATTGTGTCAGAGAAATGTCCTGTGGATGCACAGAAACGAGTGAAAGTAAAGCCTACGCAGCATCTGATACATGGAGTATGTACAAAGATAGGTAGTCAGTACTTTCAGCTAAAGGTTTCCACCCGTACGAATCTTAAATGGTGATCTGAACCGTTCAATTTCTGGAATCTTGACCACCCAACTCATTAAAGGAAGCATTTGTTGAACGGGTGATTATGTATATCAAGACGAATATTTAATGACTTCTGTTCAAATTTAAGATTCAAAGGTCAAGATTATCAATAAAGCATGTTTATAGGATCGTAGCTTCTGTCCAGTAGCAACGAGAACATGAACGGTTAAGATCATTCTACGGATCCAATCTAGGGGTGGAAACCTACCGCAACACCATACGGTGTGGTACCGGGGCATCGTACCTATCAAAGCCTTAAGCAGATTACTTAGCTTTATCCTTGCCTGTTACCCCGGGCACCTTGATATCTCTGTGCCCGGGGTTGTGTGGGGTCCACAGAGATGAACGTTTCTGTTTTGAATGACCACCATGGGACAGCTTTTGAAAATCGGGCAGATCCAAAACTCAGGTAGGCCACGCCAACAAAACAGTGGGAACAACAACGTCCACCATTAAATCCTTCCTGATCTACCATGATGTTTATATGCCATCCAAACCGTTCATAAAATTATTTTCACTGAGATAAACTGTAGGAAGAAATATTATCCTGATACAAAACTTCCGTGACCGTCAGGCGTTCAATCCACCATGAACGGATTGCTTTCTGAGTAACTCAGTAGGCTAAGCGTACTGAGTACACTCTGCGGGTCCACCATGATTTTATGCATCTTATCCACTCCATTCGTCCGTTTTAACAGATAATTTTATGGCTTGAGAAAAAAAATGAAGCATATAAAAATCTTAAGTAGACCACACCACAGAAACAGTATAAATTGAATCTGTACCGTTGAAAAATTCTTGGAGGCTGTGGAAGTTTTGGATCAGGCTGATATTTGTTTTTTCCCTTCATTGATGTCTGTGTGATCTTGTGAACAGGTTGGACGACAAATAAACATCACTGTGGGCCCTAGAAAGGTTTCAACGGTGGAAATCATTATACCCTCTGTTTCTTGTGGTATGGTACACCTAACTTTTGGATATACTTCAATTTTGGTTTCAACCTCTTAAATAACTGAAAAAGCGGATGGACTACGTAGATAAAGTATATACATTTGCAGTGGGCCCAACTGAGTTTACTCAGTACGATCAGAGCGTCCTGAGTTACTCAGGCCGCAATCCGATTCCGCAATCCACACTATGTCCCACATGAGATTTTTATCTGCCTGATTTTTAGAATGGTGTCCCATTGTGGTCTTTCAAAACAGATTGACGGGGTGATTTTTCATAGACATCTTTGTGGACCCCACACAGCCCTGGGCACAGAGATATCCTTGTGCCTCGGGCTTGCTCCTGGATCATATGTTACCTGGGTAATGTGGGGCCCACCTTGATACATATGTTTTATATACACGCGGTGCATTAGTTGTTCCCAATCCCAAAAAATAAGCACCACATAAATCTCAAATGCACCACACAACAGTGGTCATTTCCACTAAAACCTTCTTGGGTCCGGCCGTAATGTTTATTTTCCATCCAACCTTTTGGTAACGTCACGGGGTTCTGGGTGTAGGGAAAACCTAAATATCAATCTGCTCGAAAACTTTCGTGGCATACAATTAAATGTTTAATTACAATTATTTTCTGTGGTGTGATTAACTTGAGATCTGGACATGCTTCATTTTTGGAACATAACTTAACCTAACATGGGCTGGAAGAGCTAGATATACAATAATACATCAACAAGTTGGGTCCCACGGTCAGGAAAACACCCAGTGCTCACTTTGAGGCTTTTCTTTAACGTACAAGTGCTCACGTTACACGTATGTGATGGATCTGAGCCATTAACCGCCTGAATGGGTTAATTTTAGTGACATGAACCAAGAACGGTACTGGTCGATGCACCAAATAGGCTGAGGATTATGGTCAAAATAGCATTGACCTTTTTTGAAATGACAAAATTAGTCCCTTTCTTCAATCTCAGTAATTATAGCCCCCTAACCATTTTTTGGAACTATTTTACCCCTAGTTCAGGCAGAGCTCCAATGAGACACATGACACTCCGATGATTCACATGGCTCTCCAATGAGACAGTCTCATGATACTCCGATGAGACACATGATTCTCCCATGAGACAGTCTCATGACTCTCCAACGAAACACGTGGCTCGCCGACTTGAAAGTCATGGCTCACCGATGAGACACATGGCTCTCTTATGAGACACGTGGCTTGCCGACCTTGAAGTCATGGCTCACCAATGCAACACATGGCCCTTTAAATTACAAGAAACTCGTTGGCAAACATAGTCATGTGAAAATGATAGAAGAAAATATAAAAAGACAAGGTGCTACAAGTACTGAGAGTGAGGGCAGGGTTATTTTCATCATTTAACAAAAAGTCAGTACTATTTTGACCGAAAACCCCATAGGATGCAAGTATATTCATGAGAAGAAAGGACGGTTACAAATTTGAGTTCATAATCAAAGTGCATATATCTAATAGGATGAATGGATGAGCCTGAAGTTTCGTTAAAGGCAAGTCAAAGGTGGGCCCAGTCTGATGAATGGCCGGATATTTCACTCGCGTGCAGTATGAGCACATCTGCTTCCAAGAAAGTCCTAAAATATATAACGCAAGTCAGTACTGTTCCAAATTCTCTTTGTTTCTCTCTGTACGAAATAAACTTCAAGGATACCACGTGAGTTTGCCAGCATTTAAGAGGCAACACATCCTCACATCCCCTACAAGCCAATCCATCCCAACGTTCAGAATAGCATTACCAAGGCTTTCTTTGTATGAAATGTACTGATAACATTTTTTACAACATTGCCTTTAAATACACATTCGTAAATTCGGGCTCTCTCTCTCTCTCTCTCTCTCTCTCTCTCAAGCGCAAAAATATGGGCATCAACTGTTGGATTAACACAATCCAGACAGCCCAAATCATGGGCTCATTATGGATGATCTTTAACATATAAAAAATGGGCACTGAGTGGATGATCTCAACCGCATGTATCCAACTTTCTTTTTAACAGTGATTTTTCAGTACATTAATCCACAAGGATGAATGATTTTGGACGGTTTGGATCGTCATGCATCTAAGACACAATTAAAGGTGGATGAATAAACATTAACCACCATGTTAGAAGTAGTCGAAGACGCACATGGTAGAGTTGCGAGTGAGGTAGAGGAGAAAGAAAAAGAACTCTCTCCACGTGAAGTAGCTTCCCCTGGGTTCACGGAATGCATTTATTGTTAACGTCTTTTATTGTTAACGTCTTAAAAGCATTTCTTGTTATTCCTTCTATGCCCACCGCCTGGAGCGGTTAGGTCGGCGATGAGGAAGGACGCGGATTGCTTCCGACCCCAGATCTGTGTGGTAGCCCACCAGTCATATATCTATTTATCCAGGCCGTCCATCTCTTTTCTAAGGTAATGTTAAGATATAAGCCCAAAAATGACGGATACCCAATGCTCTAGTGGACCACACTAGAGATGACTCTTGTATTTAATGCTTTATGCATTTAATGAAACAAAGCTTACTATTTAGTGTGGTCCATTATGGCGTTGGATCTGCCTATTTGTGAGCTCTTAACTTAACATAACCTTAGAAAAGGAATGGACTGCATGGATAAACAGATACATCACATTGGGCCCTAAACAGATTTGGTGGGACGCTTAAAGGTCCACTAGGGTAACCTTAGAAAAGGAATGGACCGCATGGATAAACAGATACATCACATTGGGCCCTAAACAGATTTGGACGGACGCTTAAAGGTCCACTAGGGTCCGACGTGGATTGCATCCAACATGGAAGCGGATGTGGTTTGGCTAGTGACCCGAACACTAGCCAGCTAGCTCGTGTCAAAGTTCCATAGGCCCCACCACGATATATCTATTTTGAGGCCATATCCTCTACTCAAACCGGACAGAGAACCTCTGCTGCTGCCTCTTTGATTGGTCCAGCTCGGCATGTGTCAGGTGAAAAGCAAGATTTCTATGCTCAGTTTGAGCAGAGGATCCCGATTCATCTATTTTATCTATGCGGCTCATCCATTTTGTGATATTATTTTAGAGAATGAGCCTAAAAATGAGGCAGGTCCAAATCTAAGGTGAACCATACCACAGGAGAGTTAGGAGAATAGTGTTGATTGAATGTCCACCATAAAAAATTTCTTAGGGCCCATTATAGTGTTTATTTGTTACCCAATTGGTTGATAAGGTCTGGTAGATCCGGATGGATGGAAAAAAACAAATATGATCAACTTGACTCTAAACTTTGGTGGCCCCAAAAAAGTTTTCAATGGTAAGCATTCAATCCCCAATATTTCTTGTGGTATGGTCCACCCGAGATTTGGATCCGCCTCATTTTTGGGATCATGCTCTAAAATGAGATGAAAAAATTATATGTAGCATTGATAAAATACATACATCATGGTGGGGCTCACAGAGCTTTGACACCAGCGAGCTGGCTGGTGTTCAGATCACTAGCCAAACCGGATTCAAAGGAAGCGTATTGCGGGAAGCGGATTGGGTACTACACTAGCCTATCTCGAACTTAGCACAAGCAAGGGGACACGACTTAGGTGAGACCCCAGAACCACTGAAGTGGGTGGGACCTTGACAGATCCCCCTACTATTCGTCCAACCAAGCAGCATGTGTGCTAAACTTCTGCACGTGAGAAAGCCAACTGTCGTTAAAGACTAACGGAACATTAGCTAGGGTTTGGGTCTCTCTGTGTGTGTGTGTGTGTGTGTGTGTGTGTGTGTGTGTGTGTGTGTGTGTGTGTGTGTTCGATTATGGCAGTAGGAATACCCCCGACATAGGTATTTTCTTTAATCCTTCTTTCCTCTATTGCTTTTTTGTTTTCATTGGCTTTACACAAGATGAATTTGTTTCTAGAATCGCCAAAATTGAAATTAAAGATTTTACTAATGGGCATTGAAATAGAGCGAAAGATTGGGATTTTGATACGAAAAATGCAGTTAATAGTATTTTTGGGTAGTATAAATGAGGAATGTTATAATGTTCATATGGTAGGACCCATCACTATGTGAAAAAGAGAAAAAATGACGGCTAAAAACCGTCGTTAAAGACCAAAAACATTGTAACCGCCGCCCAACCCTTGCTTATTTTGTGACGGCTTTAACCGTCGTCAAACTGTTGCTTTAGCGGTCGCTCAAATATAAATGATGGTGTTTAGCCGTCACCAAACTGTTGCTATGTGGGACAATGGGATAAAATGACAGTATTAGTCGTCGCCCAACCATTGCTAATTAATGGCATGATAGAAAAAAATGACAGTTTTCACTGTCGCCCCATGAAAAAAAACAATGGTTAAAACTGCCTTTTTTTGAAAGATTTAAAAAAAAAATCGTTTATTGGAGCTTGAAGGTTGTGGCTATGCCCAATTGCTTAACAGACTGTTCAAAAGCACTCCCAATAATATCAAACACCCATTTAATCATTCTCCACATTTCTAACATCAATATATTCTCCACATTTCTAACATTATTACATTCTACATAGTTCTAATATAAATCATCCATATTCATTTTCCACATTTCTAACATCAAATATACCAAACTTTCATTCATTCTCCACATTTCTAACATCAAATATACCAAACTTTCATTCATTCTCCACATTTCTAACATCAATCCATTCTACATATTTCTAATATCAAATATAAACATCTACTTTTGTTAATTTAACATATTTCTACGAAAAGAATTAAAAAGAAATACAAATATTTAAAATTAGATTTGTGGCTGCACTGATCGACTGCCTACATACGAAATATAGAAATTACACGACTTTAGTGGATCCTTAGTTAAGTAGATTCTTACGTTTTTGATATGGCTGGTATTCGAATGATACGTTCATACATATGTTTGTGAGATTATCAACAGGTTGGATGGGGTGCCGATGATTTTTTTTCACTGGCCCTTAAAGTTCTTAAATAATGGTCAGTATGCAATCACTGGTATTTTCATTATGTGATCCAAAAAAGATTTGGACATACTTGAATTTTTTGATCCACCAAAGCCGCGCCCTTTTATTGTCTTGGGATCAAGCCACTACGTAGCTCTTTTCAATTAACCAAGTTACTAAAGAACCTAACTTTCAAAGCACCTATATTATTAGTGACAATTATCTCTAGTCATTTTGACTCATCAACGGAAACTTCGACATCTTGTTTTTCTTGAAAATGTCCACGTGCGTCATTCCCCATGTTGACCATCTTTGGTTCAGTCACCTCATTAAAATTGCTAACGAACGTACTAACCACAACGGTTACAGGTTGTGAACAAAACTCTTCCACATGATATATACATGTCCTTTAACTTGCATCTATACCATTGACACATAAATGTTTTGAAAATCTGTCCAAATTTTTCTTCCCTGTTGATATGTTACGACATTTCAAACATGGGCAACAAAAATAGTCATCGCCCTCAATCTATGCGTATTGAGCCTCAAATACAAAATGAATCTCAACATACCATTACAATATTCTTCGGAATAATGATGTTTTGTCATCCAGTTTTTGTTTGGGAGTGAAGAAGTCATTACTAGTGTCATGTATATGAAACAAATAAAAAGTTTTAAGTCCCTACTAAATTCTATGCACCAACTTGCAAATTAACCTATTGGAATTCATCATGCACTGTAATTTCTTACAATAGATCGGAATGTGAGGGGTTACAAGTTGGATAAAGTGTAAACAAAATGTTCAACCAACTATTAAGAGCATGCATGTATACCAATCAAACATATCAAAACAATTATTAGCAACATGTGTATTAATCAAACATATCACGCCAACTATTAAGAGTATGCATGTATACTAATCAGACATATCACACCAACTAATAAGAGTATGCATATATACTAATCAAACTGAAATTATGTTGGTAGTCAAACACAACACCTACGTATATATGTGCGGAAGCTAAGAACGGAGTAATTAGAATTATGGCTAAGTCCTAGAGAGGGGGTGATTAGGACCTTTTAAAATTCTTTTCACCTACTTAACAGTTTTATTAAATTAAACTAAGCAAGATCACTTCGGCTTCCAAGCCTAAGTGGGTCAAATCTCAAGACTAACATATGGTAAAGCAATTAACACCCTAGTCTAAGTATGCATAGATTAACATATGATTAAACTAATGAAGCACCAAATCTATGCAACCCAAGTAAACGATATGAGAGTGGATCATATAAGCTCAAGTCTACTCAAGAAGTGAAAGTATATCTTGTCTGTGTGGATGTGCCTATCTAATGCATAGCATACATTCTAATTAAGCATTCATAATTAAACAATTAAAATAATACATAATAAGAAATGTGCTCAAATAAAATCACAAACACAATGATGTATAGTGGTTTGACTTTGGGTCTACTCCACTCCCGGTTCAAGTACTCAACCTCTTTGAGTACACCGGCATTCACTAGGGAGTTTAAATCTAGTTCTTCCCAACTAATGTGTTTTAACTTGGATCCACCCAACCAGGGAGTTTACAGGTTCCTTCCAACCTATAAGTTTACACCTGTGTTGGTAGCTACCCTTGGAGACTTGTTTAGGCTTACTTAAGCCAATGTCATATAACCAAACCTCAATTTAGACTCCACTCATGAGTCAATGTCCTATAACCGAACTTTAATGGTTTTAAGCTCCACAACTGAGACAAGGTCCTACAACCGGACCTAGCGTTCACTTCCGTCGGAAGCTCCCCACTTGGAGACTAAATTTGACCCTACAACCGAGTCTAGGTCCTACAACCGAACCTATTGAGTTTGAAGACAAACTTTACACTCCATTCCCCACAGGAAGAGAGTGGATGAACTCTACTAAATGACAACCTTACTTGTCAGATTTGAGCCCCGTTGTACGCCACTTCAGGTTGCTTCTTCTCGCTCTCCCATGCTTGAATCAGCTCCTCTTATGCTCCCACGATCGTTGATGCTACCGCTTTGCCAAGGCTTCGGCTTCAAGATCAGCTCCCTTGCATACAATGCTCCATTGGAGATCCCTAAGGTGCTAGGAGGTGGTGAAACCTCTACAAATGGTAGAAAATGGGTTTCCTAGAGGAATACACTTATTTGGAGTCCTAGGTGGTGTTTAGACAGAGGATTTAACTATGATTAAGGTGTCTAAACTCCCAGGAATTAAGAGGGAGCAAGCCCATTCTCATTTGAGCTTTGAATGCCCCAAGCTTGTGATGAATCACAAGGAGAACGACTTGCAATGGATTATGAATAGTGCCTTTAATGGTCTCCAATAATGGTAGCTTCTATCTCATCAAAATTCCTCTCTTGTGCCCAAAAATGAATCCCCCAGCTTTTATAGATTTTCTTCCAACGGTAAAAAAATGGATAGATTCATGCATTGTCGAGCGCCTGGTCAGTAGCGTCAGTCGCCCGGTGGATACATGGTTAGGCGCCCGAAACTTAGTCCAGAAAATCAGTTTAGTCACTAGACAATTTTTGCGCTGGTCAGGCGCTCGATGAAGGTATGGTCGGGCGCTCGATGACCACTTGAATTTCCAAGGCAACTCACTAGACAGATTTCACATTGGTCGGGTGCCCGGTGGACACATGGTTGGGCATCCGATCATAGCATGTTTTTCTACTGTTTTTGTTGGTTGTGTTTTGTAGTAATACATGCAACCTCTTAACCATTCTTTTGATGATCTTTTGGAACACTTAAGGCTAATCTAAGATGACTAAGGGTATACCTAATGGTCACGGTCATCTAGAGGTTATGGTTTTGGTTAAGTACAAGGTTAAGGCTCACCAAGGCATCTCTTTTACCTGTTTCTTCTTCCTTGATGCAGCAGATCCATCTTAAGTCTTCGGTCTTCGTCTTCATTAAGTTCAACCGATACTAAACTCATTGACCTAAGTAATTGACAAATAAGGTGCACTAGTATGCCATTGAAAAGTGCACTAACACAAACATATTAAACCAATTATTAAAAGCATCCCATTAATAATAAAACCACTAAATGATAATATAATACATTCAGTCGCCCATCTAAGACCAGATAAATTGTAATGCTTTCATTATTTTTTATTTAAATGCCTACATTGAAATTCTATCAGCATCTCCCCATATCTCTCAAGATATTTTCATCTTATATTTAATTTTCACATCAAGTATCCACACGAAGTGTAGATATTTGGCAATGAAAATAAACATAAAACATATCCAGAGAAAATAGGAGAGATGATGCACAAAAGTACAAGCAAAGCATCTAAATGAAAAATAATGAAAACATTCCAAACTATCCAACCTTGAACTGTCCAACGAGACAATTTGAAAGATTTTTAGACCTCCAAAACACACTTTTTTTTATGCTCGACAATATAGAATCTCTAAAAAGGCTAAGTGATTGTATTATACTACCATTCGTGGTCAAAACAACTATTAACAACATATATACTAATCTGACATATCACACCAACTATTAAGAGTATATATGTATACTAATTAAACATATCCAACCAACTATTAATAACAAGTCACATACATCCACATATATAACTAACAAATCAACCACTGATAGCTCCGACGCCCATCCGGATCCACTCCATCAATTCCAGGCTAATACACACAAACAATGGCCTATCCAAATGGCCAGGCCACCCATATTATTGTCCATAGAAAATTGATAACTTGATCATTATCTTAACAGTGTTTCCCACCTTTTAAGGATCCCACTCAATATTTGTTTGGATCCATCATAATGTATGTGTTATATCCACACCATCCATTTATTTTGCAAGATCATGATAGGGAATGAACTAAAAAATGAGGCAGATCCAAAGTTTAAGTGGGCCTCACCCCCTAACGGGTGGATAAAATATATACATCATAGTGGGCCCTAGCCCTTGACGTCATGGATAAAACACATACATCAGTGGGCCCCACCCACTGATGGCGTGTATAAAACAGACATCACAATGGGCCCCATACTTGACGGTGTGAATAAAACACATACATCACAGTGGGCTCCACCCCATGACGACGTGAATAAAACACATACATCACAGTAGGCCCCACCCTTTAACGACGTGGATAAAACACATACATCACAGTGGGCCCCACTCAATGAAGATAGGGATAAAACACATACATCACAATGGGCCCCACACCACCAACATTTATTCCATAGAAAAATAATTAATTAAAAAATTCATACCTGCTGGAGAAGAAGAGAGGGCTGTTGGAGAAGAATCGCTAGTTGAGAGAGAGAGAGAGAGAGAGAGAGAGAGAGAGAGAGAGGAGGGGCGAAGAGGGCGGATATATTGAGAGAGAGGGTGGAAGGACAGGGAGACCAAGAGAGAGGGCAGAGAGGGAGTAGAGAGAGAGAGAGGAGAGAGAATGCGATGGCTGAGGGGTTTTATAATTAGGGGAAATGACGATTTTATAAGTCGTTTAAAAATGCAGGATTAAATGACTATTTTTAATTACCATCGTTTAATCCTGCATTTTTAAACGACTCTCTCTCCTGCATTTTTAAACGGCTTGTAAAACTGTCATTTTTTTCAGTCACTTTTTCTTGTTTTTCACATAGTGTATGGTTGATGAGAAATACCCCAAAAAAATTCCTTGAGGTATAAGTACACTGGGGTAGGCCCCCATGAAATGTTGAGTATTAGTAGTAATAGTCCATTTCAGCTAATGGCTAGGATCATTTAATAGGGTGAACTGGGGCAGAGCCTATCCCATGATGGAACTAGCCATAACAGTGGCTTAGATTACCTAAATCGTGGGTCTCACCACAATTATCATATTATCCCTAATCGATATGTCATAGTAAGAGATCTAGTACTCGCTCGAGAGATGTGAAATTTTTGGAAGTGTAATATTTGCTGAAAAATGCTTTAGTGGTCACAGTGCACTATAAGTGATAGTGGTCCTAGTTCCATTAGGACACTTTGAGTTTTCTTGACTAAAATCCGTATAAAACCCCATTTGTGATTACTAATTGTGGATTTGGGGTCCTTGTCCTAACTGAACTCTTTAAAAATTCCTATTTGCCATCATGCTCATGCTTACTTGAATATACTCTCATCCGTTGAATCATCTTCTTCTCCTTGTCGCCTTAACAATTCATGTCGTTTTGATGCATTTAGCATGGGGATTAATTGGTTTTGAATTTTACAAGGATTGGATAATATATTCAAGCTGTTGATTTTCTAGCCACACCTAATAATTTCTAACCTTCTTTCAACTTGATATGTAGTCTGGGGATCCACTTGAACACATCTATCCTTAGATTATATAGTTTCTCTTAAATTTGATGAAATTTGAATTTCTTGACCTCTAATTATGGGCCTATCTCAAATTGATGTGGACCCTTGCTGTGTTTCTCTTTTGGTTTATCTATTTACAGGTCACAAATGGAGAGGAGATTTCTGACTAGAGTACTGGTACATGTGTGTCTCACCTGATGAGTAGACTGGCCTGATTTTCTTTCAGTTAACATTCATTGTGGGTGTTGGGCCCACAAATGTTCTAAACATTGAAAAATACACAAAACAACAAAAAATGACACAAAAATGATGAATTAAATCAGAAGAACATGAAGAAATTTGCATTTTGGGCTGCTTACGCATACCTCCCTGGCATGCACAAGGGTCATAGGCATGCGCATGACCCCCAAAGGCATGCGCATCCATCTATTGGACACGAACAGGACGAAGGGTTTTTTTCCCTACTCTCAACTCCTTGCGCATACATCAATGCCGCTTGCGCATATATCAATGCTGCTAGCGCATACCCAGGATCAGCTTGCGCATGACAGCTAGATGGGTGATTTCACCTATAAATACCCCGATATGCTCGTATGACAGAGAGAGAATTTTAATTTTAGAGTCCGTGCCAGAGTGTCACAAGCATTCGTGGGTACTCTTACCGGAACCCTCACCAGAATCCAAAACCCATCATCGGAGTCCTCACCGGAGCTATGTCATTCCAATGTACTAGGTGAAGACTCTTGTGCATGTCAGATTGGGCTAGTTTTCATCATCTAAGTCTGAAAATGTCCTTGTACATACCTCGGACAGCCTTGCGCATACCTCAGATAGCCTTGCACATACCTCAGACACCTTTATGTGTATCTTGAGCTCTCAGAAGACATATATTTAAGAACAAATGTCTTGCACATACCTCGGATAGCCTTGCACATACCTTGGATAGCCTTGCGCATGCCTAGAATGCTTGCACATACTTGGGAAACACGCATATCCTGGAAGAAGCACGCGTAAGAACAATTTAAGCTTATTTTGGGTATTTAGAGCGTTCCGGACGCAACGGAATGGTCAAATAATCATTCCAGGATCTCTAAATGAGTGGAATGCATAACTCCGAAAGTTCAATTCACTTCGATGTAATGAGTGGAATAACTTCTCGAAAAAAAGCCGCCAGAGCTTAGAATTGTACAAATGTATCATTATTTACATGTATTGTAAGTATGACTCGATTAGGGTCGAAAGCTAGACAAACAGAATTATGGTTATCACAATAAACCGTATCAAAGAGTTCTAATTCCCTACAAAATAATTGCTATGAACTGCCACAACACAATAGTTGATGCCCTACCCATTCAAACGGCATTCATCGGTTGCGCTATTCAGGTACGCACCACTGCAGATGAGACTTTCTGAGGTCACCTTTCCAAACATGACTAGCGCGGGCCTAGAGTCGTTCCTCTTAGTCAGAAACCCTAATAGTCTCAACTTGGATCTCCTGTAACACCTCAAAAATTTAGCACACGAGTAGGTGGATTGAATTTCGGGGATGAAATTCTGTGTAAGGGTGGTAGAATGTAATACCCCAAAAATTTGGACACACGAGTAAGTACACGAGTTTGTGTTCACACGTAAGAAATTAAATCCTAGGCCGTTGTGGATGCTCGCCTCTCCGCGCTCCCGGATTCTCCCTTCCTTTCGGCAAAGAGGGGTACGTGCATGCGAATCACCGTTTGTGCCACTGGATCGCCTCGTTCTCGAGGGCTTTTTCTCGGTTGTCGTGTTAAGTTGGATGTATTTGGATGAGTTCGTATAAGACCAGAGTTGCCACTAGCCAATTACTTCGAATCTACAGTTGGCTAGACCTCGTAGAAACGTTAGAGAAGGGGATCCCAAGATTCCTTCCTCTAAAATGACTCCTTTTGATTTGTGGCCAGAGATTCGAGGTAAGGGATCACGGTTATAGGGTGGGAAGATGTTAGGCACCCAACATTACCCGTACTGAAGTACGGTCTCTACTTCACATAATCGAACTAGTACTTGAAAGTCTGATTTAATCCTCGTACATTCTCATGAATGACATGATGTATGAATGCAAGTCTGAACAGTAAGAGTTTCTGATGGGCAGGTTTCCATTAACAGGCAAGCCCAGAGCATACGCTGGAATTGACAGGTGCTTTATGCGAGATACATACTGTGTGTTTAAATAATCAAAATGTTGGCAGTGATATGATAAGCAGGGGGGTTGGAAGAAAAGTAAATGTTGCACTTATGCTAGATGCGAATGAGATGATGCTGGTAAAAGAATAGCTGGATGGACGGAGGTGTCGCAAGGGTTTGCTTCGAGTGGCTAAATCAAGACTTGGGTGGCTTGGGAGACTTAGACCAGGGTCAGGTTGGGCTGGACCAAGGCTAGGCTCTTCTCACTCGGGCTCTCCTTGATGGAGGAATGGGTTAAAGGGGGTGGAGATGGACTCGGAGCTCTCGGGCTGGATAGATGGGAAGTGGATGCTGTGAATGAGAGGGGGTGGGGGTATTTATAGCAGAGGAGAGTGGCAACTCTTGTAATTATTTTTGGGCGGCACCCCGGGGGCCGCTTGTATGGCTGCACTGCTCCGGCTTCGGAGCGTACGACCTTCGAACCTGAAGCAGAAAATCCCAAGGTTCGGAGTCCGGACCTGCTCCGAAGCTGTGGTTCGGAACCAGGTGAGTTGACTGGGTTTGGAAGATGGGTTGACAAGGTGAGTTGACTCAGTGATTTGACTCAGCGGGTTAACTCGGTGATTTGACTCATCGGGTTGACTCACCCATTTTGACTTTTTAAAGATTTTTTGACTTGTTTTTCTTATGGGGGGTTTTTTCGAGCTGATGTTTAGGGGTGAGTTGACTGGGTTTAGGCTTGAGCTGGGCTATGGATTGGGGCTTACAAGGGTGAGTTTGGCTGGGTTTGGACATGTGATTTGGGGTAATGGTCCTCCATTCATTCAGCTATCTCTACCAACATTGTAGCCGAAGGTGGGGTGTCTACAGATGCCCCTCTTTGGCAGAGGTTGCATGCAACCAAATGTCAAAGGGAGTGGACACTCCACTTCTGACTCGGTCATTCATAGATCGTGCTCTGAATCTTTGCTTTCCTTTGCATCTGCGTCAGTTAATCGTCTGGAAATTGATCACTTGCACATACCGCGGGTGTTTGGAGAAAGCATTGCGATTGTCCCTACATGCGCTGCAACCTGGGTACCCAATCGCAACCCTTCCGTTCCCGATTGGTACTAACATCGGAAAGGTACAGTAGAGCCTCTACGTCCGTCATCTTCTTACAAGGTTACCGACCCGGTGATTGATTGTTCGATGCTTTCCCGGATCACTCCAGGAGTACTTGTTTCGCTTAACTGTCAAAGTGGTTAGCTGCCCTGCGTCCATGTAGTCTTACGGGAGATCACTACGCCGACTTGGGCTCAGTTAAGGTACTTCAAGCATCCAGCCTAGGTATGTGTGGGTGAACTCTTTCCACCCAATCTGCTGGTTTTGATGCTTGGTTTGCAATTCATTCCTTCCTAGATTGGGGTCCGGAATCTTTGTTTTCCTTTGTATCTGAGTCAGTTGATTTTTTGGAGATTGATAACTCGCACATACCGCGGGGGTTTGGAGAAATGTTGCGATTGTCCCTGCATGCGTTACAACCTGGGTACCCAATCGCAACCATTCTATTCCCGATCGGTACTAACATCGGAAATATACAGTAGAGCCTTTGCGTCCGTCATAGTCTTATGAGGTTACTGACCTTGAGATTGATTGTTCGATGCTTTCTCGGATCACTTCAGGAGTACTTGTTTCGCTTGACTGTCAAAGTGGTTAGCTGCCCTGCGTCCATGTAGTCATACGGGAGATCACTATGCTGACTTAGAATCAGTCAAGGTACTTCAGTCATCCACGCCTAGGTATGTGCGGGTGAACTCTTTCCACCTAGTCTGCTGACTTTGATACTTGGGTTACAATTCATCGATTCCACCATTCATACGGTTTCTTTGACCGAGCCTTTTGGCTTTTATCTTTTCGTATCTTGGTATGTGGTACGACAGTACTGACACTGGAGTTCAGTTCGACCGTACTTTGAGTGCATTGGATCCGATGGTCTCCAAGGAAACCGCGAGACATCGGATCTTATTTGATTTTTGCGTCGGCTCCTACCCAGAGATATGGAAGATCCCTCAGTGTTTTGGAGGTCGAACGTTTTACTGGGAAAATGTTTTTAGATTTTTAAGAAGATACCCACTCTGGGGAGTGATACTCCGTGGGGTTTTTATTTGTAAATAGGAATATATATAATATTTTTTTATCTTTTTGAAAAGGAAATCTAGCTTGTACTCGCCTTCACTAAGGATGCCTGTGGGGTCTTTGGCTAACCGACTTTTATTTTGAAAGCAGATAAACATGATGATTGATGCAATGCATGGGGATGCATGGAGATGCATATTTGATGATGGATGCATGGTTTGGCTCATTCTTTTTCAGTTTGATGATTTTGCTTTTGCTGGGGATGCAGAGAACTTTGAGTTTATTGCTTGTAGGGTTATGCTCCCTTGGAGATTTTCTTTTCAATGGGGATGTTTGGTCAGCGGGTTGGTCAAGATCCCGACCCGTGGTCGATCAGGTCCATCGTCCCAAGATGCTGTTTCTTTGCTAAAGGGGATGGATGAAGGATGTCGTCAGACCTCAAGATGTTCTTTTGGGAATGGGTGTGATTGGGATGGTGCTTGGCCACCAGTTTTGGTCAAGATTCCAATTTGCGGGTGATCGGATCCGTCATCCCAAACTGTGAAGTGGGTGATCTGAGTTCGGGACTCCTGAACTGCTGTGCTGGGGATAGTGAGAATTTTTGTGATTTTTTTTGCAAATATGTGGTTCTAATCTTTACCTGAATAGTCAGGATGAAGATCAGTTATTAAAAACAAAGGAAATATTTTGGTCCGAGTAAAGATCGGTATTATTGAAAGCAAGGGAAATATTGTTGTGATTTTTGAAAGGTGATTTTGCAATGTTTTGTTATTTTCTAATTTTTCTAAAATGCAGGGAAAAGTATGGAACTTTCATCCATTTATAGCTTCTACTGCTGGTAAGGCACTCGATGCATTTTACGTCAGCGAGCAAGACGAATCTCACACAGTTAAGTGTCGTAGTTTTACATTTTCGGATGAGGGGATTTTGAGGGTTTTCAGTCAACACACCCACAAAGTTGCCTGTTCCCCATGTGCAAAGCACATAGACCACGTATCGTTCGACGGACTCCATCGGCCACAAAATGAGCTACATCCTCACATTTCCCTTTGTCAATCCATTTTAGGGTCTTATGCTGCTCACAATTCCGTGAGGGTGCGCTTCACCTCCCAACTGCCTTAATCCCCTTCATGAGTTTTAGGAACAGGGAACATCCGTCAGATTCAACAGCGACTTCCAAATCAAGGTTGTCTATCACAGTGCGTTCAACACGAACGGGATTGCGGGGCTCTGCCTGCTTCAACCCTTACCTATTTTAGAAGATTCCGGACACCCGTACGATCAAGTGTCAGCCATGTCCAAAACAGGTTGGGAAAGAAAGCCCTCGAGAAGTTAATCCTAGTGTAGTTTTAAGTTGTCGGACCGCTGGGGATAAATTTGTGCAGTTAATTTTGATGGTGGAATTTTTTTTTTTGAAAAAGTTCCAGCCTTCAACTCAAGTGATCGAGATTGATACTGGTTTTTATGGAAAGCTTAAAATCTTTTTGGTATGTTTGAAATTATCCGGGTTATTGAACCTTGATCCAAGCGGTCGAGACTGAGGCCGGTTTTTTGTTGAAAGCAAGAAAAGTCCCCCGAGAAATTAATTCCAGTGTAGTTTAAGGTCTTCGGATCCAGAATATGTACATGCTGAAAATACATTCTTTTTGTGATTTTTTGAAAATATCCGGTCTATCTGACCCCTTCCCTTGATTGGTTGAGATCGAATGACGGTTTTTATTATGAAATCCCTTGGGATGTTGATCTCGACGTAGTTTAAGGTCTTCGGACCAAAACTTTGTACACGAGATTTTTTTGGTGATTTTTCAAAATGTTCCAGGCTACTAAATCCCAATTCAAGCAATCAAGATTAACACTAATTTTTACTGGAAATCACTTGGGATTTTGGTCCTAACGTAGTTTAAGGTCTTCGGACTAAAAACTTATGTACAGAATAGGGTAACAAATTTTTTGGTTTTTTTTTTCTTTTTTGAAATGATCCAGGTCATCAGATATTAGCCCAAACGGTTGGGATCGATGCCGATTTTTATTTAAAATCCCTCAGGATCTTGATCCCAATGTAGTTTAAGGTCTTCAGACCAAAATACATACAGGTAATATTGGAAATACACACTTTTTTTATTTTTTAGAAAATGTCCGGAGTCGTTGGATCTTGATTCGAACAATCAAGACCGATGCCAGTTTTTATTGGAAGTCCTTCGGGATTTTGATCCCGATGTAGTTTAAGGTCTTCGGACCCAACATTATGTACAAGCGAGGCATGGAAATGCATATATATATATATATATATATATATATATATATATATATATATATATATATATATATATATATATATAAAATGTCCGGAGTCGTCAGATCTTGATTCGAGCAATCAAGACCGATGCCGGTTTTTATTAAAAATCTCTCGGGATCTTGATCCCGATGTAGTTTAAGGTCTTCGGACCACTCGGAGGGGAGATTAGTAGAGATCAAGGTTAGAAATTCCTAGGGTTTTTCTGAGAATGATTCAGATCATCGGGCCATGACTTTGGATGGTTGAGATCACCGTTTGACCAAGTCAATTTTTTTTTCTTTTTCTTGAAAATCTCGTGGAGCCTTTTCCACATCATCAAGCCAATTTCTCCCCAATTTCTCACAAAATGAGATTTTGGTGAGATTCCTTTTTCTTTTTCTCCTCTTTCTCTTCTATCACTTCAATCTTTTATGGAGGTATAAGATTCACTTGCAACTATTCTTCCCAAGGGGGAGTTCTTCCCAAGGAGAGAGAGTGAGAGGTCGTTTTAACTTGGTAGGAGGACGGACGGCCCCCTGGGTGCCGCCCAAGCCTTTTCTGCCCACTGATTTTTCCAGTGGGCTGGATAATGGGGTGTCCTCTCCTTTTCTATATAACATGGGGCACCCTTGGCCTTTCTAACGTGCAATCTCTCTCTCTCTCTCTCTCTCTCTCTCTCTCTTCTTTCCTACACTCTCTCTTTCTTCAAATTTTTCTTTCTTTTGGTGGCCTTTTGTTCTTTTCAAGTGGTAAGGCTTTAGTGAAGCTTTTAGGACAGCAAGGTGGTCCCCCTTTGGTGAGTGGTGAAGGTATAGACCACTCCCTTTCTTTCATTTCATTGTTTTCTTCTTCACTTTCTCTTCTTATTTTCTTCATGTAGATATTCCAAGGGAGTCAAGGTGGGCCCAAGTTTTTTGGCTTTTTCTACTTCTCCAATCTCTTCTCAAGGTGGTACATGGAGAGGAACATTGCAAGCTTCATTTCCTTCTTTTTTTTCTTCTTTCATACTCCCTTCATGTGTATGTAAAGGGTAATTTTGCCATGTCCATCAAGTGTGCATGGCAAAATATGCTATCTTTTCCCATGGGAGTTAGGCCCTTTTTTATGTGTATCAAATGGGCTCAAAGTGAAGTCATGGCCCTTGGTGTATTTGATGGGCCCAACACTTCATTTTGGGCTCCCTCATGCTCTCTTTTCTTTGCCATATTTTCCTTAGGCCTTTCTTTTCTTTTCCATCATCTTTTCAAGGTTTGGGCCCATGAGATTGGTAGGGCCCACCTCAAGTTTTGGGCTCATAATGCTCACTTTGGATGGCCCCATCTTTCTTTACATGTGTATGGACAAAAGTGGTTAGCCCATTCTTCACTTGGATCTCAAGTGGGCTAAAATTTTTTAGTTGGGCTTTTATGGACAAGTAGCCCAAATCTTTCATTATTTCTTGATTATGATGTACACCCTTATGTACAAAGTGTGGTGGGCTCCTTGGAATTTTTTCATATAGATGGGCTTTTGGGCCCTCATTGAAACTTGTGAATTTCTTTTAGTTATGTGTGCACCACTACACTTTGTGCATGTGGGATTCTTTCCCTTCATGCCTTTTCTTTGGATGGATGGAGGTCTTGGGTTACTTGATCATCTACAAGTCCCATGAGTGAGTTGTTTCAACAATCTCACTAAGTTCAAATGGTTTTCTCATGTTGTAGGAAAGTGGTTCTCAAGAGCTTCCTTTAACATTCCCAACCTCAAATGAATAATTCTTCTTTAAGTGAGCTATCCATGCAACCATAGCTCCTTGAACTTCTCTTTGGGGTGCTTGGTGGGTCATCCACCATCATTCTCAAGGATGAGTTATTTTTCTTTCAATTTATGGGAAAGAATGATATCTATAAGTTGCCCAATTTGTCCCATGCTTCGGGGCCTTTTGGATTTTGATCTTCAATTGGGCTATGAATACCATTCTTAGCCATTTTCATGATGGTTGGGTGACTCATCAAGCCATGTCCTCTTGTGCTCAAATGGTCCCCTTTTTTGTAAAGCAATTGGTGCACATAAGTTGCCCAAACTTGTCCTTGCATGGACATTTCCAACTTTGGTTCTTCATGTGGGCTATGTGTATCAATTTTTTACCATTGGCTTCTTTGATTCATATGTTTGTGGGTAGACCACCATGTTGTACTCTCATAGTCAAAACTTTTATCAAGACAATGCACATAGGGTTGCCCATGGTTGACCCATGACTAGGTTCTTATAGTTCTTCAAGTGGGCTATGTGCTCCTTTCAATCCATTGAGGTGAGGCACTTGAATTGCTCTTGGGGACCAATTTCCTTTCTATTCCCCATTTGTCCATGTATATGCGTAAAAAGATGGGAACATCTTAAATGAGGATCATGGCCTTGGTATGAAAAGTGAACCAAGCCTTGGTCACACATGGACTTTGAAAAGGGGTTTCTTTGTATGAAGTTGGATTCTTACCCCTTTTAATCTTATGGCACTTAAGTGCATTTGTTGTCCCAAAATGTGTCATTGGATGGTGGATTTTCCTTACCTAAGCCATGGCATGCAACCTTCTTTAAGGTGGGCCTTATTTTCCTAAATGGGCCCAACACATATCCTAGGCGACACATGGAGTTGGGCATTGGATTTTTGCATTTGAATGTAAGTCCGAATCCATTGGTTTGCTGGATAATGATTTGATTTGGATCTTAACGGGTAAAGGATGGGGACTTACCTGGCCAATCTTATAGGATTTGATGGCGGATGGTACGAGGGATTGAAGGGCTGTCGATGAGGATGACCCGGCCTTCATTGTTCGTCGCGGGACCCATATGTGTTCTTTAGCTAAAGTGCACCAACCTCTTCCCTCCATAAAGGTTCGAGGTACTCGGGATCTCTGGGATGATTGGGTGAAACAGCCATAGCCCATGCTCGAACGTGTTCTGGCCGATACTCCTTTCGCCAGCCTTCTCACATTACGCTTTCACAACAATAACACCAACTGCATGCTACTTGCGGCCCTCTGTGAGAGGTGGAGGGATGAGATCCACACCTTTCAACTTCCTTGTGGGGAGTGGCGAATAACTCCCCTGGATATATATATATATATATATATATATATATATATATATATATATATATATATATATATATATATATATATATATATATATATATATATATATATATATATGCAGATTGACTTTCCATTCCATGGGGCCGTTATTCCCCATGTAGGCTCTCTTGCTCCCATTACTTCCACTATCTGGATACGGCTTGTGGGAGCCATCCCACCTAAGAGCGAATTCCAGAGCCACCAAGTGAAATTGCGATGGTTTTACAACACCTTCGCTGTGTTCGCTTCCCCAAGTGTAGCATTGCGATGTAGTAATAATCTCGGTAAGACCGAGGTCGATCCACAGGGAAGGAGGTAAACAATTCTGACTATCCCAATAACTAGAATCTAAGAGGTTTGTGAAATCGGTTTTGAACATGAAATAGGAAAATTTGATAATGAAAAGATAACTAGAGCATCAAGGATCCACTTATAGCTCTCTTTAGATGCATAATTCGCTATGGTTTCTCAATTACTCAACTAGAATCAAAATAAAATCCTATCTAGCCGGAACATGGAGCGGTTATATTATCAAAGCAATCCAACACATGCGTTGTTCATCAACATGATTCCCTCAATTCAAGTTAGGACTTAAGCACACTCAATTGCATAGGTCAATCCTAATTCTAATAGATTAAGATCATAACCATAATAATCATCAAACCTTGTCACAAAACTTGAGTATATTATGATTTAAACTTCATTCAAATCATATGAACAATCAACACAATATTTAGAATTTAGAACAAAAGGTAGAACTTTGGTTGAAGTTCCCACATGGAAATCCAAGTCTAGAGCGTATTGAATCCGATTCCTCGGAGCATACAAATCTAGAACTATGCAAAGTAGTTAAGAACTAAAGCAATTCTTCCAAAAATCCATGAGCCATCATAAGATTAAGAAAAATTACTTAGAACTTATTCAAACTTCTAAAAACCATTGTTCTTCACTAATAATCCAACTTGAAACCAATAAAAATGAATTAAACAATCTAAGAAAACTATAAAGTTCACCTCTTAGCTTAGCTAAGAGATTAGCTAATGAAAAGCATATTAAAAAAAACTAGAAACTAGAACTAGAAGAAGAAGAAAACTAGTTGTAGGAGGCTAGGAAGCCTCCTAGGTCTTGAATCCTTTGGTCCCCACGTTCCTAGCTGGCCTAGGAAGAGGCTGTAGGTGTCCTTTTATAGATTGGCGCGGAAGATTCCAGATTGTACAAGAAATCATGCAATTGCACAGAGAAAATCGGGGCTTCACGGACAAGCTCTATTACGCTGCCAACCGGTCGGACGACCGGTCTGAGCCCACAGACGACCGGTCGCACGACCGGTCTCAAAAGTGCAAAAACAGTCTAGTGAGTTTTTTTTCTCTGGACTCATCTCGACCTGTCTGGCGACCGGTCTGGCAACCAGTCTAGTTGTGTAGACCTGTCTGGCGACCGGTCTAGCGATCGGTCTTGGGACAGGTCTTGAGACAGATCTTGGGACAGGTCTTGGGACATTTTCTTCTTTTTCTCTTCTTTCTTTTTTCTTCTTTCCTACATCTTTTGGCACTTGTTCTATTGATCTTCAATGCATACAAAGTGACTCTTTTAACTATGAATAAGTGAAGTCTCCCTCTCATTCCTACAATCACAAATCCATGCATTAGATTAGTCTTTAAATCATGAAAACCATGCATAATGAGTGATGAATTGGGGTTAGAATATGCACAATTAAGAGCTCAACATGCTGCTGTCATCCCTACTACCGAGCTGGAGGCCCTTCACAAAGCACGGGCTATTATTACTTACGCCTTTGGGTCGTTCCTTTTTTGTCATGCGAATGAGAGGGTCGATCTTAGATTTCTTCATTTGGTTGAGAATCTTTACCATTCGTATAATTGGAACGGGGCTATCCTGACTGGCATCTACCGAGGTTTATATAAGACCACTCGGAAGTAGCCGGTCCTTCACAGGTTTTTGGCCCGCCGTGGAGGTATTCTTTTTAACCTTCCATGGAGATGTTTGTCTTCTTTCTTCCCCTGATCACTTCGTCTACCCTTCTCCAGACCTATTTTTATGATCATTTTGCTCATCTCTCGCCGAGGATACAGGATGGTGTTGAACCATCCTTTTACCGCTTCATGCACTAGCATTAGCAAAATCGTCAACGGAATTCTCGAGTGTCTGGGGACAATTGGCACGCTGACATTGACGGATTGACCGTTGAGGACGTTAGTATCTTGCTTCCCTTATCCGTCGTGCTGCTCTGTGACTGATTGTGATGAACTCATTTGTTGTAGTTTGTTCGGATGACGTACGCCAACTTTCCTCTTTACTATACCCCTCAGCGTGTAGAAGCATATAATTCTTCATGTCTTCGGATCATGCTCTCTTACGCTAAATCGTTTCAATGGTACTTGCGTGAGATATTCCTCCGGCAGGTCACTGGCGTGGCTCGGGTTCCTTGTTCCACACCTCCTCCGGCTGCTCAGATTTCGACTGATGACATGGCCGATGCTCTCGCGGGCCAGCCTGGATTTCGCTTCACGATCTCGGATCGTGACTACTGTTTGCTTCCCCAAGTGTAGGGTTGTGATGTAGTAATGAATCTCGGTAAGATCGAGGTCGATCCACAGGGACTTGTGTAGGATTTCACAAACACATCCAATAGTGTCTATTGAGAGCTATCAACTAGATTTTGCATGAGTTTGATGTAAGTAACAACTTTAAACTAATTTGAAGGTAAACAATTATAAAAAGGCACTAGGGGTTCAAGGATCCACTTGTAACAATCCTTGATGCTCAATTCGCTGTGGTTTATCATTCTCTCAACTAGAATCGATATTAAGATCTATCTAGTATGATGGTAGAGCTGTTAAACCAAACAATCTGTCATATGTAAGGCCAATGTATATGATTCACTCAATGCAAGCTAGGATGAGCATGCTCAATTGCATAGGTCAGTCCCAATTCCAATAAACTAAGGTCATAATCATGATCATCATTAAGTCCTGTCACCAGACAAAACTAGATCATGATTTGAACTTGAATCAAATCACATGCACAGTCCCATACATAATTCAGAAAACCAGAAAAGTAGAACTTTGGTAGGAAGTCCCCACATGAAGATCATAGTACTAGAGCGTACTCCAATTCCTCGGATCATACAGGTCTAGACTAGCACACAACCATTAAGAACTCAAGCAATTCTCCCAAACATCCATGAGTCATCATAAGACTAAGAAAAACTACTTAGAACTCGTATAAACTTCAAAGCATTGTTCATAAATATGAAATTCAATCTTAAAACTAACTTAGAATGAATTGAAACATCTTAGATCCACTACAAGCTTCACCTCTTAGCCCTAGCTAAGAGGTTTAGCCATTCATGATCCAAGGAAACATGAAACAACTAAGAAAAACATAAAACAGTAAAACAAACTAGAAGGAGTTGTGGAACTCCGAAATCCACTTTCGCCGCCTCCCACCTTGTTCAAACCCTTCTAAGATACCCTAGGAACGATCCCTAAGTGTCTTTTTATAGTGGGGAGGCTCCGCAACCTTGAAAACTTCTAGAATTTGCGTAAACATATGCAGTGCGCAGAGAATTTCGAAACTTTTAGAACACACTTCGTTACGCAGACGATCGGTCGCACGACCGGTCTGAGCCATTGGACAACCGGTCGCACGACCGGTCTCAAAAGCGCGAAAAACATCCAGTGAGTTTTAGAAAATTCCGAATCCAGGATTTTAATTCAAGGACCGGTCGCACAACTGGTTGCAGTAGTGGACGACCGGTCGCATGACCGGTTGTGAACAGTCCAGAGAGTTGTGGCCTCTGGATCCCCTCTGTTGAGTGTGCGGACTGGTCAGGCAACCGGTCCTGGGCCTTGGACGACCGGTCGTGAGTGTTCTCTTTTGCTTTCTTCTTCTTTCCTCAGACTTCTTTCTTTCATCCTTTAACGCTTAGCCTCTTGATCTTCTACGCTTGTAAATGACTTCTTTAAGTCTCTAATTGATGCATCCTCTCTCTCATCCTACAATCACAAATTCATGCATTAGACTAGTCTATAAATCATGAAAACCTTGCATAATGAGTGATGAATTGGAGTTAGAATATGCACAATTAAGGGCTCAACACACCCCCCAACCAGCATTTGCTAGTCCCGAGCAAAACATGCGTGAAACCAATTCCATTCTCCAAAACTCAACTCTCCCTTAGAAACCATTCTTCTATACATTCCAAGATACATAAGTGTAAGAGTTAGAGAAATTAGGTGATAGAGGTTGAAACCGTAAACTTTCAAAACATAATAAGCATCCATAAGAAATTCCCGCAGATTAGTTGACAAATAGAAGAACTTGAACAAATTCAATCTAGTGTGCATAGTGAAAATTCTTTTCATGAGTTTCCAGGGTTATCTTCTTCATAAATCAACTAGACTATAGATTTCAAGGGGTATAGAGCCACATCAAGCCAATGACAGGAATTTGACTTACCGTCTTTCCGACGACTTTCACACTACGTCCCATTTCCGGCTTTGGTTACGGGTAGACCATCCCCCGGTTGGTAGTAGGTAGCCTTAATCGAAAATTTCCACCATTTTTCCATCATTCCCAATTTCATCCTTCCTTTTCCTTTTTCTTTTAATTTAGATAGGATTTTTAGAAATCCATATCTTTTGTTATTTTCCCATGAATAAGGATGGACAAAGTACCCCGGCTTGATTTCTCAACACCTTGAATCAAAATCTAGCTAATCCACAAATCACATAATCCCTTCAACCCATGAAAATCGTGTAATGTGAACTAGGTGTGAAGTGTTCAAATTTTCTATCAATCATAAAAATAGGGGAATTCTCATATAAAACCATTATGCCAAGAGAAGATCAAGATTTACAACCTCACACACTTCATATCTCCTCCTCTTATGCTCATATCATCTTGAGTGCATAGAACCAAAATTTTCTAAAAGAGTTTTGAATTTTAAAAAAATCAATTTTTTTTTACATCATTGCTCGAAATGTTACAAAACGCTGGATTCATCTAAGTGATCCTACACCCCCCAACCAAATCTTGCATTGTCCTCAATGTAAAAGATGTGCAATGAATAAAACATGAGAGAAATTTGAACATAAAAGGGAGTGAGGAATGAGAGTACCTGAAAAAGTGAAAAGTGGAATGCTTCCTCCTTCTAACAACCCTAAGCAAAAGCAAACAAAAGCAACAAAATCCTAATCCTAACTACTCTATACCTCCATCAGACTAGGAGATCAATCATCCTGGTAGACAGGATCAGTCAGAGGTATGGACATACCTTCTGAAGGAAATTTCTCAAAGAATGGCTTTAATCGCTGCGCATTCGCCTTAAAAATGTTACCATTCCTTGGATTTAACAACTCGACGGTCCCATATGGGTAGACAGTTTGCACAATGTAGGGACCGGTCCATCGAGATCTCAATTTTCCCGAAAATAAATGTAGACGAGAATTATACAGGAGGACTTTTTTATTGATCGTGAATGTCTTACGAAGAATGTTTTTATCATGAAATATCTTCGTTTTGTCCTTGTAAATTCTCGCATTCTCATATGCTTCGTTCCGGATTTCTGCAAGTTCATTCAATTGTAGTTTGCGCAACGATCTTGCCTTGTCAGAATCAAAATTCATCTCCTTAATTGCCCAATATGCCCTATGTTCTAACTCCACAGGCAAGTGACAAGCCTTCCCATAGACAAGTCTATAGGGAGACATTCCAATAGGGGTCTTAAAAGAAGTACGGTAGGCCCAAAGTGCATCGGTAAGTCGAAGCGACCAATCCTTGCGATCGGGGTTCACCGTTTTCTCTAAAATGTGTTTAATCTCCCTATTGGATATCTCAGCTTGCCCACTAGTTTGTGGGTGATAGGGGGTGCTCACTTTGTGTGTCACGCCATATTTCTTCATTAATGTTTCAAATGGGCGATTACAAAAGTGTGACCCTCCATCACTGATGATGACTCGAGGTGTACCAAAGCGAGAAAAAATATTCTCTTTTATGGTCATTATTCCGGCAAGGGATGGCCTCGACCCATTTGGATACATAGTCAACGGCAAGCAAGATGTATGCGTTTCCAAAAGAAGATGGGAATGGACCCAAGAAATCGATGCCCCAACAATAACAAATTTCGATTATTAAGATGGGATTTAGTGGCATCATATTTCTACAGGAAATTCCTCCTAATTTCTGATAAGGTTCACATGTTTTGCAAAACTCATGTGTGTCTTTGAACGTGGTGGGCCAATAAAACCCACATTGCAAAATTTTTACTGTGGTCTTTTTAGCCGAGAAGTGGCCACCACATGCCTGAGAATGATAGAAGGAGATGATACTTTGTTGTTCCTCATCTGGCACACATCTCCTTATGATTTGATCAGGACAATACTTAAATAAGTATGGGTCATCCCATAGGAATTTTCGCACCTCCGTGAAGAATTTATCCTTACCTTGCTTTTTTCAATGTGTAGGAATTGTACCTGTAGCAAGATAGTTAGCAATGTTCGCATACCATGGCAATTGGGAAACAGCAAAAAGTTGTTTATCAGGGAACATGTCATTGATCGCGGTCGTTTCAGGGGAATCGGTGAGGACAAGTCGAGAGAGATGGTCAGCCACGACATTTTCTACTCCTTTCTTATCACGTATTTCTATGTCAAATTCCTGGAGTAGAAGGATCCATCTTAACAACCGTGGTTTAGCATCCTTTTTAGAGAGAAGGTACTTAAGCGCGGCATGGTCATTCTCCTCAAGGTGTATGTGATGAGTACAAATCAATGGGTCTATGCCTTTGAGATCCGCAATTGACCATCCAATGGCACTCTTGTGCTCTAATAGAGTGGCCATTAGCCTACTCTCTTGTTTCTCATCCAAGTGGGAAGAAATCACCACCGGATATGTCTCATCTCGACCTAAATAGACATATTTCAACTCACTTGATAATGGTTTTAGGTCGAGTGTTGGCGCCTTGATATTGGATGGGAGGGCTTTGTTCTCGTTTACGGGCAAAGGCTCAAATAGGGCCCTCCATCTTTTGTTATTAAGCACCGGCATCGCATCTAGAATGGCATCCATCTCTTGTATTGTGTCATTATTTATCTCATGAGAATGGGCCACACATGCCTCCAAAGGATTGGAATATAATGACAAGGGGAATGTATCTTCCATGAATGATTCAATCATGTTTATTTCGTGGATATCCTCATCAACTTCCCGCGGTTGTTTGCATAAATAAAAAATAATGAGCTCAAGAGTCATATTGCCAAAGGACATTTGTACAAGCCCATTTCTACAATTGATAATTGCGTTTGAAGTAGCTAGAAAGGGGCGGCCAAGTATGACGGGAATTTGAGCACCGGTACCTATCACGGGATGTGTATCCAAGACAATAAAGTCTACTAGGTAGTAGAATTTATCAACTTGGACTAGGACATCCTCAATCATTCCTCTCGGTATACGAATGGATCTATCAGCAAGTTGGAGTGTGGTTTTGGTCGGTTTCAATTCACCTAACCCAAGTTGCTCGTAGACCGAGTATGGAATGAGATTCACACTTGCCCCCAAATCGAGTAAGGCTTGTTTAATCCGGTAGTCTCCTATGATGCATGAGATGGTTGGACTACCCAGATCCTTGTATTTTTGGGGCACCTCTTGTTTGATGATAGCGCTCAAATTCTCAGTCAAAAGTACTTTGTTGTGAACATTGTGTTTCCTTTTGACCGTACACAATTCCTTTAGAAATTTGGCATCAGATGGTATTTGTTTTATGGCATCCAACAACGGGATGTTAATCTTCACCTGCTTGAAAACTTCTAATATTTTCAGATTTTTGTCTAAAGGTTTAGGTGAAATCAACCTTTGTGGAAACGGGGCAACCGGTTTGTATTGTCTTTCCGGTTCTTTCTCTTGTGGAGTGTTGTTTCAGCTATCATCCTCTTTGAAAAATTTCAGATCCTTAGGCTTTGGGGCCTTCACCGGATTAGATTTGTCAATTACTTTCCCACTTCTCAAAGTGGTGATAGCTTGAACATGCTCCGTATGATGGGAGGATGAGCTTGCATCTTGTATCTCAAATTGGGTTCTTGGGTTAGGAAGAGGTTATGCTGTTAGTGCACTTTTCTGTGGTATACTAGTGCACCTTATTTGTCAATTACTTAGGTCAGTAGGTCTAGTGTCGGTTGAGCTTAATGAAGACAAAGACCGAAGACTCAAGTGGCCCGGCTGCATCAAGAAAGAAGAAACAGGTAAATGTGATGCCTTGGTGTGCCTTGCCTTGACCAAAACCTAACCCATAAGCTCTTAGATGACTTGCACCACCTAGGTATATCTTTAGTCATCATCATTAGTCTTAGAACTCCATGAAAAACATGATAAATTAGACTAATTAAAGAGGTGGAAAGCTGCTGTAATAAAAAAGGCTCAAACAGCAGTTTCGATAAGACTCCGATCAATCGGAAAGGTGCTCCGATAGGACTCCGATCGATCGTACAGAAATTCCGATCAATCGGAAATTGTCCCAGAAAAAAATTGAAAAAAAACTCACTGGACATATTTCCGATCAATCGGAAAGTCTTCCGATCCATCGGAAGGGGCCCGTTCCGATCAATCAGAATTTCTTCCAGAGACTTCTCTGGATAGATTTCCGATCAATCGGACTTGTCTCCGATCAATCAGACTGGGCTCCGATCAATCGGACACTTTTTCCGATCAATCGGAGATGCACGAATCTGCCCGTTTTTTGACCGTTGGAAGAAAATCTATTTAAAAGGGGGATTCGTTTTTTGAGCCAAGAGAGGGAATTTTGAGGAGATAGAAGCCACCATTGCTAGAGATCATTAGAGGCTCTATCCCAAACCTAAAGTAAGTCATTCTCCTTGTGTTTTCATCACAAGCTTGGGCCATTCAATGGCATCTTGAGAATGGACTTGTTCCCTCTTGATTCCTAGGGTTTAGACACCTTGATGATAGTTAAATCCTTTGTCTAAACACTACCTAGGAGTCCATTTAGGTGCATTCCTCTAGGAAACCCATTTCCTACCATTTGTAGAGGTTTCACCATTCCCTAGCACCTTGGGCATCTCCAATGGAGCATCACATGCAAGGTAGCTGATCTTGGAGCTGAAGCCTTGGCAAAGCAATGGCGTCAACGATCGGGGGAGCACAAGGGGGGCTGATTCAAGCACGGGAGAGCGAGAAGAAGCAACCCAAGACGGCGCAACAAGGGGCTCAATCCGACAAGTAAGGTTGTCTTGTTAAGAGTCCATCCACTCAATTCCCTGTGGGAGTTGAGTGTAGAGTTTGTTTGACAAACTCGCCCGGGGTCGTTAGCCGATCCTTGGCCTATTAGTTGGGCCTAAAATCTAGGGACGTCAGCCGTTCCTTGGCACGTTAGTCGGGCCTAAAACAAAGTCTCCAAGGGGGAGCCACCAACACAGGTGCAAACGTGTAGGTTGGGAGGAACCTGCAAACTCCCCGGTTGGGTGGATCCGAGTTAAAACACCTTGGTTGGGAGGAACCAGATTTAAACTCCCCAGTGAATGCCGGTGTGCTCAAAGGGGTTAAGTACTTGAACCGGGAGTGGAGTAGACAAGTAGTCGAACCACTATACATCATTGTGTTTGTGATTGTTCTTGAGCAAATTTCTCTTTATGCATTATGTTTAATTGATTAATTATGAATGCTTAGTTAGGAATGTATGCTAGGCACTTGATAGGCACATCCACACTCACAAGATGTACTTTCACTACCTCATGTTGACTTGAGCATTTCTTGATCCATCCTCTCTAGTCCACATGAGTTGATTAGACTAGGTTGTTAATTGCTTTACCTTTTGCTAGTCTATTAATTGGACCCACTTAGGCTTGGAAGACGAAGTGTTTATCGCTTACATAGTTTAATTTGTTAAATCTGATAAGTAGGCGAAAAGAATTTGAAAATGTCCTAATCACCCCCTCCTATAGGTTTAGCCATAATTCTAGTTGCTCCTCAAGCTTCCGCACATGTATGCGTAGGGTGTCGTGTTAGGCTACCCAACGCAATTTCATGGGCAGGAAGTGTGCCCTTCTCTCTAACACTGAGATGAGATTCAACTCTAGCCATTGATGTTTTCAATTCATTGATGGCTTGAGTTGAATTTTGATTGAATTTCAATTGCTCTTGCATGAACCCATCTATTTTCAGAGAATTTATCTTGTTATACTCAGCTTGAAACCGATACAAATGCACCCAACATCTCCTCTAGCGTAACTTTTGGAGTAATGACTAGAGATGGACCTAGTATAGGTTGAGCTTGAGGAATATTGGTTGCATTCACAGTGGGTCCATTCCTCCAACTGTAGTTGGGATGGTTCTTCCAACTAGCATTAAACGTGTTTGAGTTTGGAGCACCAAATTGTCGTTGATAACTGTTTATGGCATTTGCTTGTTCTTGGAATGTTGAGATTGCAGGACAATCTTGTGTTGCATGTTGATTTCTGGCACACATCCCACAAACTGTTTCAACGTCCTCAGAGTTGTTCGTCTCTCCTTTCCTTAATTTCATGGCCTCAACTTTTCTTGTGAGGCTAGCCACCCGTGCACTTATGCTATCCTCTTCTGATAAGACATAAATTCCTCTTTTTTCTCTTTGTTGGCTAGTCTTGGAATTTGTTAGTTTAGATGTATCCCAAGACTGTGCATTCTCAGCCACTTCTTCCAAATAATCCCATGCTTCATCAGCTTCCTTATTCATGAACTCCTCATTACACATCATCTTTACAAATTGGCGCATGGGTGAGTCAGTCCTTCATAGAAAAAGCTTATAACCCGCCAAATTTCATAGCCATGATGTGGGCATGCGTTTAATAAGTCCTTAAACCTCTCCCAACATTGGAAGAAGGTTTCATCTTCATTTTGGGTAAAGTTCATGATAAGGCGCTTCAACATGTTTGTTTTGTGAAGAGGGAAGAATTTTTTTATGAATTCCTATGCATATCAGTCCATGCACTAATTGATCTTGGCCTTAATGCATGAAGCCAACCTTTAGCTTTATCTTTAAGAGTAAAAGGGAAGAATTTAAGTCTCACCACATCATCAGTCACATTAGCAAAGTGCATGGTGGTTATTACCTCATCAAACTCCTTAAGGTGTTGATAGGCACTTTCACTGTCTAATCCATGGAATTTAGGGAGAAGTTGGATCACTCCCGGTTTTCAAATCCGCATTCCCTGCATTTTGTGAAAAAACTATGCATGAGGGAGTGCTCGCTCTTGCTGGTTGCAAGAAATCACGTAAAGTTCTTGGTCGGGGAACATTCTCAACCACATTCTCCCCCATTTCAGTTTGGTTTTAGCCCAGATTAGGATTGGCCATCGGATTAGGTTGATTTGCAGCCATGTTTTCAGACGAAATTGGAGAGTTTAGATGTCTCCTAGCATGTGGCTCTCTGTCAATTCCTTCAACTATTTTCCCTTCACTAATGAGTCAGTTATTGGAATCCCGAGCCCAATGTGGCATGCAAATCCAAAAAAATATGAAACGAAAAGAGAAACGAATTCTTCTTTCCCTTCTTTACTCTTCTCTACGATCGAAGCACAAGGTGTCTTGCAAAGGCTAGGCCAGAAGTAAGGATAGAGACCGATTTCTCCTGGTCAATAGGGGTTCAAAGAACTCCCCACCCACTCTTTGAATCCTTTAAGAAAAGTGCAGAAAAAGAAGAAAGAGGAGTAGAGGTGAGAAGAGAAATCTCTGAGCACAAGGTGATCCAAGACGGCAGAGGCCGACCAATAGGAATCTAGGTGGCACAAGGCCTACCTTTCAGAGATTCAAAAGGAGTCTCTACTCACTCTACAAGAGATGAATATGATATGAATGAATAGGAGAAGGAGAAGAGTAAGGTTTAGAAAGATAGAACCTGATTCGAGCACTTGAAATCCTTATGTCTTCTTCAACTTCCTAGAAATCCCTGAAAAAGAAAAATAATTCAAAATAAACTAAGTTAGAACTATTCCTAAAAATCCTAAATAGATTCTATTTTCAGAAATCTGTGAAAAACCGTCAAAGTCCCCGGCAGCGGCGCCAAAAACTTGTTCGCTTCCCCAAGTGTAGGGTTGCGATGTAGTAATAAATCTCGGTAAGACCGAGGTCGATCCATAGGGACTTGTGTAGGAATTCACAAATACATCCAATAGTGTCTATTGAGAGCTATCAACCAGATTTTGCATGAGTTTGATGTAAGTAACAACTTTAAACTAATTTGAAGGTAAACAATTATAAAAAGGCACTAGGGGTTCAAGGATCCACTTGTAGCAATCCTTGATGCTCAATTCGCTGTGGTTTCTCATTCTCTCAACTAGAATCGATATTAAGATCTATCTAGCCGGATGGTAGAGCTGTTAAACCAAACAATCTGTCATATGTAAGGCCAATGTATATGATTCACTCAATGCAAGCTAGGATGAGCATGCTCAATTGCATAGGTTAGTCCCAATTCCAATAAACTAAGTTCATAATCATGATCATCATTAAGTCCTGTCACCAGACAAAACTAGATCATGATTTAAACTTGAATCAAATCACATGCACAGTCCCATACATAATTCAGAAAACCAGAAAAGTAGAACTTTGGTAGGAAGTCCCCACATGAAGATCATAGTACTAGAGCGTACTCAAATTCCTCGGATTATACAGGTCTAGACTAGCACACAACCATTAAGAACTCAAGCAATTCTCCCAAACATCCATGAGTCATCATAAGACTAAGAAAAACTACTTAGAACTCGTATAAACTTCAAACCATTGTTCATAAACATGAAATTCAATCTTAAAACCAACTTATAACGAATTGAAACATCTTAGATCCACTACAAGCTTCACCTCTTAGCCCTAGCTAAGAGGTTTAGCCGTTCATGATCCAAGGAAACATGAAACAACTAAGAAAAACATAAAACAATAAAACAAACTAGAAGGAGTTGTGGAACTCTGAAATCCACTTCCGCCGCCTCCCACCTTTCTCAAACTCTTCTAAGATACCCTAGGAACGATCCCTAGGTGTCCTTTTATAGTGGGGAGGCTCCGCAACCTTGGAAACTTTCAGAATTTGCGTATACATACGCAGTGCGCAGAGAATTTCGAAACTTGTAGAACACACTTCATTACGCAGACGACCGATCGCACGACCGGTCTGAGCCACTGGACGACCGGTCGCACGACCGGTCTTAAAAGCGCGAATAATGTCCAGTGAGTTTTGGGAAATTCTGAATCCAGGATTTTAATTCAAGGACCGATCGCACGACCGGTGGTAGCAGTGGACGACCGGTCGCACGACCGGTTGTGAACAGTCCAAAGAGTTGTGGCCTCTGGATCCACTCTGTTGAGTGTGCGGACTGGTCAGGCGACCGGTCCTGGGCCTTGGACGACCGGTCGGACGACCGGTCGTGAGTGTTCTCTTCTGCTTTCTTCTTCTTTCCTTAGACTTCTTTCTTTCATCCTTTGACGCTTAGCCTCTTGATCTTCTACGCTTGTAAATGACTTATTTAAGTTTCCAATTGATGCATCCTCTCTCTCATCCTACAATCACAAATTCATGCATTAGAATAGTCTATGAATCATGAAAACCTTGCATAATGAGTGATGAATTGGGGTTAGAATATGCACAATTAAGGGCTCAACAACTACGACGAGTGGTATTTGCTGTACTGACAGGGAACTCTGCTTCCTTTACTCTACGTTCCAAGGGGTCGTCGCAGATATGCTAGCGGATCAGTGACAGCTCCTCTGATGGACCTTCATCGTCGGGAGCGGGATGAGAGGAAGGATGATGACAATTATGTTGGTGATCTGTAGCCTGCTTCTATATTCAGCTTGTTTGATGTATGGCCTTTTGACATTTTTAAGGCCTTTGCTTGACCTTTCTTCTGTATCAAAATCTTCTAAATGAATATACAACCCTCATTTGTCTCAGAACCTCTTCATGATGCTTGGATGTTTTGACTCTCGACTCATTCTTTGATGCTTTGTGGAAGATAATATTTCTCAACTGTATGGATGATGACTTGAACGGTTCAGATTGCTTGATTTGGCCCTGTTGGCCCTTTACAGACTTCAGCTTTGCTTTGGAGCACCTATCCTTGATGTTTTGTGAGGCTAAGCAGGCTTTCCCTGGTGTGGATGATGAATTGGACGGTTCAAATTGCTCTTTTTAGCCACGTAGTCCCACTTGATGATCAGATCTTGGACTCTGGCCCTCCTTCTTGATGATCAAGCCCTTGATCTTGCTATTTGATGACTCGTGCAAGCTTTCCATGGCTTGGATCATGATGATCTAGCCTTTGAGTGGCTCCGATTGCATGTGGGCCCTTCTTGATCGATTTTCCTTCTCTTTGACTTGATCAGCCCCATGTTGGTCGCAGTACTTCATGATTGGATAGGTGGGTACCTTCCAGATGATTCAAATCAGCCTCAAACGAAATCTAGAGTTGATTGGAGCCTTGGGTGGCCCTCAGGGAGCCAACTGCTGACTTGTACTATCAGTCTCACCTACCAGCGACCATGAGGACAATCCCGCGGAGAGAGAGAGAAACCGTCCGTACAGGCGGCCAACAGCGGGCCACCCAAACCTCGCCTCTTGTGCGGTCTATGCGGGCTCTGGTTCGAACATTCCCAGCAGTCTCCTTGTCTTGTCCGTTTGATTCTTTGTGTACGAGGTTTGATTCCAGCCATGAATCCTTCTTTTGTCTCATCTTTCCTTCCTTTTTTGTCTTTTTCTCTTTTGGTCCTCTCTTGGGCAGCCATTGATGAGGGCTTAGGGGTGATGAAGGCTGATCCTAATGAGATCCATACTTCAGAAGATGGTGGGGGCTTTAATGATGGTGAGATGTTCTTGATGGGTGGGGTGGATGAAGCCTTAAATGGGGGCATTGATGGTGGATTAGGGGTGGTTGTTGGGGGAGCTTTGAATGCCCCCATTAATGGTGGGATTGCTGAAAATTAATATTTGAATGAGGCATTGACCATGGTGGGATTAGATGGTATGGATGAGATGGGGAGATGGGCCATAGGTGAAGCTAAGCATCCTCTGAGTATGGGCCACACAGATGATGTGATCGACAGTGGTGATGGACCAAAATGGACATAGATGGGCTGATCTCATGTTTGGATGGTATGGATGGTTCAGATGATACCTTCGATGGCTTGGATGCTCTTGATGATGGTCGAGATGTGCGGTACACTTGCTTAGGTGGACTTGATGTGATTATTGATGATGTCCTCCTGATGATAGACAGTGTGGATGTCCCGATGACCCCTTTAATTGGACATAGTGAGGATTGGATTCATGACTTCATGTTGGAGAGGACTGCAGGTCCAGATCTGATCATTGATTCTTCGATCGGGATTGCTGAGGCCTTTCTTGATGGCTCATATGCATTTTTTCAGCGGTCAGATTGATCAGGATGCCACGATGTGCGGCGTGACCTTTGCTGATGGCCCTTTGATGGAGAGTATCGACCTTATTCGGTTTATGAGGTGGGTGAGTCTTCTCATGCTGCTGAGGTCGTGACCATTTCAAATAGCGATGCGACTATATCAAACATAGCCGCTACTGGAGACAGGTCAGGGGCTGTTGAGTTTGCAGAGGTTCCAACTTTTCCTTCTCCTTCGCCTGTTGATCTTCCGATCCTTGATGAGCTGTCATTGATTCCTGGGCCTTTTGTTCTAGAGGGGATACCTGTGAGGACTTGCTAGTTGCTTCCTTGTCCTTCTTGCTCGCCACGACTACTTGGTTGGCTTGACAACTTGTCGGCTTATGAGATTCGAGATTTGGAGTCCTATGGCTTCGGCGGTCTGATCCATATGGCTAGAGTTGACATTGATTGGAGGATACTCGGGGCTGCACCGATTGACTGGGTCCCTTCGTTGAACTTGTTTGCGTTCAACGACATGGAGATGGGACCTTCTTTGGAGGAGCTTACGCGTTTGATCGGTCTTCCTTGGGATTACGCTCAGTATTTTTTACCAAAGACTGCCACACCGCAGAACTGGTTTGGGATCCCGTATCTTGTTCAGCCTGCAGCTGCCGGCCAGGATGCTATGGTGTTCTCCTTGGACTTGTTGTATGATCTTTTCTCGGGCCCTCGGAATGTGGCGGGGGTTCCTTACTTTCTCGGAATGCACTGATGTTCTGTTTGATAGCTGAGGTACTATTCTCAGGATGACGCAGATCTTAGACTTCTTTGCTCTAGTTGTTCGACGGCAGGGGATCATTTCTCTCATCCTGGCTGAGCTATTTAATGGGCTGACTGACTATGCCCTGGGCCACACTCGTGTCCTTCGCGTCTGCTGTGCATTTCTCCAGGTATCTTTTCTGCACTTTTCTTTTTCTTTTCTTTTGGAAATTACTTTGCTTTAACTGAACCTCTTTATCTTCTTATGATCAAATCTGCTATGGGAGCGTCTTTCGCTGACTGTTCCTGCATCATTTCCCGGCATTCATAGCTCTGACCTCATGCGACACATCATGGAGTTTCTTCCGCATACAGCTAGGATGAGTGAGCCCTTGTATAGTAGGATGTTTGCTGAGCTTCGTGACTGGAATGTTTGTTGGGAGTCATCTTGACTTTCACTTCCTCCAGTACTTTATGATGCGCACCGCCTTCCTCTGATGCTGGTAGGCTTTCGATCTTACTTTTCTTATCATCTTATCCGGTTCCGTTGGCAGTTCAGGTATGAGCAGGATGTTCCTCCTTTTGCCTTCTCAGGTATCGGGCATCGAGCACTTCCAGCTAGATCATCTGACTTTAGGACTCGGATCGATGGGTCCTGGGCGAGTCACTTGACTGCTGACTTGCTTGGTTTTGAGCTGCGAACTTTTCCGATGATGACTGCCCGATAACAGAACTGGGTTGCTGAGCAATCTCTGTACCAGCGCATTCCTTGTTGGCACCAGACTGCCGATGAGGATGAGCAGGATATTCTTAAGGATGCTGGCACTTCATCTAGTTCATATGAACCCTTTGAGGAGCACCCATTCATCGATCCTGGTTTCCTCTTGGCCACTCATGGCCACTTGCTGTCTGAGATTTCTACACTTCGGTATCATTGTGAGATGATGTCGAGGAGATTGGCTTCCGATCAGAGGTTGTCTGATGAGGAGACAGCGATCTGTAGCCTTGAGCGAGATGAGGTGCATTACCTGCGTATGGAGGTGAGAAGGTTGAGAGCGAGGCTATTTCATTATGAGTCAGAGGACTTACCTAACGTGGCCAAGGAGGAGGGCATAGATTGATGGTTTGCCTTTTAGGGCTGTGCCGGCCGTCTGTATGTTCCTTTTTGCATAGTACATGACTGGTGATGATGCATTTTTTGTATTTTTTTTGAAAAAGATGAATGATATATGTAAAAGAAACATGATGCATTTAATGAAAAGAGAAAACTTTTGAGAACTTATTGTGCCATGAGTTGTGTTGCGAGTGTGTTTGGATTTTGTGTTGGGACGTAGGAATCAGAACTGTGGCTCGGCCAATGCTTTGACTGATGTCTCAAGATTGACTTGTGATATCCCTTTAGTTCCCTAAATGTGTAGGTAATGGAAACTGTTACTTCCTAAGAGTGTTAGAGTTTGTAGAGTTCTTTTATTCTCGACTATACTTCTTCTTGTTCTTGAGTTGTAACTGCTTGAGCTGATCTGAACTATCTGATTTCTTGGCACCTGCACTTTTTTTTTTCTATTCGAGCCATTTTTGCCTGCAGCGCTATTTCGAGTTTTCACCACAACTGGCTTTTTCCAGTCATTTTTGCCTGTAGCACCCTTTCGGGTTTTCACTCCGCCCCTCTTTGTTTAGGCACACATTTCTTTTTTTCTTTTCTTTTTTTTGAATTTCTGGATAACTGCAGCGGCTAGAGGTCGGGAATCCATCGTTGCCGGCCGATGGCAGTCTTTCAGCCCTTATCCTAAGTTACGATGATATAGAGCTGTCGGTCTTAGCTACAAACCCTTTTGAGATGGATGGATGGGTGACTGTGTTTCTTCCCGAGTTGATTTTTCTTAGGTGCCTTGTTTTGACTTCCCTATTTTTCTTTTCTTTTCTTCTTTTTTTTTCTCTCTTTTTTTTTGTATTCTTTTTCTCCTTTTTTTTTCTTTCTTTTCTCTCTTTTTCTTTTGAATCCCCTTATTTGAAACACTTATTGGTGGACGGAAATGATTTCTTAGAGGTTTTAGCTTCGACCTCTTAACTTCAGCTCTATTAATGTAACTCTTGATAAGGTCAGAATAACTTACCCGTGAAAGATCTTCACTTTGTCGGCGTTAATTGGCTTAGGATGATCCACCCCTCTCATGCTGGTTGAGTTTGAGGGCGCCTCTGGGAAGTAACTTCTCTGATGATCAGCGGTCCGTCCCACGAGGGTTTGAATTTTTCCCTAGGATCCGGAAGGTGCGACGGTTAAAATCTTCTTCATGACCATGTCGCCCACTTTGAAACTTCTTTTTCGGATTCTCTTGGTGTAAGCCCGAGCGATCCTTTTCTGATAGCACTGGGAATGACTTAGCGCAGGCATGTGCTTCTCATCTGCGAGCTGTAACTGATTGAATCTGGCCCGCTGCCGTTCTCCTTTTTCGATTCCGCTTCCCAGTAACACTAGTAGTGATGGTATTTCCACTTCAACTGGTAAAACTGCTTCCATTCCATAAGTAAGTTCGAAAGGAGTAACGCCTTGTGTAGCAGACCGTATAGACGTTTGATAGGCCCAAAGTGCATATGGGAGCATATCTAACCAATCTCGATAGGTCACGACCATCTTCTCGAGTATCCTGACGATTGTCTTGTTTGCGACTTCTACCCCACCATTCATCTGAGGATGGTAAGAGCATGATCGATGTCGTTGAATCTTGAACTTGCTAAGGAAGTCATCCATCTTCTTGTTGACGAACGGGGTCCCATTATCTGTGATGATAGCATTAGGAATTCCATAACGGCATATGATGTTGTTCTTCATGAATTTGATCACTTGAGATGCTGCAATTGTGGTGTAGGAGGCTGCTTTCTACCCACTTGGTGAAGTAGTCGACTGCCACAAGTATATACTCATGTCCATTTGATGCTTTGGGACTAATCTTCCCAATGATGTCGAGTCCCCACATGGAGAAGGGCCAAGGAGTTGTCAGGTTGTATAGATCTGATGAGGGGGCATGAATTTGATTTTTATGCTCCTGACACTTGAAGCATTTTTTGACGTGCTGGCAGCAGTCTGTCTCCATGGTGAACCAATAGTAGCCGAGTCATAGAATCTTCTTTGCCATCATGTGCCCGTTCATGTGTGGGTCACTGATTCCTTCGTGTATTTCTTTCATGATCTTTGCAGCTTCTATTTCATTGACGCATCGAAGGAGGACGTGATTATAGGATCGCTTGTAAAGGACTTCGCCACTGATGGTGAACTGGCCGGCCAAACGCTAGATGGTTCGGTGATCTGTTGCTGTTGCAACCTCCGGATACTCTTGGGTTTCGAGATGTTGCTTGATGTCGGCATACCAGGGTTTGTCCGGGGCAGCTTCGGCTTCTTCTATTTGCAGAAAGAAAGCAGGTTCATCTTGAGTTTCGACTATGAGCTCCCATTCTGAAGCTCCTTCGGGATCTCGAGCATTGATGCGAGTGTAGCGAGAGCATCTGACAAACTGATTCTTGGCCTTGGGCATGTATGAGAAGGTGATTTCTTCTGATCAGATTTTTGAGGTACACATGATATGGTATCAACTTCTCATCCTTGGTTTTTCCATTCGCCATTGGTTTGATTGATGATAAGCTGTGAGTCTCCAAATACTTGTAGCTTCTTGACACCCAAGATTATGGCTTCCCTTATACCAGCGATGCATGCTTCATACTGTGCCATGTTGTTGGTGCACTCGAATGCTAAGCGCCCTAAGATAGGAATAGGGACATCATTTGGAGAGTAGAGGATTGCCCCGATACTACTTCCTTTAGAATTTGTTGTGTCGTCGAAGAATAACGTCCACTCATCTTTCTTCTTCTTTTCTTCACCTTCAATAAGTAGGAGATCTTCATCAGGGAAAAATGTCTTAAGCTGTTGATAATCTAGGAGAGAGTGAGCGGCAAGATGATCGGCGAGGGCCTGCCCCTTGATTACCTTGTGAGTGACATAGGTGATGTCGAATTCAGACAGGAGTAGCTGCCATTTATCTATCCTTCTAGTAAGTGCTGGTTTCTCGAACAGGTACTTGAGCGGATCCATGTGAGCGAGGAGGAGAATAAGGAATGCAATCATGTATTGACTGGGTCTCTGAGTTGCTCAGACTAGGGTGAGGCAAGTCTTCTCGATTGAGGAATACCTGGTCTCGTAGTCGGTGAAGTTTCAGCTCAACTAGTATATTGCTTGTTCCTTCTTCCCGGTCTCGTCATGCTGGCCGAGAACACAGCCAATGGCTTCTGCTGCTACCGAGATGTATAACAATAGTGGTCGTCCGGGAGTGGGCGGCACTAGAACTAGAGGATTCATAAGATACTTCTTGATGCGATTGAAGGCAACTTGGCAATCGTCATTCCATTCTTTTGGAACGTTCTTCCGAAGGAGCTTGAATATGGGTTCACAGATAAGTGTGAGCTGTGCGATGATAGCGACTGATGTATTAAATTCTGCTGAGGAAGCCATGAATTTCTTTCTCTGTTCTAAGAGGGGCATCTCAATGATTGCTCTGGTTTTAGTTTCGTCGACCCTGATGCCATCCTTTCTCACCATAAGCCAAGGAGCTTGCCTCCTATTGCACCGAAGACACATTTCTGGGGGTTGAGACAGAGCTTGTACTTTTCTAATCTGTTAAATAACTTCTTCAAATCTTCAAAGTGTCCTTCAATTGTGCGAGATTTTGACGATCATATCGTCCACATATACTTCAAGCTCTTTGTTCATCATATCGTGGAATAATGCTGTCATTGCTAACTGATACGTTGCTCCTGCGTTCTTCAGACTAAATGGCATTACCTTGTAACAGAAAGTTCCCCAGGGAGTGATAAACGATATCTTCTCGCAATCTTTGACGGCCATCTTGATCTGATTGTAACCTGAGAAACCGTTCATGAATGAGAAGATCTTGTACCCGGTAGTGTTGTCGACCAGAGTGTCGATATGCGGTAAAGGGAAGTCATCTTTAGGACTGGCTTTGTTGAGATCTGGCTTTGTTGAGATCTCGAAAGTTGATGCACCTTCGAACCTTGTCATCCTTCTTCGGTACTGGTATGATGTTGGCGAGCCATTCAGGGTAGTGGAGACTACCAAGAATCCCGCATTGTACTGCTTGATGACTTCATCTCGGACTTTCAGGGCCCATTCTGGCTTCATTCTTTGAAGTTTCTGCTTCACTGGCTTCATATCCGGCTTGGTTGGCAGATGATGTACAACGAGCCCTTTATCGAGCCCCCGCATGTCTTCATATGAGAACGCGAAGTTGGACAATCTTGGAGCTAGGAATCTATCATCCTCTGCTTCATCTCTGGTGGCAACAATTTTCAATGCGTACTTCCAGAGGGATCTCAGGTGTCCCCAAGTTTACTACCTCCAAATCATCGGCTACAACATTGGCTTTAGATTGAACTTTTTGAGGAGATCCTCTAGTTCGGGAGTCGGGTCATCATCTTCCTCATCCCGAGCTTCGTCCAGACCCATGAGCTCGAAGTCTGGTTCGATGTCAAAATCATATGATTCAACTTCAAACTCATGTGACTCTTCAGATGAACTTGGCACATTATTGAATGCAGGAAAAGAAATGTTTTTTTGGTTTTTGAGAATTTTTCTGGAATTAAAATGCTAGATATTTTTGTTTTTAAATTTTTTTGATTTTTTAGATTTTTGAAATT